>OZ024915.1:52043577-52078577 GCA_964017125.1 Flabesymbios commensalis | reverse complement strand
AGTGCTCTGTTTTGTTCTGTTCTGTATGCAGGGGTCAAACTTGGGTCAATCGGATAAGAAAAATACCCCACCCCATCATCAGATTATAGGTGTTTGTTTTTTATATGTGATTGTTTTTGCAAGGCTTGGTCTTCGAACTCGTGTAGCCTGACCTTGTAGACCTTGGGCCCACCTGTACCACCTCCCCCTGGGTAGTTTTGTAGAACCCAGTTGTTTTGTAGTTTTTGAACCTTATTTTGTACCACGTTACTTCCAGGTGGTCTGCATATTTTCTATGCATGGACAAGGTCACCAGAGGTCATCGAAGTATGGTACCATTGATCCTTAGAGTGGTTTAAAAATAAATAGGTCAAACCCAGGCCAAGTATACATGGTGACATGGGTAGGTGTTTGGTTTCATAGGGGTGTTATTCCAAGGTCATGGTAATGTCATATCAAGGTCACAGCAAGGTCACATCAGCTCAAAAAAGTTGAAAGTATATTATTCTTACAATAAATCGGTCGAGACCCAACCCAAGTACATATGATAACATCGGTTGGTGTTTGGTTGAATAGGGGAGTTATCCTAATTTTATGGTGAAATCATCTCAAGGTCACAGCAAGGTCATTCAGCTCAAAACAGTTGGAAATAGCTGCGTATTTCTGTTGTTTTTGCTAACATTAATTTCCCTTGTAATGTATATGATGGCTTGAAGCATATACCTAAATCCCAACACAGACATACACCCAAACACCCTCGAGAGGTTACAGGGATAACATAAGGGTTGGATGATTTTTTACCCCTTTCACTTCCTTCTTCCTTCCGTCAATACGGTCTGACATGGCAGAGATGGTCCAAATAACACACTGGTGTTATATTTTGACCAATGGCCAATATACATCATACAATCATACAACAATTAAATTGTATAAATATTTTATGAATTGTTGTGGTCTTTTATTTCTATTTCATTTGAAACTTGTTTGAAAAGCTGTATAGCAATATCACGGAACTAGCCAGATAACGGCGAATCATCCAGTATAAATACTCCTCCTAATCAGTATTTCAATCAGTCTGTGTTCATCATGCTGTGGTGGATGATTGGTTTGCCGCTGTGCGCGGGTGTCATAGTACCCACCAAGTACGGGGACGTGGAGGGGGACACGATCACCCTGCAGGATGACTGGCACGCAGGGATCCAGATTGACACATACCTCAGCATCCCCTTCGCCAGACCCCCTGTAGGACCTGACAGATTCATGGTAGGACTGTGCCCAGTCATAATCACTGGGCTCTCTTATGGTGGTCACAGTGTACGCCAGCACTGTGGTTGGCGTACACTGTGTCTACGCTAAGGGAGCCCAGTGATTATATTAACAGTTGTAATCACTGGGCTCCCTTAGCGTGGACACAGTGTACGCCCACACTGTACGTGGTGGGCGTACACTGTGTCCACGCTAAGGGAGCCCAGAGATTATAATAACAGTTGTAATCACTGGGCTCTCTTAGCGTGGACACAGTGTACGCCCACACTGTACGTGGTGGGCGTACACTGTGTCCACGCTAAGGGAGCCCAGTGATTATAATAACAGTTGTAATCACTGGGCTCCCTTATTGTGGACACAGTGTACGCCCACACTGTACGTGGTGGGCGTACACTGTGTCCACGCTAAGGGAGCCCAGTGATTATAATAACAGTTGTAATCACTGGGCTCTCTTAGCGTGGACACAGTGTACGCCCACACTGTATGTGGTGGGCGTACACTGGGTCCACGCTAAGGGAGCCCAGTGATTATAATAACAGTTGTAATCACTGGGCTCTTTTAGCTTGGTACACTGTGTCCACGCTAAGGGAGCCCAGTGATTATAATAACATTTGTAATCACTGGGCTCTCTTAGCTTGGACACAGTGTACGCCCACCACGTACAGTGTGGGCGTACATGGCAGAGATGACTTCCACGTGACGTCCCGTTATGATGTCTCATTTAACCCTTGTACTGTTAATGTTTGTTAATTTGTATGTGTGGTTCATATGCTGCAGTTGCCTACACAATTTCTAGCTTTAACCCTTTAACCGCCGGTGTCGCATATATTCGGGTTTTCATCTTTTATTAGCACATTAAGCACCATTTTTTAAACATATTAAAGATAAAATGTGACATCAATGAGCAATATTTGAAAAAAAAGACCTCCATTTTGTAAAATCTGAATAATTTTCACTCACAACTTCAATTGGGTGAAAATTCAGATTGAATAATTTGGCGGTTGAAAGGTTAACTGACAGATATATACTAGAATCCAATGTATTATTGGGTCTTTCATTGTATTATTGGGTCTTTTAGAATGACCCAACAATACCCGTCATTTAGTTAAGATAGAAACTTAACTAAATGACGGAAAACTTATAGATTGGTGGCGCCACCTCCGTCCCCGACCACCGACCCTAAAGCTACTATCTTAGAAGTTTCTTTTAAATGTGTCTAAATTATGGTTCCTTTAAAAGACCCAATAATACGGTATAACAAAAGAAAGACCCAATAATAAATTGGATTCTAGTATATATATATATATATATATATATATATATATATTTATGAAAAATAAACATCTTCTATAGATAATTATTGGATAAAAGGTCATCTACATGAACTATTTATAAAATTCAGAGGCGTTTGGGATGCAAAATGTACGTATTTATACGGTCACAACAGGAAAAGAGTTTAACTCTTAACTCTCTAGTCAAGACGATGGGCGTCATCTGACATAATGCAAGTTTATAGAAAACTATTTTACAGAACAATAGGAATATATCTGGGTCAAGCATAACGACGATCTCTGACGTTTTTCGTCAAATTTAGATCTTGTCACCCTGATATCTATAAAACTCGGTGTTCAACATACTAGTATAACTTCCTTGGCTGCAGCAATTTTTAAGAACGTTGGCACCCTTTATACCTTCAACACCACTTATATAATATACTCAATATTGAACTACTTGATACTAGGATAAATTCATTGACTGCATGGTTGCCATCGTTAAACTGTGTTTGTCAAATTAGTACCTTGTCAGTCTGGTAACTGCAAAGCCACTTATTAGCCTGGTGGCGTAAGAGAACATTTCACAAGAGGGTAATTTTTGTTACCACACGAAAACCATTTTTTAATGATAATATCATATATATAATATATCAATACCCATGGACTCGGAATATTGCGCTTCCCATTGCCGCAAGTTGTTTTTCATTGATTATTATGCAAATTAGACAGGCATTGGCCAAAAACTATCTAACTTCAATAACCTTGAAACTAATTGTCATAGACACGTTAATATGGTTTCTATTCCAAATTTGTTATGGTCAACGATTAGGGTAGGATATAAATCAAAGCATAAAATGCAAATAATAATCAATTATTGTGCTAATTAAGCTGCCACTGCCGAAAATCGATGATTCTGGATAACATTAAAACCAATTGCCATAGACACATGTATACACATTTACACATAAACCTATTTCTGGAGCACTTTTCAGATTCTACCTCCAGGCTATATGCGGTATAACTATTAGTCGACATATTGGATACTAGTATTAATTATTATATTGCATTAATTACAAATAAATCGTTAACATTTCTGAGTCATGGTGGCCATCTCTACCCTTTTTTGTCCTATTAGGATCTTGTCACCCTGGTAACTTCAAAGCTGTTTGTCCGATATAATATTCAGTATGCAACATACTGGATACTACTAAAAATGCCCAGATTTCATGATTTTTTCAGAAATATCTGAAACTCATCCGATAGTAACTACTTGTATGTATATAGTTTTGCCTAATAATATAACTCGATATCCACATGATTGTATAAATTGATTATCTGCTAACATAAAGAATTAATTGAAAACTTCTATTTGAAAAGTGAGAGTGGGAGGCTTTTTGAGTGTTTACTAACACTTTTAAAGACATTTTAAAATAGTGTAATTTCCAGTCATGACTATGACCGTTTTTAATCATTGTTATAGACAAATTAAATGTGATGTATTGGAGGTGCAGTGTGTTTTCGCGCTGCAATATTTTGAAAAGATTTGCGCCTTGATTTGACAAAATCGAAATTATTTTTCTACCACCTGAAGTTGTTGCCTTTGTCAGTGAGACAGAGCTTCTGATAAGTTAAAATTAAAAATATTTGATATAGACTTTGTACAGATTTGTGCCTGAAACATGTAAAAGGTTGAAATGGTAGCATTTGCACACGGGTGTGCTGCTCCGAGCAATTGGTTCCATTCTTCACTAGAGGCGATCAGTAGAAAAATTAGATAAAACAACCTAATAACTCTGATATATATAGCTAATCATAAGTCTAAGTTGAGTGTGTGTCGCAGTGAAATATCGTGCGTTGCTTAGCATGTAATTAAAAAATGTCAACGTTTGGCCAACGCTGCATCCGCACACATCTTACACTTGAACAGCTTGAAGTAGAACCATCTATATTGGAGTAAAGGCCTATGTGTGAAGGTACCAGTATGCATCACAAATTTGATATCCACAATCATGTCCAAAATCAATAAAGCCATTGAATTAAGGGGTTGTTCCATGAGTGAGATTGAGGAAAAAATGCACTTATTGTATCTGCCAACTTCTTATCACTTTTGCATTTTCACCGCAGCTAGTGTTCTGTCTTATATTTATTTCAATAATAATAGTATCATTTCAGATTAATTTTTTGTTATTGAGCCCCTGGAATATAAATGGGTTCCCAAAACATAATAATAATCAATGTAAGCGAACACAACCATAGTACAATATATTATAGAACATCGTTCTCACAGACTGCCTATTGTGCTCCGACAGTGCTCTATAGTGTTCTTCGATTCTGGACCTACATGTATATCGCTGACCCGCACAATTACAGCAAGACATCGGATACGAATGCGAGCCTTCGGCTCTGGTGTGAAGTCGTTGTCTGAGGAAGATTACAAGAACAAGCACAGCTGCCTAACATGACACAGGGACGATTACGCGCTAACCCTTTAACCGCCAAATTATTCAATTTGAATTTTCACCCACTTGAAGTTGCGTGTCACTGACGCGATCCACAACTTCAAGTGAGTGAAAATTATTCAGATTTGACAAAATAGAGGTTAACTCTTTTCAAATCTTGCTGGTTGCTGTCACATTTTATCTTGAACATATTTAGTATGTGGTACTTAATGTGCTAATAAAAAATGAAAATCCGAATAGATGCGGCAGCGGCGGTTAAAGGGTGAAACATGCTTATGATAGCGGATAGGCAATATAAACCCAGCCCACTGCGTTAACCCTTTAACCGCCGGTGCCGCATATATTGACAAATTCAAGTTTTTCGGTAATGGCCGCCATTATTGGCTTCCTGCCAATTTCCAGTAGTCGATTTGCAAGGTTGTGCACCTAGGTTGTGATCCTAAGTATATGTCGTTATCATTTCAGGTACCCAAACTTTTACAACACGCCGTATCAGTTTTCCAGTTTTCCAGAAAATACGATGTTTACTCCCTGAGTAGTAGTTCTACATACTTTACAAAATAACAGTGCCGTATTATAATGTAAATGATATGTCTATTTACCTCTTTTATCGCTGTCATATACATGTGATGTATATGGTTTTACTTTATATCATGTTAGCATGTGAATTCAGAACAGTGTGCGGATGATAACCTCATTCTGTGAGGAAGTTATTCAAATATAACTATGATATAACACAATTTTGCCAAAATATTAAACAATAGAGATCAAAAAGTCATCAAAAACCTCTAAAAAAAAATTGACAGTATACTGATGTCTGACATTGTATTCCTTGATCCAAAAACTCCAATCTAGACACTAAGATCGCTTAAATGTGATATCTAGAAGCAAAGATATCTTGATTTTAAATTCGGCTAGCGGCCATTTTGAATTATGGCGGCCATCTTGTATTAATAAATAATAGTCTTGCGTATGAGATGTATCTCTCTGAAATTAAATATATTTTATCAGGCATTCTAATCATCATTCTATCCCAAAAAGTCAATTTTTGCACTTTTTGCTAAAACGTAAAGGTGGGATATTGTATTTCAATGGTCACGTGACCTATGCCCTTCCAATGACCCCCACACAAATATTGTCGTCAAAATGGCATTATGGGATATCAAAACAATAATTTAGGGTCAAAAAACACATTTCTAGGATTGCCGGAACTGTTTTCATAGCCGAATACTTTTTTTGTGGCGGCCTTTTTGGAAATTAGCAAATTAGCTAATTAAATATGCAAAATCTCGAATGGTATCTGGCAGATTTGGAATCTACGGGGGAAAATACAATAGAAATCGTTGAGAAAAGTTTGACAGACATGTTTATTAGATTGGTTGGGCTATATCCCTGTCTATTATATTGAAACTATAGCAATCTAGCAAATTTAATTGAAAAAATATTGCTTAAAATACCGGCTGAAACAGCCATAGACAGATGTGATTAGCACATAGGGGAGTCAAACAGATTATTTCGTTCAGAATATACATTCGTCTTACCAGCATAATGAACATGTAATAAATACATTATTTGATCAGTTACATGACCTCGATTAAAAGGAACCTTATGAATTATCAAAAGTACAATGTTATATATTTCTTAGTTTTTGCATGGAAATAAAAAAACTACCATGACCATGGCAAGGACACTGTACAATATGATGTAGAACGTCGCCTGTGACCTGGTAGATAAGATATAAGAAACATATGACAACTTCTCACAACAAATCTTATCGAAAAATTTTAAGCAACAAAATGACGATTACAAATGTTCAGATATCTACCCACTTGACGTATTTTGACGCGCATATATAGCCAAAATACAGTAACTGTTTGATTTTCAAGCAATAAGTGTTTTGGCTTTGCAGAGCAGTGTTGTCTAGTTATCATGATACACAACATCGAGTTGGGGAGGGGGGGGGGGGATGATGTCGAAATCTGAAACCTGAGATAGCGCAAAATAATGTGAAATTATATGTTTTCAAAAATTATTCATTATTGAAAGCATTTTCTCTTTATACAGGTAATTACCGGTACTAGCCATGTAGGCATAGTTATTACCCAAATGGAGCCGTATTTAACCCTTTAACCGCCAAATTATTTAATTTGAATTTTCACCCACTTGAAGTTGTGTCTCGCTGACGCGATCCACAACTTCAAGTGAGTAAAAAATATTCAGATTCGGCAAAATAGAGGTCAACTCTTTTCAAATCGTGCTGATTGATGTCACATAATGGCTTAAACATGCTTAAAAGGCGGTACCGAATGTGGTAATAATTGAGTGAAAAACCCAATATATGCGACACCGGCGGTTAAAGGGCTAAGTTTATTAAATGAAATGAGTGTTTAAACATCAAAATTTGCAAAAGTTTTGTCTGAAAAATGAAACAAATATCAGCAAATTTCCCCCGCTTGACGTTATGGGTCGCGGTAGCGGGACTTAACTTTAAGTGGGTGAAAGTTTAAACAAGTTAACTAAGCCGGCAATGTGTTGTGGTTTACATACATTTTTGATATTCACGAAATCACAGATCATCATCAAGTATCAATGCATGAAAAATAGGACATCATCCTTTTGATTCTAAGTTCCTTATAACCACAAAATATGATAACATATACTATCACTGAAATCAAATATATGGTGTTGAGTGCTGCGCGATGGGGTTGAGATAAATATGAGCAAACATCAGTATTATCGGTCCCTTTTGACACGGAAAAATTGAAGATGTAGGCCTACTTGGAAAATCTGCTCACTCAAGAAGCGAGTTTGACCTAAGTATACCAAAACAGAAATGACCACGGAACATTAGTATGTATAAATTATATCAAATTATTCACACATAAAATAAATACAACATAAATAATAGGTCATAAAATCGACAGGGTAAATAGGGACACCCTTTTGATACAGTGTTCCAATCAGTATGAGCCGTTTACAATAATTGAAAAGAAATGGTGTTTTATGTCTAAATGCAGAAAAATGATATTCATATCCTAAAAGGAGCAGAAATTTGAAGTACTGTATTTGAAGGATCAATAAAATAATTTTAATCTGAAAAACATTAAACCTTTCAGCGCGGGGATTGTTTTATACGTCAGAATCAGAAGCCTGTAGAATACTTAGATTGGGCGTACACCCATAAGATACATGTCGATATTCAAATGAAGCAGAAAAAGCTAACTAAGGGGTTCTGTCAAGTTAAAAATATCCAAAAATCCGAGAAAAACTCGGAAGTGGATGGGTGGGTCAAGCCCCAACTCGGATTTGTATTTTTTTGGAAATTATATGTTTTTTTGTGTTTTTTGAGTAGTTGTCATGTTTGCAAAAGTTTCAAAAAAAAAAAAATGGATAGGGGGGGGGGGGTGTGTGTGTTTCAGGTCTGACCCCTAAGACAATTATGATAATTTCAAATTTAAAAAAAATTGTCTTCATGGTTGATACAAAACTATTTCAGCGTTGTAGTGGTGAAGGAATGCAGCAAAACATGTCATATTTTTTGTAGGCCTACTTGTAGGCCTGTTGTAGGCCCAGAATTGTGTGAAAGTAAAATTAGTATGTCATGATTTTATTATATTCGTGTGGAATCAACCATGCACAGAAACCTCCGGGCTAACATAGCAAATTGATCACATTATAGCCACCAGTTTGCACAAACAGCTGTATTTCACTGAACCACAGTCTGACCCTGATGGTCCTTCATTCACCCCACATGAAATGGTGGGTATATAGCCGCTAGTAAATTGAATTAAAAATACTTAGGGGCTTTAGAACCACTTGATACTATCGGCAAGGCTATATGTAGGTAAGATATATTCCCAAACCCTGAGCAACAAATTGTGCTGTTGACGACAAAAATGGGAAAATGCACTGGGGTTTTTATGTGAAATGATATTGCTTACTGTTCTCAAATATATATTTACGAGCACACTATCTGAAGCTTTGTGAAGAACTTATATACAATATATAGATTATAATATTCCGTGGTTTTGTTCGTTTGGGCATTATGCCTACATACGTCGAACTCGCTTCATGAGCTGGTTTTTTCCAGCAACGTCGTCCATTTTCACCTAAAAGTGAGTGATAAAATGGTCTTTTCACTCCATCACAATTATCTTCCACTCAACCCGATACTACATCATTCAACACCATGTAATTATTTAATTATTTTCCAGAATTATGACTAAATACTTGAAATTTACGCTCACAAAGGGTATTTATTAAAAATGTAGTGAAAGTATACATACGGTATGCCATATAATATGCCTTATTCATAAAACAATATTTTAATTTTATAATTATCGTCTCACCTGATATTCGCTAGGTGGCTCTCTATGTACCTTACATAATTGATATGAGCAGTTCACAATTTGTAAAACATGGTGAATTTAAACGTGGATATCTGGGTCAAGTATAGGCATAATACTCTATTTCAAACCATACATGTACTCTATGATTTCATTAGATTTGGTTACTTGACTAAATGGCGGCTGTGATTGGTTATTATCAGGATAGATCTACCTGTCTACTGGCCTACTATACTTGGTCTGAGGTGTGATTTTGATTCACCAGGACCCAGTGAGCACAAAACATTTGTATAACATTTGTACAATGTTGGACGTTGGGCCGACGTTGTACAAATGTTATACATTTTTTTTGTAATTTTGCTGGGGAACTGGGAATTATGACAATAGTTCACAAGAATCACAGGTATTATCAATTTCGTTAGTTTACTAGCTAAGTAAAAGGTAAACGTGTTAGACATGTTATCCCTTTAACCGCCGGTGTCGCATATATTCGTTTTGCATTTTTTATTAGCACATTAAGTACCACCTTTTAAACATGTGACAAAGATAAAATGTGACATCAACCAGCAATATTCGAAAACAGTTAACCTCCATTTTGCCAAATCTGAATTTTTTTTCACTCACTTGAAGTTGTGAATCGCGTCAGCGAGACACAACTTCAAGTGGGTGAAAATTCAAATTGAATAATTTGGCGGTTAAAGGGTTAAATTACATTTATCTAAGCAGTGTTTGCAACATCAGGACTTTAATAAAAACGAAATAATCCAGCTCATATATCGACTCACTATGTTTTCTACCGCTAGGTTGATATTATGTGCAATTTAAAATCATGATGGCTGTCAAATTTAGCGCTTGAACCACGCAGAATCTGCGTGCTTCAGGGGCTAAATTTGGCAGGCATCGTCGTAAATCTGCGTCGCAGATATATTAATTATGAGCATGTAAATAATAATGCTTGACAACCTTTAACTAGTGTTTTTTAAGTGCAACAAGGCTGATGGTGGTTAGAAAATAATACGTTTTATTGATGCTGGACCATATAAAACAGCACATTATTATGGTCGGAACTACACGGTAAATGGTTTTATCTGCCATTCATTACATGACCTTTCAGCACCAATGTGGCGATATATCTTCAACACAAAATAAATATTTTCTTTTATTGTGTGTGTACTCGGATGTATTGCTCAGCATGTTATTTTGGAGCTACTGAAAATGTAATGATCACGTTACATGCCGGTTGGTGACGTTGCCAAGGAAGAGTGTATTGATTTTCATTCACCGGCTACATATCAGCTTTGGCATAATCATGATAATGGTATTTTTATTATGTTTTAATGCGGTGTTGATAATTTATTTTTCCGGTTCTTAGAATCATATTATTTTGAACAATCGTGTAGTAGACGAGTACCCGGTATGACTGGGCCGACTAAGTCATTTACTGCGCAAGGCCCAGGCACACTGACCGCCATTTTGTTTCTACAGCCAGCTGTGTAAAAACGACACTCGCGCTGCATACCAAAAAACTCGGATGCTATGAAATTGAGACGAATATTTCAAGTGCCTACAAGAACTAGGCCATTTTCAACAGGCGTAAACTTTGAATCGTATTAAGACTATTACATTTAAAAATGGAGGTCACTGTGTCAGAGCGTTGCGATGTCATCAGGGTAGTAGACGGGTCGATATAGCACCTGACCCCCCAAAAATAAAACAACAGGTTTCTCAATTGTTTTCTATCCTACTGGATATGGTAAATGATCAAAAAAAGTCTATCAAAATGTGACTCATAAAAGTCCGAAAAACCAAGATGGCCGCCATCGGGCGTAAAAATCAGTAAAACTATCCTAAGCTGCTTAAAATTTTACACTTAAACCATGATTCTTGTTTGTAATCCCTGTTTTTAAAAGTTGGGGATGTATTAGTTACAATATCATGATTGCACTGTCAAAAATGTAAAATGGCGGTGGCACTAGAGGGTAGAATCCAAAGTCAAATGTCAATTTAAAGGTAAAATAATAATTTTCATCTAATAAAGTTAGGAACAAGTGTAAAACATTTTCTTAGATTGTTGACATTGCCAGAATGTTTTTGTAACTAATGAATTCCGAAACTCTTAAAAACATAGATTATACACAAGAATCATTGTATAATTGTAAAATTTTAGGCAGCTTAGGATGGTCTTACCGATTTTCACGGACTAATGGCGGCCATCTTGGATTTTCAGACTTTTATGGGTCAGATTTTGACAAACTTTTTATTGATCTATCACTATATCCAGTAAGATAGAAAATCGTTAATTAAGAAACATTTGGTTTTGATTTGCTTAGGGGCTTGTGTGCTTATTTTCGTATATCTACTGTCTAGATATGCCTATGTGTGAACGAAATAAATAATCAGCCGTAGAGGGATTCGAGCACCTTACACCAGCACTCCCAATCAACCACGGAATCAATGAGTTACCCTGGCGCCAAGTAACCATGATAACAAAAAGCCAAAAGGCAGTATCTGTTTACTTGTAAATGAATCAGATATTTCCTTTTGGCTTTGGAGCGCAGAGTAGTACAAGCATGTTGATGAAACTGAAATTACAATAATAATGAACATTATTTTTCAGTGCTGAATTGTTTCCACCTATTTTTTGTTCAGATTAAGGTAGAATTTATCCGCCACCCAGCTTCAAATTGTTAAAAATAGTTATATTTTTGAAAAAATCATAGCCTACTTCGCCAAAATTGATTTAATTATTAGATTAACTGGTCCAATCACTGTTTATGATACATTTCATCAATTTGGTTTGAATATAATAATGTTATGAAACTTGCTTGAGAACGTTATATATTGCAGTCCCAGCAGCTGTGCAAGGGTGAGTGATTTGATTACATTGATTTAATCCCATGTAGTTGCAATTCTACAACAGAGTTTTTGTATTTATTTTTTATAGAATCCGTCAGAGCCTGATCCATGGGAAGGCGTGCTACCCGTCCTGGAAACAGGCAACTCCTGCCTGACTACGGGCGAGGATGACTCCGAGCACTGGAAAGACGAAGACTGCCTCCATCTGCATATCTTCACTCCATCGGTGAGGGCCGACCCCGATGGCTGATTCGTATCGACTGGGGGTTGTAGCCTTGAGGCACCAGGTTAAAATCCCGGTCTGGACGGATATTTGTCATCGTGATTGTGCATATAAAGTGCTTCAAACTGTTCAAAGAAATGAAGTGAATGTATAGTGTTGTCTTTGGTACTGTGCACTTATAGAACCCTTGAAGTCATTTAAAATAAGAGTACGGCTTCATTCTGTCGCGATTTTGCCTCAATGTGCAGAAAGCGACGCACAACAATATTCCCTCACTCACCCCAGCGGTGAGATCCCAGCACACCCAAAACTTTTCACAACATTTATACAACGTTGGTCCAACGTCGAAGACGCTGGGCCGACATTGTATAAAAGTTTATACAATTTTTTTGTGTTTGCTGGGTAAATCGTCCCTTTGGAATTTGAAAGCTGTGCTTGAAATCCTTCCAATGACCATGTGATAACTAGCCCAGCAAACACAAAACTTTTATATAACACCTATGCACTGTTGGACCAACGTCGAAGACGTTAGGCCAACGTTGTACAAAATGTTATAGAGTCTAGAAATGTTTTCTGCTTGACGGGAAGCCTACACTAAGGAGTGATATATGCGTATGATAATCTGCAAAGCCAATAAGCAGTAACGGCCCACTTGAAAAGTGAACAGTTAAAGCATATTAGCTTCTCACGGATGTTAGTTATACTACTTAATAATACTTATATGCATATGCAAGTAAGAGATGTATCCTAGCAAAAGCTTGTCAAAATGTGACGATGGTTCAACAGTCAAAACTGATGTGCAGGGTGCAATTTACGTGTATACTAGCTCATAAAATATATTATAAAAAACATTCTTAAAAATGTAAACCAGAGCTCTTTTAAATTGTTCACTTTCACTTTCCAATAATTTGAAGTTTAAATTTCTAACGCTATGTTCAGCTTCAAATGACGAAAAATAACATTGATATTTATGATAAAAAAGTGTATCTTTCGTGTTGAATAACTTGATTACCTATAGAAACATCAACCACATACTATTTTCATCAACTGTATTGATTTTTCCTTTGGTCGGGAAGATGCCTAAAAAAACTATATTATAAAGAGTTCTAGCAGCACAAAGGTTAACCATAATTCTGCAATGATTGTCTGCAATAAATCCTGATTTTTTTCCTATTTTTTGTCTTCTACCCAGGGTTACTCCGGCGACCCCCTACCAGTGCTGGTATTCATCCACGGTGGGGGATTCACAGGGGGGTCAAACCTCTGGGACGTGGGTCACTTCCTGGCTGCGCAAGACGTCGTGGTCGTCATGCCTAACTACAGGGTCGGCATATTTGGTTAGTGGTATCCCCCCTCTTCCAGTGTACACGATACATCGACCCAATGCTGGTTTAATGTTGGGCCTGCTGGCCCAATATTAAATCAGCATTGGGTCCATGTCTCAAGTTTTGTGGAAAAATAAATATCTGTGTGATTAGAAAGGATGGTCAGAATAAGGTCTCAAATGTAAGGAATATGTAAGTACACCTTACCCACATTCAAGTAGGTGAAAAAGTAGGTGAAAAAAGTGAGTGGAAACGTAAATTATATAAGCTTGTGGTGTGAGGGTTAGCGTTGAGCAAGCCTGTTACCTCGATTCAGTTTTAAAATCAAATAAAGACTGCTTGCATGGTGTTATTTTTATGTTAGTTTATGTTGCTGCTGTGGGTGAATGTAAATTGTTTTTGTTAGCACACTATTATCACATTATTTCAATAAGATTATGGATATCACACACATTACAAAATGTATAATTGCCTACGTTAGATGTTAGGTCTGCTGTGCAAATCAAAGAAACAGTAACTGCTTACATTACAAATAAGCAGACACTTTTTGGGCTTTGCAGATAAACTTTTGTTTCCTTAGGTTGCAGTATATTATTTTGTGTGGACATAGTCATTAAATTCCTGTCGGTCTTATTGGTTTCTTGTTGATAACTTCGCGGTCATACAACTAGCAGCGTGGTGCAATTTTTGACAGGTTTATAATGTATACGGCCCTAAATGGTAGAGCTGTGTGTAATTTCAACTTTTTTTGATTTATAAGCCTCTAAGATAGAAGGAAATAATGTGAAAATATGCTTACTGTGTGTAGCAACATATTATACACTGACATAACATTATTTGCTTACGGGGTGGTTAACATTTTTACCCTTTCACTACTTAGATCGCGACTTTAATCATTTGAATAAAAATATTAGAACCCATCAAATATTGAAAATGGAATGTATATCCAAACATTGAGCTTTACAAATGTTTCAACTCAAATAAAGAAATATAACTAGTTTTACCCTAGTTACCCTAGTCACGGTGTTTCCCTACCGTGACCCACAACTTCAAGTGGATGAAAATATATATAAGATTGCTCAGCGGGAAAATAGTTCATGCAAACTAACTTGCAAATGAAATTACTTATGAGAGTAAACACGGTGAATATTACACTGTCTGTACTAAATCAGATAATAGCTGGTGAATCAACGGATCTGCATGCATACGTAAATAAAATGATTATGTAATTTACCTGAAGTTTAAAATACACGTGGGGGAACAATCACATTTCAGGAGCTGTTCAGAAGGAGTGAGATGATTCGGAATGAATATACCAAAAATCGCAACGAAAGATTCGAGTTGACTTATTATAGCTGTATAAATACACTACAGAAAAATTGTTAAAGTTAGCAATTGACGTTTTTATCCTTTTTCTTGCATTGTCAATGGTAGTAGTAAATGTCTATTTGACATTGATTTAAATCTTTTTTTACAGTCCCCCCCACACACATACACATAATTCAACATTATACTGCATCAAAATTCATGACATTCGTAACAATTATATACGGCAATAATTAAAATGTATATACACTTTTGTGTGAATTAAAAATTTCTTTTTTATGTGATCTTCCTCCAAATTCCACACAAATATAAAATGTGATAAGGGTCTGACATTTAGTGTTACTAAAACTGACATTTACTTGTAGCCAATGTTTTTCGCCGATTTCTCCGTCAATTCTCAACCGATTTTCCTGAATTTTTGCAATAGTTTAAAAGTTTAGAAGTTAGACCATCTGGCATAATGTAAAAC
The DNA here is from genome assembly GCA_964017125.1 of Flabesymbios commensalis. Lineage (NCBI taxonomy): Eukaryota > Metazoa > Annelida > Polychaeta > Terebellida > Flabelligeridae > Flabesymbios > Flabesymbios commensalis. Next base: position 52,063,054 of record OZ024915.1, on the reverse strand, counting down.
GAATTTCAATTGAAATAGTTTGATGGGCTTATAGAGGGACGTCGTAATTAGAAAAATTATTACAGTAGTCTAGGCAAAATGGTCCAGCTTTTTAACTATTGAATACGTCTTGATGAAAAATATCAGGGTATTTTGCGGCTGACTCAAAAATAGTCCATGTTAATTTCATGAAAATTGGTTGAGAATTGACTGAGATGCTGTTGTGACTTCTACTATGTGTATTTTTATTTATCACGACTACACATATTTGCAGTTGACATATTTTGATATGTAATGATTTATTTTCAATGCATCAAGCAATGATATATCCTATGGTACATTTTAATTATCTAAACGTATAGCCATGCTCGGTTGGTTGTGCAGAATTAATTAAATTATACGTAGTTTATAGTCTGCGCTAAAATCATTAAAAAATCATACAAATAATGACGCAATTGTACACTAACATTTTAACATGGTTATTGATGAACAAAACTTACATTGAATTAGAAAAAAATACTGTGCATGCAATCACGACATGATCATGGTTGAATTTTAAGGATCAGCGAAGACGACGCATAAAGCTCAGTCGGAAAGCAAATGTTTAGCAGCATAAAAAAAACGTATAGAGAAAGAGATAAATTGTCTCTCAATAATTGTAGCCCTCTGAGTCTTTAGACGTAGAATCTGATGTCTAAGAACCGCAGATTCTGACTTCTAAAGTCGATCCCTGCACTGGAAGAATAACACAAATAATTTTGTTGATAATGGCTATAGAGTATAGACCCATAACATAGGCATTCATGTGAAGCGGAAATAACTAATTAAGACATCTATGATGATTTCAAATTGAAAAAAAAAATTTGGCTTATGTAAATATGCGTTGTAATGGTTAAGTACTCTGTTTCTCTTATCCAGGTTTTGCTTACACCGAGGACGACGCCTCACCCGGAAACATGGGATTGAGGGACATAACGCTGGCTCTGCAGTTCGTGCAGGAGAACATCGCCAACTTCAACGGGGATCCTGGTAAAGTGACCGTGATGGGACAAAGTGCTGGTGGCTGTGCAGCCGGCGACATGGTCATCTCACCGGAGAGTGAAGGTAAGCCGCCATGTAAGGCAAACAACAGTAACTGCTAATTTGACAAGTGAGGAGGTACTGCCGGTGGGAAGGCAAACAGCAGTAACTGCGTACTTGGAGCCATAATGTATATTATTATAATATGTGTATGTGATTTATAATTACCGCTTTATAGTGACGTTATTGAGAGGTCGTGCAGTAAACTTTTGTTTAGATTATGTATGGTAAGTATGTCTCATAGAAAACACCTTTGAAAGTAAAAAGTATAATACTCGTGTGTAGTAAAATTAAAAACAAAACATGTGAAGTCAGCATAGTGGTGTAAAATTAAACCGAAAAAAGTTTCTGAGTATAAATTGTCTGAATTTGAATACGTTAATCTGTGTTTTATTTCACTTTAGACTATATTATTTGAAAGGCTTTTCAAATAATATATTCCAAAGTTAAATAACACTTGACAAAAAATCAACTTACATAGTGGCAAAAACATGAGACGTGATTTATAATTTATATATAGTGTTTATCTCTATTTATCGCAGTACATATGCATTCTTTGGGCAGCAAATATATAATTATAACGCTTTTAATTTATCAGAAAATCACTGGGCATGGTAGCTACAAGCACCAATTTGGTTAGAGTTGCTCTCGGCGACCATCAATCGCCAACCGCCAAATTTAATTGGAATTTTCACTCACTCGAAGTTGTGTCTCCCTGACGCGATCCGCAACTTCAAATGAGTGAAAATTATTCAGATTCGACGGTTAACATTTAATGGCTTAAAATATTGTTGTTTTATGTCACGTTTTATCGTTAACATGCTCAAAAGCTGGTATTAAATGTACTTATACAATATTAAAACAACGAATTTAATCGAGAACATAATCAGTCATACTGACGATAGATAAGTGTGAAACAGGGGGCCAATTTTATCAAGGTAATTATACTGTTCCTCGTTATTTAGCAAACGTTAACGAGCGTTCAATACAACGAGGAAAAACAATAATAAAACGGGTTACTGCAGTCCGGGAGCATACGCGGTTATTGCAATGTAAACTCTTCCTTTACCGACTTCCTCTTGTACAGATGATTAAAACTATCCCCAGAAACTGACTTCTGTTTAAAAAACTGAACACAATACTTGATGGTGTACTGGTGGAAGACCCTGAGGTGAAATTTTAGCAAGGCTGACAAAAGAGTTGAATTTTTAAAATGCTATATCCCAAGGTCATTTTAAGGTTATTTGATGGTAAAATGTCAAGGTCAAACGGCAAATCACATGTATTTATCACAACATAGGACGGAAAATAAAAAATAATATATAAATAAAAAAATATTTATATCATCCAAAGTGTTATGTTCCTTGATTTGATTGGGTGGTGCATATAATTGTATACCCCAGTCACACATACACGACGCACAGCCCACGCCTTGAGTGACAAAAATTAGAGCAGTGCGTCGTTGTGCGTCCATGAATTTTGTCAGGATATGAGAAGAACCAGCGAGTTTAAGACGATTATACAGCGTGTTATAAATAAATCAGGTGTATAAATCAGCGAATACACAGCGTTTCGCCACCGCGTTGTGCGTTAGCAGGGCGACAAAGTTGGCGAATACATCGCGCATCGCCAGCGCGAGGCACGAATAAGCTAGAAAGTATTTAAAACGCCACATATAGGGTAAAAAGGGGTATTATGAGCACCTTAACTTTAATTAGCGATTTTGGGCAAATAAATGAAGTGGAAAAATTCATATTTAATGTGATCGAATGTTTGTACAAATATGCAATAATTCATAATTTTAAATATCTTAATTTAAATATAATTAAATAGTTAATTCAAAAAAACATAATTTTGAAAACATGCTCATATTCCCCATGCGTGTGGCAAATATGAGCATGTGTTGTGTGGAATATGAGCATGCGTAATTAATTACCATATGACAATAGGGTACTATGAGCACTTTGCCATAAAAAAAGACATTTTCTAAAATATTTATTTTATGAGTCGTTTACAAAGTAGAAGTGGCACTCATGTATCTTGATATGACCCAAATGTCATTAAAGCAGAGATAATTTTTTTCATTAAATATAAGTGGTTGAAATGTTTTCCTCTCATTTCACTGTATAACACGTTTAGGGTATTATGAGCATACTACTTGTTTTCATATATATCTTGTAATAGGGGTATGGAGCTCATAATAGATTGAAACAGGGTGTTCATATTACCCCAGTAGAAGGGGGATGGTAACAGGCCTAATGGGGTCCAGAGTATGCTAAATCACTTTATCATCGTCCCTTTTCTCACTAACAACCGCTATGATTAGCACTTACCCACATTACTTTCATGATACCTAGTGATTTGTGGACGTACGATCAAATCAAATGTAATTGTATTTTTTTAATTAAACAGCTCAAAAACTTCATTTTATCATAATTGGACTAATTTTTCAAAAAACTGCCTAAAAATTGAACGAGTTCATGGCCGTGTCATGACTATATTACAAACCAATTTTCACCCAATTCCCGTTGTTATTGAGAATATTACAGCTAGTGTTATATTACCTACTATGCTCATATTACACCATCTTACCCTACATGTACGTTAAATGTTCGCTGGACATGCGTTAGGAACACGTTAGTTGGGCGCTATATTCGCGCCCAGTGCCGGCATTTTTGGGTTTTTTCCTAGCCCCAAGTCTCAGTCACACATAGTCGACGCACGACCCACGCACTGAAAATAGATTATTTTTGCTAGAGCGTCTGTCGTGCGTCGGTCGTGTGTCAACACTCGTTACTGGTTCGTGGAGCGCGCTGCACTAACGCCACGCATATTTTTGTGCACCCTCTAATCGTCAAAGGAAGTTGGGTATTTTTAAAATATTGAACGCATATGAACGCATAAATGTACACGCCAGACGACCGCCAGAAACACGTAGGGCGCGCTAGAACAACGTTATATCAACGTCAAATACGTTTGCTTTGTAACACATGGTTGCCCGTTGAGGGCACCTGGGCAGTCGCGGACAACGAGCCTGCCCTGGGCTGCATGAGCGCTCGAAGCAAACGCTGGGAGCACGCCGCCAGTTCGCCCAGCGCCCGAGCAACAGGCTGTGACTATGTTATTTCTGCAGCTTAACCCTTAGAGCTCTGAAGAACGACATTTTATTTTTAATCATTTGAGGTGGTTTTTCACACGATACACGGCTTTGAGTGCAAAATTTGTTTTTAATTTGTCGAAATTAGGTCCAAACATATAATGTCATCATAAATTTAGGACACATTTTTTCTTTTAAGAATGGTTACATATGTATAAAACAAATTGATAAAAGTTACTATTATCGTCGACATTAGCATTATAGGGTTTAATGCGCACTGTATGCGTCTAACGCGTTAGCAAAGCGCTGTTCATTCGCACTTTGCGTTGGAAACACGCTGTGCATTCGCTACGAACTTGCTACGTTTTTCACAATCCGGACGCAAATTGTTTATTTTTATTTTTTATGGGTGGACTATGCGTCGTTTATGTGTGACTGGGACAAACCTCGGTCAACGACAACACAATGAATTTAGACCGTGTGCTCTACTTGTGCCTAACGTTAGACTGGCGCTGGTCTGACGTTTTTCTGGCGTCTACATTCACACGTGGAAAAACGCCCACATTTTTGAGCATGCAGAAAATGTGCGCATTGATTGACACACAAAAAAAATGAATGACGTTCATCAGGCGTTCTCGTAAAATCATCTTTAAATTATCCTGCAGCCCAGCGAATCACAACGCACTGACCAAAATTCTTTTTTTGTGCGCTGGACGTGCGTGATGGTATGTGTGACTGTGCCTTGAGGGCTACTACCAGTTCCAGTGGGGTGGGTAATAACGTCAGGAATTCCAAATATATCGTCACCCTGATATTATACTGTCGTATCTAACATTTTTTTCAAAAGTGCTTTTATGTTTGATTTGAAGTTATTAGGGGCATACGCAAAATATAAATCTTATAGTGTTGTATCTGGTAGATACGTCAGTATGGGGCAATTTTACACTAACGCTGTTTTAAACCAGGTGTGATAATATTACTATATAAAAACCGCAATAAAATGAATTAGCAGCTCTCTTAAAGGGACCCCTTGGGATGAGACATTTTCAATGTTGTCAATTTTGAAAATTTAACTTATATGAAGCCATATAGCCTACTCATCTTAACTAAAAATACAAAAAAGTCAAAAAAACAATTTTAAAGCACCGAAAAAGAGTGAAATAGTTATATTTCCAGGTCGTATATTGCCATGTAAACAAAACAAGTCAGCAATATGCAGCACTTCATACCACATATTCCCACATCTTGGCCGAGGACATCAAAGCAATCGCCGCTAATTGGTGTCTGATTGGTGTCTTATAGTCAGGGAATGAGGTGATACACCTGCAACACTTATTGTCTGCCAAACGCTGGGCCGACGGCATCAACATGTGGCCCAGTGCTGTAGGAACATTTAATCGTCCTTCAGCATGTGTTTAGCTATACAAAAAGTTTGTTTGGGTTTTAGGCGGTTTCATGGAAATATTAATAAGAAATATTTATAAAAATCTAAAAACTTTGAAAAAATAAAATCATGATCTGGGGGATACACTACTTCATTAAAAAACTAAAAACGAAAATTGATGTCATCCCAGGGAGCTGCTTTAACATTCCTATGTTGTTGTTTATTGAAGTTGATGTATGTGGTAGATACGACTCTATAATTGCAATGTTTTCTTAAAAATTTGTTGTACCTACAATAATTATGCCAAATTAGACTAGTCAAGTGTTCACAGGACAGACATGTTAATTTGACTTCAGTTTCAAAATAACCACAAAACACAAATATATAGATTCTCAGACGATCAAAGGCCGTTTTGTATAGTCAGCTTTGCCTTAAAATTGATGCAACCTCACTTGACTCACTTAATCTGTTATTAAATGAGACAAAACAATTTTTTTTCTGTGATATACAGTATATACTTAGCTAAATCAGGAGGCACTGAACATGCGTGTGCACTGAAAATTGTATTATGTGTTGTTGTATCTTGTTTGCTGAATCTCTCTTGGACTTCTGATCTTTTTCTTCACTAGTAACACCCTATTCTGCATGATTTAACCCTACAAGCCTTACTTTAAATAACAACTGCAACAACTTCAACAGCTGTAGACCTCGCTTGTCAAATTGAACATTTTATTTCGTCAAAAAAAGGGAAATTAATATAGAAAGATAGCATTCAAAAGGGGGGGGGGGAAGAAACGCACAACTCTGTACTATAATACAATAAGGTTCTTCCTTCGTTGTACGCTCACCCTCACAAAATCGCTATTTCCCGCCTCTCAATATATACCTCCCACACAGCATATGTCCATTTAATCTAAGAACGTCCTCTGATTTATTTTTTGTGTCATAATTTGGCTTTTACATATTAGATAATGGGTGAAGCAGTCAACAGTATGCGAAATAAAGACCGAGGGCACAGCCCGAGGTCTATATATTTGTCATAATGTCGAACTGCTGAACTCATTATCGGATATAGTCACTCTCCCGACGATTCTAAGAAACCCCCTCTACCAACACCCCACCCATTTACGGCTGGTGTCTGGCGCCACTAAGACAGTAGACAATAAAAAATAGACACTTTTTTCATACTATTTTAGAAAACAAGTGAATAAATGATATCAACGCTGTTTTCAACTTGGCCAATAACATAAACGTTGACCCATACTTGAAACGACATTGTTCCAAAGTAAAATTGATGTTTCATAAAATTGTTCAAAGTAAAATTGATGTTTCATAAAAATGACACACCACAATCAAAATCCGCAGTACGGAGGTCTTTTACAATGGACAGCGTCTTAAAGCTGGACGTGTTGCTCTCTCTAGCACTTGTCGTTGCCGAAAATAAGAACGAAATGAAGAATATTTCTCAATTACCATTATCTATATACCCGGGTGACAGCGAATTTATTTCTGAGGAGACTCTTAAGTATTGAAAAAAAATATGAGGAATACTGGTTTTTTTTTTATTTTTAAGAATTTATTTATTGTATAATGGATGAGCATAGGCTTTTATTTTAAATTTCCACATGTAGACCCACAATAACAGCCCCTGACACGAATAAATTTAATTACAGTTGAGTGTCAGAAAATGGGCAGTGAAATTGTTCCAGAAATGTCTACTGAAATAATTTTCAAATGCATTTAAAGGAAGGGTAACCAATATAAAAAGAAAAATGATATCTGGTATAAGTGATTATGATCTTGACGCTCAACAATTTTATGTAGATCTAAGCGAAGATTATAAGAATTTAGACATTATTTTTGAATGTCATGTCATCAGTGGTTATTTGTAATTCTTCCGTCATAAATTATTGTCCTATTATTAAAAAATATATATTTTTGTAATACTTTAATAGGTGATTTGCAACAAACACGATATGTTAAGCCAATGTTGTTTTATTGTTGGGTAAGCGTCGCAGACAATGGGCCAACATTAAAGCAGCATTGGCTCAACGTATCGTGTTTGTTGGGTCATAACATAAATATTATGACACATGATATTTTCTGTTTTTTCCCAGCAGACAAGATACATTGACCCAATGTTGTTTGAATGTTGGTCCAATGTCTGCGACGTTAGCCCAACATTCAAACAAACTTTGTGTCAACGGCTCCTGTTTACTGGGTTTTATTTTCTAAAATATTTGAAATGACTTACAATGTAGGCTGTAATTATATATTATAACTATTTGAAATGACGTATAATTATATATTATATGAAATGCGTATACTTATAAGGAAAACTATGTGTGAACGCTTTGAAATTTATTGTTGGTTTAATGTTTACACCGTTGGCCCATAATTTATACAACGCTGTGTGAAGGTAATTTTTGCTATATGAAGAGGGGTATCCAACCCAATCTGCAGATACAATGGGTATACTACGCCGTCACAGACGGAGGCCGCGACATAATGTTCGCCAGTGTTTCTGAGTTGACCTCAGATGCACTCTACATTATTAAAAAATAATTACTGGTAGACGTTTAATAATGCATGATGAAATTTAGTCCACTCGTTTTTCGGCTAGATAATCCCGACTGGAAACAATAGAAAAAAGGAGGGGGCAGTGACGATTCAGGGCTCAACGCCATTTTTATGAAATGCTGTGCCCCTGTCTACAATCAGCACGAAACTAATTGCCCGTTCGATTCGCACCGATCTTAAAATAGTTCAGTGCTTCAGAACACCATGAATTGATAGCAGTAGAGCTGCCTCGTAACGCCCAAACTCTATCAATCCATCAGTGTGCTTCCACATTATGTTACTCCTAGCTACGTCACTGTCAGTGTTTAATCATACTAACACAGTCAGCGACGTATTTATTTCTACCAAAAAATATCTATATCAGATGGAACACATAATTCTTTACCTTAGATTCAGTTCCTTATACATTGTCAATAGATCTATATTTCTATTACCTGTGGTCAAAAACCTGCCTGCTTATAGTGAAATCAACATTGTCAAGCTAATTTGTCTGGAGGTGTGGGGGCTCATCCTATAACTTATTAAAAATTATTTTTCATCCAACATTAATTTTAAATTAAACGATGGTGATCTGATAAATAAAATACTTGCTCGGCAAAAGAACACATTGCGAAACTAAAAGCTAAGCAATATGCTAATGTGGTTGTCGGGTGTTTTGGCTAACAACATGTCATCAACAGCCCTCATTGACAACCATCATCTCTATACTATCATAGAAGGAAGCTGGAAACTTACATTCTAAGTGTTTATGATCTTGACACTATTGATGTACACTGGTTTATGTATTATAAAGCAATTACACAAAGAGAGTGAAAAAGCAAGTTGTGTGATACAATAATTACAGAAGCAGTCTGGTGAAGAAAAAAATAGAGTGTATCTTTTATCAGATAACTGCTGCAATGTACCGATTTAAAATGGATGAGATTGTACACTGCGTTCTCGAATGTGGACACACAAACAAAATGAAAAACGATTTATCCACAGCACCATTGGGAAGAGAGGCAGACACATGTATATACTTGAGCAATGTTATGCATGTCTGTGAATTGCCCCAGACCACACATTCATGTTTATTCGTAATGAGTCAGAGCCTTTAAACTGGCTTCGAATGTGTCTTATAAAATAATTTACTCCAATAAGAAGTAATTTAAAATTTCTAAGCTGACTTTAGCCATTTAATTACAGTATCATGCTAATTGTTAGTTGATTTGTGAGTAGGCTTCATCATTATGCTGACTATATAGAGTTAAACAGGGATATTTGCTGAATCGCTGCGCTAACTGACTTTCACCCTAAGGAGACAATATTCTGTATTGTTATTTTAGAAAAATATGTTCTTGTAATATTTTTCAAAACTGTTGTTTTTTACGCTTAGTTCATGTAGTTAAACGCATTTGATTTTCAATGACCCTTGTTAGGAATTTTTTGTTGTTACATTATTGATTTAGATACTTATGTAAGAGCCTAAGTGTTAATTTCAGTTAATATTTCGTTGAATGTTCTGTAAAACATGTAAAATTTTCAAGTAACTTTAGTAATTGAATAAAAACAAACCATAATATGAATTGCTAAATAAACCGATATAAAATCAGAATAAATTGTATGTTAACCTAACAAGTGACATTCATGCTTAACATTGTTGACAATGTCACCTGCATAATTATAATAAGAACAATCACATACTCGAGCAGATTTTGCATAGGTTCGAAAAACACATTGGATAGAAAACGTTATTCATTATTGTATTTCTGTTAAGATACAACACAATCTTAATGCAAGTTATATATTACAAGGTCGTATGTGCCACTTACAACAGTGTAATTTTAAATAACAAAACATGTGTAATTTTCACCATGTTTTTCTTAAATTTATTCTTATGGGATTGTCACTTATTTAGGAAAAAAATAATTAAAAAATCGGATGCTCTAATTCCTATAGTTGTATCTGCACATACAACTATGTGGTATTTTAATTTTGTAATTTTACCTTTATTTTTTATTCCATAGCGTTGTATCTGCCACATACAACTGTCAAATTTTAGAAAAAAATTTATGACGAATTAACATGATTAAGGCGAAAAACAATATAAACTTATGAATTCTTTATAATAGTGTATTACGTAAAACATTTTGAGTCATTTAACATTTTGATTCTAGAATTTGTGTCTGCAGATACAACTCTATAATACTGACATTTTCACACATTTGACATTTTTGTCAACATTATACAGTCGTATGTGGTACATACATCGTTTAACCACTTTTTGTACAATATACAATTTGAATGTCTGTTTTGCAGTTAAACATTACTGGAAAGTTATTAAAACGTGAAATCGATTAATTCTGAAAAAAATCCCACTTATATATTACACTGTCGTATGTGCGCATACGACTATGTAATATTATGTATTATCATACACTGGCCATATTTTATAATATTTTAAGGTCGTATCTTTTTTAAATGCTTTTTGCTATGCAACGCTAAGGTCTGGTGCATTTTCTCCACATTGAACAAGCGTTTATTTCTTATATCTACAAAGGTTTTTAAGACTAGGCTGAAATATTACTACTTTTTTTATAATAAGTTTTTTTTCGATTATCTCTGAATAATGAAAACTGTAGATACGACAGTATAATATCAGGGTGACGATATAAGAGTTAAAGAACATTAAACATTCTTCATTAAATAACATTTTGATTGACGTTTCGATTCTCATGCTGAATGGGTCAGCCTACACAGGACATACTGGATGATGAGTCTGTGTTGGTGTAAGGCATGTAATCTATGGGCTGCGTTTGGGCTACGTCTGCGACGACACACATTAAAAATGACGCAACGTTCCGTGTCCTAGTTCGCAGAAAATGTAATGTCATCTGCACTGCCATACATATATTACGTCTTGTTCATCCAGCAAACACAAAACATGTGCATAACATTTATACAACGTCGGGTGAACGTTTTTTAGACGTTGGGCTGACATTGTACAAATGTTATACAATTGTTTGTGTTTTTGCTGGGTACCTGTGATACATAGAATGAGAAGGTCGTGAGGGGCTACAATGTACCCATAGAGTTGTATTATACTGAACCTAATAAACCTTTAACCGCCGGTGCCGCATATATTCGGGTTTTCATTTTTTATTAGCACACTAAGTACCACCTTTTAAACATGTTAAAGATAAAATGTGACATCAACCAACAAGATTTGAAAAGAGTTGATCTCCATTTTGTCAAATCTGAATAATTTTCACTCACTTGAAGTTGTGGATCGCGTCAGCGAGACACAACTTCAAGTGGGTGAAAATTCGAATTGAATAATTTGGCGGTTAAATGGTTAAAGGAGAAATTATCTACAAATCATGTTTTTCTAATCACTATAATGACACAGTATTTAACTTTTTCTATAATGGGAAAATAATTTACTCATTATATTTATATGCCAATACCGCACACCTATTTCTTGTTTTGTTTACTAAACGTCTGGTTGCTACAACTTGAGGTAGAGACATAGGCCTACTGTTTTTATGGCTATACGTGTCATCCTGAAAACGTGTGCTCAAGTATCTGATTATACTCACTGTGGTTAAGCGGTGGAGGTAACTGGAGTTACCATTAGCAAAAGATGGCTGGCAAGGCTACCGATTCGTTTACATTTTCAAACATTTTGCGTACTTTAACGCTCTCCCTTGCTGCGCCGATTCGTAGGTGAATTAATAATACTTAACTGGAAAAAATGGGCATTATGTTAACTTGAAATTGTCGATAATTTTCTCGAAATCGGTAAACTAAATGTTTTCAATGAGAATGGTAACTGCCAAGTGTGTTGCTGGTAACTGCAATACTTAATGATATCATGCTAATGGTAACTGACAAATTGCAATTCAGTTAGCATGGTTAGTATATGTTTCTCATCATCATTTCAGTCCGGAATCATTTCTCGAGAAAATCATCGATCTTCACATTGCTGTTATTTAAGTAACATTGGTGGACTATAGTCTTACAATACATCTTGAGATTATTATATTATGTAATGGATTTCAATTATACCCGGCAAACAAGAAATATTGCCACCATCTACGACGCCCGTCCAACATTAAAACATTATTGTTAATATTTCTGTGTTTTCTGTGTAATTTTTTTGTCTAACTGAGTAATATATGCCTAATATAATATAAAAATTGAAAATGAAAAAGTACAGGTCTGTGATGATTCACTCCAGCAACAGTAATAGGGAACTTGTAGATAGTCATCTAAGTAATATATTATCGCACAAAGCCAAAAAAGCAGTATCAGTTTACTTTGTAAGCAGATACTGCTTTTGGCCTTGCAGAGCGGTATATGTTTATCATAAAGGGAATATCGATATAATTGAAATTATCCACTAATACTGCTTAAATTTTTGTAACAGTATATTAGTCGATTTTTTTTTTTACTTTTGTGGAATATCATCGATACTTATGTTATCAGTGTGTATATCTTGCACACAGTGTTAGCATGGTTAGTGATGTCCTGGATGACACATTACAAAATCATGATGAATCACAACATTTCAGTGAGATTTTGGCTCATAACATCATTTTCACAAATCAAACACTTCATGTCAAATGAAGACGACGTTAAAATATCTTTCAAACATTTTTTTTCAGAAAACACATATGTTCTAGTACAAATATCTGCTGGTACAGGTCGTGGCGATTTTAATAATTCTACCAATGTAGCCCATACACAAATTCAACTGATGATGATGTTATAGTATTATATGCATTAATACCTAGCGCTATTCGCAAGATGAACTATATTGGGCATGTAGATGATTAAATCGGTTCTAAAAGAAAGTCATAGATAAAGGCATGTTGAGCTCCAGTATGGCCTTACATTTAATTCTTCATAGTGTAAATGTCTATGAACAGCTGTGTTTAATATCAGGTAGGCCTACAATAAGGAGACTCACTTTTCGGACAACTGTAAAGAAGTTATTTCAAGGGAAGGTAATTATTTTTTTCGTGGATATAAAGCTGAAGGATTAGGTTTTGTTGAGAAACAAATCAGTCCTGCTGATTGCAAAATCAATTTTGCTGTTCCATCAGACCTGATTTTAGCTAAACACTCGGCAGTATAGTAGAGATCATGTATAGACGATCTCTGGTATATACACTATTAGTCAACAGTTGTAATAGGCCTACACGACGCTCTATTAGGACCCATTAATTATCATTAGCCTAGGAGCCCTGTTGAATATTTAAAAGTGTTGACGTAAAACATAAAAATCTAAAATGGCCCCCGTTTTGACCAAGGTAAAATAATAAAATGATATCATTTTCGCTAGAATATAAGCTGATTCATGACTTTGGTATCTACCACATGCTTTTCAGGTATGCCCGACATAATGGCGTGGCCGGAAATTATTTTGGCCATTGCATTGTGGGTGAAATCCAAGATGGCCACCATTACTGCAAAGTTAAGCTATATAAATTACCATCATTTTCGACAGAATGGACCGCAAAGCATAATTTTCATATCTACCATCGGGTTTTCAGGTATTCCCGACATAGTGTGTAGTTGGAAAGTACATTAGACATTGCATTATGGATAAAATCCAAGATGGCCGCCATTTGTGAAAACCAAAAAATAATATAATTGTCAACAGAATGGAAGACGATTCGTGATTTTGGTAACACTCATGTAGAATTTTCTTAAATACGCCCCTGTGACTAGCAAGCATTATCTTGGACAGTTAATATTACCAAAAGATGAAGATATGTGGTCTCACCACCCCAATTGCCAGTCCCATTGAAATACATGTATAATGCCAGCATTATAAGGGCCTCTTTCACCACCTTTGTCCCTAGCTACACTTCAATGTGACACACCATAAAAAGACCTAAGATGTCCTTTTTGAAAAACAGCTCTAAAATTGGTATGCTCACCAATTAGAATTTGAGCTAGGCCCTCATATGTGGTATAAAGGGTCCAGTTTGCCCAGATATCCCTTAATATTCTTGCCCCCATTCCCAGAATATACACAAATCCTTCTCACCCCCTGTGTCCACCCAAAAATCTCACATACCAGTTATACCTCATATCACAGATAAAACAGTGTCTGCTTAGGGCCTACCATTTATCCACAGAATTGCACCATTCCTGTATTTTTCTTAATTCACCAGACGCGGAAACAACCATTTAAAGCAGCAATTTGGGAAGAGACTCTCTAGTCAGTAGCCACACCCCTTGGATTTCGGCTCATTTAGGGTGGTGAGACCATGTGCTCTCCTGTCACGGCCATCTGATACCTAGTTCGGCCATTTGGTACCCAGTATAGCATAGCTAAAAATTATATAGCCACAACAATCATTCATCTATATCCATTTCAGCAAAAACTATATAGGCCTACATCTCTTTTAGGTCATGGCACTGAAGTGGTCATTTTGTTTGTCTTATGGCCGCCATTATGGTTTTAACATCTTGATTATTTCAAAATTATTTTCTGATCATTTCGGACGCTATACATGGAAACCCTGTGAAAGACAGCAAACTTATCGATTGATCCCAATTCCGGCAAAGGTTATACACATTTCTTGCAGGGCCATGTTTATGTGAGGGTTAATTTTCCGCCGTCATCTCGGTTTTGACTGCATACACCATGGTTGTTTTAAATGATACAAACATAGTCACATGTCGAGCTACTAGTATCTGAAACATCTATAGTATACAGTAATATATGTTACTTCCAGTAAAGTTATAGACATTTCCTACTTTGAAACCCCCTGCTGAATCTGAATCTAGATAATGCCACCAAGTGATGTGCATAAGAAAATGCTATGGTAGACACTAAAGTCACGAATCTCCTTCTATTCTGACTAAAATGATAACAAAAATGTTTGACACGAATTTGTTTCACTTTTTCAAATGGCGGCCGTCTGAAATTTCATCCACAATAAGATGTTGAACTACCCTCTCACCACACAACTAAATTGGGCATACCAGGAAAACGGACGACATTCACCGACATCGTGAAGCTCTTTCTATTTTATCGAAAATGTATTAATTTATTGTTTTGACCTTGTACAGAAGGCGTCCTCTTTGGATTTTACTCGCAATGCAAAAACTAAAGTACGTTCTGGCCACACCCCTATGTCAGACATGCTTGGAAACCCTATGGTACACACCAGAGTTATGATTTTGCTTCTATTTTATAAAAAAAGTGATATCAATTTACTGTTTCACCTTGCACAAATAGCGGCCATCTTGGATTTTATTAACAATGCAATGTCCTTTCTGACTACATCACTATGACAGACATATTTAAAACCCTTATGCTACATGTCACACTAAAATCAACAATCTGCATCTATTTTGTCGAAAATATTATCATTTTATTGTTTCATCGTGTACACATGGCGGCTATTTCGGATTTTGCTATTTTTCGGCGTCTTAAGTAGAAAATAGTTTTGGGCTCCTATGCCAACTTTTATCAAGATTGGCCACTGAGCCTTAAAAAAATGGTGTTTTTATCCGCCCGATAACGATGAGCCTAAAATGTAATGCTAAACTACGTACTGACTATACCTGCCTAAATAATTTATAATAAATATAGTATACTTTAAAAATCACAAGAGATATCTCCGAAATGTTTTTTGACATGTATAGCGACCTGGTGTTTGAATGTAAGCCTTATTATATTTGTGTTGACCCAGTGTTGGTCCACCGCCTACGCCTATGAGTACAGGCAAATAACTATATGCATCTAGTATCCAATATAGTAGGCCCTCGTAATATATTACATCACCCTTACTGTGATACTGTAAAATGTAGTAATTAAAATATAAATCGATCAGACGCATCGTCATCAACTTCACGATCATGTAAACTATTACGAAAGCTGTTTTAGAATATACATTATATAATAGCATTTTCCTACCAGTTAGAAGGCGACAGTTACCATCCACTGAAACCGACAGTTACCACCCACTGAAGTTGCAGTCACCAGTAACAGCTGGAATTGACACATGACAGTTAACATCTCATTGAACAAATTTAGTTCACCGATTGCGAGTAAATTATCGCCAATTTTAAGTTAACATAATGTGCATTTTGTCCAGCTAAGTGTTATTAATCCACCTACAAATCGGCGGAACAAAGGAGAACGTTAAAGTACACAAAATAGCCATCTTTTGCTAATGGTAACTCCAGTTACCTCCACCGCTTAACCACAGTGTATACTGCTTAATTTTAATAACAACGGTGGGAGAAACCACGTGTATTGCACTTAAAACAGTATTAAAACGGTTTTCAGTACTGAAAAGTTTATGATTTCGTTTAAATCACGCTATAACTGCATATTAAGACCTATTTTCATTGACATGCACCCAGATTTATTATCAGCTGTGTAAAAGCAAATAACACTAATAGTCCGAGCCAGGGCTGATATAAAAAATGACCTAACCTTGTTTTTTTAGATATACAATGTTTTTTTGATGTTTCCTCTAGATTTTTTTGTGCTGAATTTAAATCCGATGAGTGTCAGCTTGAAAAATTTGAGTATTTTTGTCTATTCAAGGTCAAAGGTCCATTTCAAGGTCAAATATGATTTTTCAACAAATGAAGCTAGGAACAAGTGTAATATCTTATTTTTATGTGATTTTGAATTATTTTGATCATTCAAGGTCATTTTCAAGGTTGAAAGGTCAATTTTAAGTTTAAGTTTAAGTAAGCTTAAATATCATTTTTTAACAAGTAACGCTAGGAACATGTGTAATACCTCTTTTTCATGGGATTCTGACCTGAAATTCTATTTATAGTATTATTTTGAGGATTCAAGGTCATCATCAGGGTCGTAAGGTCAATTCCATATATATTGATGTGATTTTGATTGAATAATCTAATTTTATGGGGTTTAAATTATTAAAGATGCAATGGAGAGGCATTCGAGAGCGACGGAAAACGTTAAATGTTGATGAGGAGGCGTTAAAGTGTAAGGAGAAGGTGTTGTAGGATAATTATAAGGCACTAAAGCCAATGGGAAGGCATATAAAAGGGCCATGAGAAGGCGTTAAAGGGAGACGGCGAGGTGTTAAAGTGAGACTGGGTGTATTACAAGGTGGCAGAGGGATATTAAGGGGCTATGGAGAGGCTCTAATAGGCTACCGGTAAGCATTAAATGACAATGGGAATGCGTTACAAGGCGATGGAGAAGCATTGAAGGGTAATGGAAACACAATCCCGACACAAGGATTGTTGTCGTCGCCCTTTATGCGTTTTCTTAGGGCTTTGAATTTAATGCCTCTTCGATGCAATTGAAAGCCTTTTCATTGCCCTTAAACGCTTCTTCTTCGCCCTGAAGGTACTTTTAGTTTAACACCTCTTCGTTCTAATTAAAGCTCTTTCCGTCGCCCTTTGACAGCTCTTCTTCGCCCTGAACACATCTCCATTACCCTATAACACCTCTCTGTCGCCATGTTACCCACTGACTACCACAATAAATTGCTGCTGCACTCTTGTTGCTGAGACCAGTTAATTGATAACGCCATAGTTATCTCATGTAATCAATCCCGAATATATCTGGGACTGGTCCTGGGGCAACAGTCCCAGATCCCGAATATATCCGGGACTGGTTCCCACAGGCTTAAAACCTATCCATCAATATTTAAAGCCTCCCCATTGAATTTTAACCATCGCAATTTTACGCATATGCGGAGCCTCTCCATTGCCCTTCCGACATTCTCCAGTGCCTCTCCGTCGCCAATTAGAGCCTTTACCGTTGCCATCCGTTGCCATTTAACGCTTCTTCGTCACACTTTAGCGACTCTCTGTATTTTTAACGCCTTCTCCCCGCCAGTAAACACCTATCCATCTCTTTGTAATGCCTCCCTATCACTCGTTAACTTACTTCTATTGTAATTTAACGCTTTTCCGTCACGTTCTAACACTGTTCCATATCCCAGCGCCACCTTTTAGCGAATACCGTCGCACAGTAACGCCTCTTCTTCGCTCCTCAGCGCTTCCTCGTTGTCCTTTAACGCCTCCTCATTGCCCGTCAATGCCCCCTCACTTCTCTTTAATGCCTTCTCATTGCTCTTTAATGCTTCTCATTGCCATTTAACCCCTTCCCGTCACCCTTTAGTGCCACTGGGTCGCCTTACAGCGTTTCGTTGTCGCCCTTTTACCCTTTTAACGCTTCTCCATTGACCTGTATCGCTTTCCTGCCACTCTTTAACGCCCCTACACCACCCGTCGCCTGAACATTTCACTTTGATGATGTTTAATCATTAAAACCCTACTAGAATTAGATAATCCAGTCAAAATCACACCAAAACAATGTATTATACGTGCTCCAATTAGTAGCACATATATGTTAATATCATATTTTTGCCTAGAGGATCATCTAAATTCACCAAAATATTATCAGAAAAGGATTTTTCAGGCAAAATCACACGAAAAAGAGGTATTACACTTGTCTCTAGCTTTATTTGTTAGAAATTATTTTTCCGCTTACCTGAACTTGAAATTGGCGCAATGACCTTGAAAATTTTATTTTATCATAACATAAATGGTTTAGTCAGTCAAAATGACATCAAAACTACGTACTACACTTCTTCTGCTATTTGTAATGTTAAAAATAATATTTTCACTTTTTGACCTTGTGATTGACTTTTATATGACCTTGAGTTGAAATTGACCTTGCATATGACCTTGAGTCACCAAAATAATACTTTAAATGGATTTTCGCATGAAAAAGAGGTATTACACATTTTCCAAGCTTTATTTGTTAAAACTTTTTTTTTCTCTTACTTGACCTTGAAATTGACCTTTTGATCTTAAAAATAATCTTGAATAATCAAAATAGTTTCAGAAATGGATTGCCCATGCAAAATCACATGAAATGAGGTATTACACTTGTTCCTAGCTTCATTTCTTGAAAAATCATATTTGACCTTGAGATTGAACTTTGCCCTTGAATCTACAAAAGCTAGCACTCATCGGATTTGAATTCAGCACAAAAAAATATATAAGAAACATTAAAAAAACATTGTATATGTCACAAAACAAGATTAGGTCATCTCTAGCTCGGACTATAACTAGGCATGAATTGGTGTACAATAAATACATAAAAGTGGATAGACACTAAAAAACACCTCAGTGGGTGACTTGAAAAGTTAGAACATTGTATTGTTTTTTTGCTTTAATTAAGGTAATTTATGTTAATTTATGCAAATTAGGTTGATCTGTGATCTTTAAAATGTAGTGAAACGACTGCCACGGGGTGAAAAACCTGGGTATAGACACCAAAAACACCTATGTGAGTGATTTTGACAAAAAATTAGAACATTTTTTATGATTTATACCTGGCAAATGGGTAT
>OZ024915.1:51923577-52038577 GCA_964017125.1 Flabesymbios commensalis | reverse complement strand
TTGATTGTACTTTGATTGTACAGCTGATAACAGATGGCTGGTACGGATCTCCAGCTGACATGGAAGCCAAGATTCATTCTAAAGTGGCTGCAGTTTACTACTATGTGTTCAACTATGTGTCGGACCAGCGTATTTTTCATCCGGATCATATTGGTGAGTGCGTGTATCAAGCTTACCCTTACAGCGCTGAAATATGTTTAGATAAACCTTTTTAAATCATCATAAATGTCCTAGCTAGCTCTTTCCGCTTCATTTGACACGTACCCAGTGAGCACGAGACGTTGATCCAATGTTGCTTTAATGTTGGGTCATCGTCTGCGACGCTGGCCCAACATTAAAGCAACATTGGTTCAACGTCTCGTGTTGGCTGGGTATAGAGATTGCCCCCGCACTGAGAGAGAGAAGGAGACGTGGCGCAATATGTAGAACGCCAGACTGCCTCGCCTCGCATGCGTCCCGGGCTCGAACCCCGGTGATCATGTGTGGGGTTTTCAGAGAAATATCCTTATGTAATTTCGCGCAGGGCCACGCGCTGCGAGCTTCTCACACAAAGGGTTTTGATTCTTTTGTAGTACCTGTTCAAGATTATGCCTGTGAAATTTGGTGGAATTCTAATATAAATATGTGTGATAAAATAACAGAGCGAGCCATGCGATATTACTTAGGTGTACATAATCGTACCCCACTACCCGTATTATATGGTGAAATGGGCTGGCTAAAAACTAAATATCGCCATTATCCACATGTTATTAGATTTTAGAACCGTTTAGTAATTATGGTCAATCATAGATTAACAAAACATATTTTTCAGTCCAACGCATTATTTTCGGTGTCAGGTAAGAGCAATTGGTCGTACGACGTAAATTCAATTATTCAACACTTGAGGTTACCGGAAAATGTATTTGAAAACTTTGTCGCGTGTGATGTTTTAAATGTAAAACATAAAACTTTTTTATTAATGGAGGAAGAGTGGAAGCGAGACATTTCAAATAAAAGTAAATTGAGGAAATATATCACCCTTAAAGAAAATTTTGCTATACCAAATTATGTTTCCACTTTACTACCTCAACCTCATAGAAGTATTTTTGCTCAATTTTGTTGTGGAATTTTACCTTAGAGGGTAGAAACAGGCCGTAGACAGAGAGTTAGAGATTAGACAACTGGACAGACACGCTCTCTGAAACTGGAAGAGCGTGTCTGTTCAGTTTGCTCATCTGGCGAAGTCGAAGACGAATATTATTTCTTGTTAACATGTAATGTTTTTTTCCGATATAAGAGCTGACTATATAAACAATATAATGCGTAATAACGCCGATTTCATTAATTTCAATTTAGAATTTTTTATTATTTTTTTGATCACCAAATGTTGGAGAGAAACACTGGATTTTTTGTGTAAGGCGTCGTCAAAGAGAAAGACCTGTTTTATATGTAATGTTTGCCTCCTCGGCACACTGTATACGTTTTTATTTGCTATATCCGTGTATAAAGTGACATTATAGGCCAAATTGGCCCGGCATATTATATTGTTAATGACCATGATATCTATGTTTATGTTGTGTTTGGATATGCACTATAATAAATAAATACTATGTAATCATTATTATGTTGCCGTTTATACCCCGAAAAACGTATATTTTTTATTTTAGTTATTAAAAGTTAATAATCAGTTGAATAATTATTTGCATAATTCAGGTTAAATATAGGTGGGACCATTAATAGATAAACCAAGTCAGTGGGGTCATTTATAGATTAATCATGTTAGCGATATTTTTTATTTGGTATATAAATAATATTAATATGACAAAGCTTGGCGAAAGATGTATGTAGTATTTCACTTCTAAATACGATTTTGTTATTCCTTTTAAATTGCAAACACAATAAACAATGTTCTTCACTTAATGGAAAACAGATTATCATAATCACAACATCGATTAACCACATAGTTAATATATATGGTCACGTGTTACAGTAGGCGTAGTATGTAGGCCTAAGCATTGTACGCAAGTGATTAAAATGACTACAGAGAAAATTACCATGACCAAGCATGGTAAATCTGACAACGCTGAAATATTTGTATATGAGGCGACCAAAGTTTTTTTTCAATTTGTCGTCATCATAATTGTCTTGGTTAGCTTTCTCCACTTCATTTGAATACCTATATTATGGGTCTACGGTCGGTATACATATTTTAATTCTTTCAGTATGGGGACCGTCTTTAGAAAGAATCATTTTCTTGCATTTAATTCAATATCATACTCTTAGGATCTAATTCTCCCCTCTTCCCGAGATATAACATCGGGACATTGGTTAGATGCTGCGTTATTAGACAAGGCACTTCATCCACACGTGTTTTACTTCACTCAGGTGTAAACTGATAATATGTAGGAAACAGGTGGGAATGGCCGTTAGGCCGTATGCTCCCCCGGGAGTTCAGGAGACATATGAATGAACTGTGACCAGGGGGACATATGTGAAATCTGATGACAATTCTTCAAATTTAATACCGAATCTTAATAACCTGTGCCTTTACATACTCAAGAGTGAATCAATGATATTTACTGGTTTATCATTGGTGACTTTATTTCGCATGTATGTCCGTAAGCTTGCAGTGAGCTAGCATAGCTCTATCTGAATTAATCTTCATGTCATCACCGACAAGGTAATATATTTTTATTAAATAACGTCATCTTCTTGGAATTGAACATCTTGGAACTAACACCTTTACTACTATTGTTAATTGTAATGGGACAATAGTTCGAAATAAAAAGAGTAACGTTACAGTTTAACCGTTGAGGTTATAAATTTGCAATTTCACTACTAGTTCTGTCTCATTAGCGCAGTTTACTTACAAAATCTATTTTGTGATGTGGTAATGAAAATGATCAAAATTATTTTAGTTGTGCGAGGCGCCTTAAGGGTCGAGAAGTATCCAATAACTGTGGCCGCCAGCTGATGTATTGTTCCAGATGAAAAGTTCACCTTCAAATATATTATACCAGCTCACTAAATCAAGTGCAGTAAACACGGTAAAGCAATATAATGGAGGAGTCGACAAAACTTGATTGATCGCCGAGTTACAGTATACATGCTATAGCCTACATACACACTGTCTTGCTCATTAAACACATTTATATGGTTTCTAACGTTACTGTTCATCTGTCCATGCTATTCTCTACCTCGAACGTATTCTAGCCTGGAAGTTTTCTCTGCAGATTTTTTTGTCAGATCTACTCACTATATGACATTTTATGTAAAAATTGTCAATGTCATTTGGGAGCAAATAGTAATATAGTTTATTGATGTGTTACACTGGCGTCAGTTTATGTATACAATTTAACGAGCTGAAATACAAATGGTTTTTCATTTGTATACCTATGTTATGGGGCTACGGCCATTATATATAGTACTATTCTTACGCTGCGATGATCGACTTTAGACGTCAGATTGCAGACGTCAGATTCTGAAGTCTAAAGTTGATCCCCGCGATGTAAGGGATAAAGCGGGTCCTTTGTATTTACTTTAAAATTTCGATAGCAAAAAAACATTTCAAGGTAAATGAAAAAAAAGTATCTGGTGTTCTGAAAAAACACAATAGGCCTAACTGATTACTTTACATGCAAGCAGTTACTGCTTTTTTACTATGTACGACAGTCTAGGTGTTAATATCGGGCTCCCACATTACATAAAACAAATTCAAGCAAAGTGAGAGAAATAAAAAAATATCCTCCGTAAAAAGTCTCAGAGAGGTTTGGAAATTTCAATCTGTTTAATATAAGCATGTTTGAGTTTGTATCACCAATGTTGGGAAAAGGCAAGCAAAATCATGACGCCCAAACACATTATATAAAATATGCAGTATTATTAGGGCATTAGTGTGGTTAGTTTTAGTAAACGATTCAATAAAAATATCGTTGTGACAATCAGTCGCAAAAAGAGTAAATTTCAGTAGGCCTAACTTGAAGTTGCTTATCGCTATGGCGATAGTGACTGGAAATACCCATAATTTTAATAAATACACATAGTTATAGCTTGGTGCGCTATCCCAGCTAAAATAAGAAGAACACAATCATATCATAATAATTAGAGGAAGTGAACGTTTTCTATACATCTTATATAAATTGGACCAGGTATAGTACTCCACGCCAGGCAACGCCCACTTCGTTATTTGATTATAAGGTCACGTGGCTGGATAACCACTGCGTATGGCTTGAGTGGAGTACTATACTTGATCAGATGATGCTCGTGGGTACTGCTGAGTATATTATGCATAATCATAGTGTGAGCTGTGCCCAATGATATACTTCAGAAAATATACTTCAATAAATATAATTGATTTATAGGGGCCACGCACAGCATGGACCTGCCGTATGTGTTTGGGGAGCCATTCCGTGCAGATAACCCGGACATCAACGATCAGTTCTGGTGGGATGGATCCAACTACAACGACGATGACAGGGACTTCTCCTACTTTGTGATGCAGCTCTACACTAATTTCGCCAAGTATGGGTGAGTATAGGCGTGCACTGATCCACAAAGCCGAGAAGCAGTAATAGATTGACGCTCAAAATGTGTTTTTCTTCTTGTATATTACTTAGTGTTTAGCCTTGATAATGTGATTTAAATATTAACATGACAAACCCTTAAAGCGCTGAATTTTTTTCGTATACACCATGGCGATCAAAGTTTTTTTCAATTGCAAATCATCATAGCTGAGTTAAAGCTATTTCCGCTTCATTTGAATGCCTATGTTATGGGTCTACGATCATTATAAATATGCTTACTCTTACAGTGCGTGGATCGACTTTAGACGTCAGAGTCTGACGTCTACAGACGTCAGATTCTGACGATTAAAGTCGATCACCGCGCTGTTAGGGTTAAGTACATCTACTTCAAATAGTGTGTGTGAACATGATTAAGTACAACTGTACAATATACCATACAGTCACATAGTGAGTATGTGAAGGACACATGATGAATTGACTTGGGTTATTGAGCAGTATAGGCCTACCAGATGATCATTCATTTGAGCATGTCAATCTGATAGGGTTAAAATGGTACAAAAAGTGTGCAAAATTAACACATTTCCAGACCAAAAAACCTTCTGCTAGTTTTATCGCATCGCATCTGACTGTATATTATTAATTAATTAATTAATTTATTTATTCAGTGACCCGACCCCTACTGCTTTACAATCTCCGGATTTCATGGGCTCAGATGAGATCATGTGGGACGAGTACACCTCAGACAATTATACCTATATATACCTGGGACAAGAGGCTGTGGAGGTACTGCAGGACTATCGGCAGAAAGAGTACTCTTTCTGGCAAAACTACCTCTACTGGCTGTACTTCCGCTATGAGGGCAGATCCGAGGATTTCTGAGCATGCGATATCTATCTTCGATTGTTTAGTTATGTTTGAATAAACTTGTAGATAATAAATGTTGTTATTATTTAATTTCAACCGTTGTGTCCGAAATTTGTAATCGTGTGTCATCTACCCAGCAAACACGACACATTGTTTCAACGTGTCGTGTTTGCTGGGTAATCCTCAGCGGCATTCCAGTTTAGTATGTCGTCCCCTTGGATATGAAAGGGTGTATCTGCCACTTGGTAAAGTGGCAGATACACCCTTTTATATCCAAGTAGACGACATGTGAGCACAAAACCACAGTGCAAATACAAACAGCAGTAAATGCTGACATGAAAAGGAAGCAGTTACAGCTGTGTAGTTCATCTGATTCATTTATTTCAGTCTTCATCAAACGCATGGTACCACATGCATAGTGGCAGCTCATTATCAGTATCCTCAACTATTTCAACCCTTAAAGCGATACACGATAAAATCTTAGGTCGTGCCTAATTCGACAATCGGTGTTACCAGGCCACGGGTTCCAATTTAGCCTATTTCCACTTTAAGTTGTGTCTCGCTGCTGCGGCCCACAACTTCAAGTGGGTAAAAAATACTTACATTGTGTACAATTTGTATTTATAGCATTTGATGGCATTGCAGTCGAGGTCGCTAATTTCACACAGTATGGTTGCGCAGTTAATGCTCACTTTTATATAGTGAGTCTCATTTTATTGTCCACACTTTTTTAGTTTTTCTGTGATTTAAATAAATTTGGGATACCTGGCACCAGCCACCCATAAAGTACATGTTTTCGTTTGTATTCCCATGAATTATAAACAATAAAAATGTTTTAAATTATGATTATAATTATAAGTGGTGGTTTTATAGATTTATGACACTATGAATTAAACAAGCTCTCTTATGATTATCCTTTCACTAAAACACATACCGACATATATATTTTTTTAATTATGACAGTAATTGGTGGTGTAGATATCTAATAAGGCACACACACAATTTTAAGGTTATTTTCTGTATGATTTCAGTACAATTTTTATATGACTCTTTTTACCCAGGTAGGCCTAGAAATTTAAATTGTGTCAAAAATCTGACTAACAAATGCACAATAACACAACAGACGACTAATATTTAAAAAAGATCACTTCGCTCCACTGAGTTTATCTGCCACTTCACAAAGTGGCAGATATACTCTTTCATATCCATAGGACTTGTATATCCTGTATCGGCATTCTAGGTAATAAAATCATAATAGCTATGCTGCACGACATTGTTCACGGTTCAGGTTTTATTGCCTATTTATTGTATTCACGTGTCTAGTTTTACTTTTTTTATGGGAGGTTTTATATAATTATTTAATGGGTGTGAAATGATTTGTCTGGCATCAGATCAGCATTGGTGCAAAGCAGTAATTTATTATTGTCAACTTGCATAATATGTGATAAACACACTCACCTTGCTATTAACATAAATTACTTCCCTACTACATGTACGTGTACTACACACAAATAAATAAGTGATATAATATAAGTCTGGTATCGAAGAGATGATGTTTACAACAATTACATGTGATGGAATGGTTGAATGAATGGCATTCAGATACAGATAGGCTATTAGGAGTTGGCAGAAACACTTTTCAGGTTTTTTTGCGTATAATTATAATTATTCTTGATGTTTCAACTTTCACATAAAAAAGAACACTCGATCTTTAAAAAAAATGATATACAACGTCTACACTGCTCTGCAAAGCTAAGCTACAAGCAGTTATTGCCCTATGACTTTGCAAACCAGAATAAATAATTAAAATTGTTTAAATAGTACTGGTGAGAATCTTTAAAAATAGTTGTTCTGAAACAATTTGAAACACAATGCAACCTTGAGGAAATTAATAAGACATTCCTTGTAAGCATATCTCAGCAATCACGAGACATGTATCCGATGCTAAATTAATGCTGGGTCACCGTCCGCGACGCTGGCCCAACATCGATTCTACATCGGATTCACGTCTCCCGTTTTGCTGAGCTGTTTACGTGCACTCTGTTCTCCGTGTGACTGATCGATAATTCACTATAATTACTTCTGTCAGTGGTGGTAATCATTCGCCTAATCAACAGAAAGAGCTAATCATGTTTATGGCTAGTAACAACATGAATGTAACCTTCAGGTAATGATTACTGATTACAAGTTCAAAATGTCGCCTCCTCCCTCACCAAATGACGTGGTTGAAATGCAGAGGGTGTGTCATTTTCTCTACGGTGATTACAGGTCTTCAGCTCTGTAAAACCATAATAATACTGTGAATTTTCATACGCGACGGGAACAGTTATTGTTTATGGCTTTGGTAGACAGTATTTGTGTTTGCATTCTTGTCAGAAACAACCGAACATCAACCCTGTCCAGTATATCAGCTTAACCCAAAATGAAATATTACCCTGCAATATTATATAGTCTAATTTACGCTAGATTCTCACTTAGTAAAACAATTTAACACCTTAATCGTTTATCACAACAATATACGTTTTTGAATCTGCTTTATTAGAACGTTAAATATCGGGAATAAAATGAGTGTTCTATCCTTGAAGCGCTGAATTAAGTTGTAAACAACATCGCGACCAAAGGTTTTTTTTAATTTCAAATCATAATAAATGGCTTAGTTAGCTCTTTCTGATTCATTTGAATACCTATGGTATGGGTCTACGGCCATTAGAAATATGTTGATTCTTACAGTGCGGGGATCGACTCTAGTCGTCAGAATCTGGCGTCTACAGACGTCAGATTCTGACGACTAAAGTCGATCCCCGCGCTGTAAGGAATAAACATCTAGATTTGCAAATGTTTGTCTCAAATTGAACATTCCCAACTTCACATGATGGCAAAATAGCAGCAAACGATTCAACAGAACATAAATTAACAGGTTAAGTGGGCCGTACATTAGTGAAACCTCAGATTGAGGAATGAGGTGATGATTCATTTAATAATAACAACTGTGCGCCTCATTGACTGACCTCTCGCAAAGTGATACCGCGCCACTCCTTTAATATCTTAACTCTTTAACCGCCGGTGCCGCATATATTCGAGTTTTCGTTTTTATTAGCACATTAAAAACATGTTAAAGATAAAATGCGACAGCAATTAGCAATATATTTGAAAACAGTTGACCTCCATTTTGTCAAATCTGAATAATTTTCACTCACTTGAAGCTGTGGATCGCGTCAGCGAGAAAAACTTCAAGTGAGTGAAAATTCAGATTTAAGAATTTGGCGGTTAAAGGGTTAATAAAATCTCACTGATAAGTCATCTATAACTAGCCAAGGTCGTACATTGCGTAGACGTTGGCCCAACCTTAAGACGCTGTTTGGAATATGTTTCGTGTTTTAAAGTAGCTTCCTCAACTCTACAAGCGCATCAGTTAATTAAAAAAAAATTTAAAGTGTACTAGAAAAAAGAAAGAAAATTAATTATCAATAATATCAAACATAAAATCAATACAAATATCAATATAATGTGTTTATTTATATGTCCTTCTGTGTAGCGTTACTTTCACACCCCGTTCTACATGTAGTTGTATTGATCTTTTTTTCAATAATAATGGTTATTCAACATCGTGGACTTGTTCTACCTCTCATTCTCAATAGGGATGTATGTAGCATGTTGCATATCACAACAACAACACTATTCTTTTGAAGTTTTTCGCGTGAAAAATAGCGCACAGAACAGGTTTTATTCTGCAGCGGTAATGCGACAAATGTAAAAACCTCCTCAATAGGTAAACCACAAACACGTTTTGCTATAACCGTTTGCGTTTTTGACTTGTCAAAAATACAAAACTATCGTGTTTCTACTACGGTGTATGTATTATTGTTTGTTTTACTCGTCGAAAAAAAACATGTTTGTGTTATTATTATACAAATATTGATGATAATGTGACGACAAACTAATATCCCTTTAATTATTACAGCGCTGTACTCGTACACAGTGCTAAAAGGTTAGTACACGCAGACTGTGAGGACGTTAGTGATTTCGTCAGTAATCAGCAGTGATTACCGTCATTACCAGCAACAGTTATTGTAATTACTACATCTTAGCCTTTGACCTCCAACTTATTCAATAGGAGTTTTCACCCGCTGACGCGACACACAACTTCAAGTGAGTGAAAATTATTCAGATTTGACAAAATGGAGATCAACTATTTTCCAATCTTGCCGATTGATATGACGTTTTGTCTTAAACTTTCAAAGCTGATATCTAATATGCTGCTAAAAAAAGTATAAAAAATAATTATAGTTGAGACCGGTGGTTAAAGGGACAAACATGATGACAGTGGCATTAAGATCACTTTGTATATAATGACATGTGTGTTGTACCCTTTGTCAGGTAAATACCATAGTGTTTATTAGTTACCTATTATAATAATACACACAAGCGCGCTTATGTTAAGATGGAAACATTCCTTTTTTGCATAATTATGTAGTTTTACGATCTATATGGCATCATTACCATGGAAATAATAATATCCTTTCCTAGCATTTTTTTTATTCAGGTCTTGACATCTTGAAGACAAAACGAACATTTAGGAATAGTTGAAAAACATCCCACAATACATATACCTGTCCACAGCTGTAAGTGAGTTAGGTATTTTTTGCAGAATGTTCCGGTCAGCAACATGATGAGATGATCATAATGTGATGAGACTGAGGGACTGGTGTCTCTGGCATAGCTAAAACATGGAGTTGATATCAACCACGATATGGAGCAAAAATTTGTAATCGAAGATGAACAAAGATGAACTTCCGTTATAGAAAGGTTAATGCGCTTGTTCGAAGCTGTGATAACATGACTTGACCTCATAAATCAAATTACAGGCAGGTTCTATCTGGGTTTACGACATATTAAGCGGTCAGAGCCTTTAATAAAATATCGGAGCACTTAGATAAATTATACATTATCTCTGATTGTGGCCAAAACCTAATGCATTACAATTTACCATCATCATCTTAATTCCGCGATATTGAAGTGTTGCCAGACGGCCTTCGCCTAATTGTGAGCAGATCACACTGGAATGTGCAACGCACGTGCCACCCTAAGCTGGTTACGATATATCTTAGGCTTCGAAACCTACGCTATATCGTAACTTCAACCTTGTACGAGAATAAAGGCTGTGCGAAGCCGCAAAGCAGTGAATATTAGCACTGTCACACTTGGTCATACAAAGGCATATGTGACCTGATCTGGCAAAATAGCTGGCATGTAAATTGATGGTACATGTTGAGAACAAATACTTTAAATATATCTGTTATTTTAATTTTACACTCGAATCAATGACATGTCTTTTTATTTACTTGTCACCATGGTAACAGTCGCTAAACAGTAGGAAATATTGATATATTGTAAAAATTCCAATGATAAAAAAATCTGACATGTACTTCTGAAGTGTGCAAAATGGTAAAACTATACGGTTATTATTACAAAAATGGGGTCGAAATAAATATATATTTTTTCTCAATTTTAATCCAATTGTGTGTTCTTTGCAAAAAGTTTACAAATTGCCTTTTTAAACCAAAATACCATTTTTCTTTAAGTGACGCAATTTCACACTTCACATTTCTGGGAGTTGACCAAGCTAGAGAGTCGTGTGATATATTATTTTGAATGTAATTTCTGTAAATTCAGGATTTGTTAATGTCTCCGATATTTTAATATGCGACTTCCGACTCATTTTGCCATATCGGGTCACATATAGAAAGAGTCTTTCTACATACCCTGGTCAGACTGAGCAACGAATATCAGCGGATAACGCCACCTAAGATCCCCAGGATTAGTACGATAGAATAACGAACACAGTCAGGAAGGACATTCGCATCAATCCAGCAGCACCTGGTCGAAGCATAGGATAAAGCCCGAGGAGCTCTACATGCCTAGCTTTGAAAAGGGCCAAGGCCAAAGGCCGAGGCCTTTTTCAAAGCTAAGAATGTAGAGTTAATTATTATACCTACATCAGTTAAAACCAGTAATTGCGCACTTTTCACTCATGCAACTACTGCATTGTAGCTATGAAGAATAGTGTAGTATATTTATGTTCACACATGCCACTCTGGGTGCTGAGAATATTAACCCTTTCAGGAGGGGGGGGGGGCACCTTAGGACGTCAGAATCTGACATCTATGGATGTCAGATCTATAGTTTATGTAAAAAACATGTTTTATGTAGAAACATTTCAACGTTGTAAGGGCTAAAGGTCAAATGCAAAGGGGTTCGAAAGAGTGGATACTCAGCGCTACTTTATAGAATAACCAAAACATTTAATAACGGCTACTAAAAATGTAAAAAATTATACATTATTTTGGGTAAAATTTTGATTATGCTGGCGAATATCGGAAAAAAGGGTCGAGTGTACTGAAACGCTTTCTCCCATTGATGACGTAAATTCCGTGCAAAATTCACTGGTCATCATGTTCACATAACTTTGTGACATAAACATTAACATCTCATAAATCGTCACTTGGGCACATAATTTTCAACACACAGCTGATTAGTTTGAATATCTATATCAAGTTAAATATCACTGGTTGAATATTAATGTCCTTGATATGACGTATATATTGACGGAAACAGACAATGTATATATAAGTGAGGGAAAGTTACGCGCTTTTTTAACAAAACCTAAAACAAATTCCATACCAAAAAATATTTTACTATTGTATAGTATAGGGTCTTAGCTAACTTCTTACAATTTGTTTACCCTCCACTGATAGGAGGTTTTTTTTTATAGAGCATAATGTATGATGGCTGAAATCGGTAATAAAAAAATCGAAACCAGACATATTTTGTCACGGCATGCTAATTTACCCTACATTTTATAAGCGTTGGGTAGATAGTTACGTTAAATGTAGTATTATTTATAAAAGAAAATAATATCAAGAGAAATGCCAAAATGAACGCCCAAAACAGCAAAGCATGATAGTTATGATTAAATGTTCAAGTTTGACTTTTTTGGTTTAAGAATTGCAACATGCAAATCTTATGTTGCAACATTTACTTTGTATCCATTAGATGTATGTGGAATATATAAAGAATAGATAAAGTGTATGTGTAGTGCATGTAAAAACGTACACTGTAGATTAGAATGAGTTAGGAGTTTTGTCCAGTGGTCAAATGCTCCAGACAGTCAAATATACTAATAAGAGAGATGTTATACATCCATATACATAATACGGCGTCAGCTCATCGGTGTCGACTCGATCACTGAATTTAAGCAACGGCGGGCCCGGTCCATAATTGGATGGGTGACCGCCTGGGACTACCAGGTGATGTATACACCAGGACATGCGTGCAGTGATGTTGTGTCGTGGGGCTCAGAGAACCACGTAAATCAGATGGCTCGTCTGACTGACCTAGAGTTGGAAGTAAAAGAACCTCAATGGACGTAGGCGCAGTTTCCATTCGACGAGACCCCAGTAAATCCACAATGTGGCGCGATAGCGCCCGTGACGCGATAGCTAAATAGTGCATATTGCCACGTCACATACATATACAGATACAGATGTTGATTTTATTATATTTCCACACATTGACAGGCGCAAACATGTTCAATCAATGAAACATTTGGCGGCCATTTTGTTTTCTTTGTCGTTTATTTATTGCAAAACTGCTTCCAATCATTTAATCAGCAAATATGTAAATCAATTATTGATTAATTATCACTCCCTATGTTATTTCCGTGAGAGAGTCGGCCATTTTAGATTTTACTATGCTAAAAATCCTCCTTTTTTACTATGCTAAAAATCATTCTATGAATATCAAGAGTTTATCCAGAGTGACTAGGCCAGACCTAAAACAAGACGTGGTACAAACACATTTTTGAAATGGATTTGTTTCAGGTTTTGTCTATCTTTCCCTCACTTATATGCCACATTGACGCAACAGTCCACACAAATTCGGATTTTACATGAAATAATAAAATAAAAACAATGACAGGGCTATTTCGATAGATACCTTTATAATTTCCATTATTATATTCAATTTAAACAAGATACACACTTTTTACCCAACCGTATTGTAGTAACTATTTCATGGTTGGAGACTTGAGACAAACCACATAACTCACAATAAGAAAGACACATTTTATTTTAACATCAGCCAATGTGTTGAAATAATGATTGTTCTAAGCAGGCCCCTACCAGACACATGTCATGGTACAGTCAATCATGTTATTGCCTTCATGTAGAAGCGGCAATTAAGATAGCAGGGGTAGCTATCATAGCCCTACATTAGGAGAAACTGAGTACGTATTGCTACACATTGTCAAAATAAAATAAAATGCATTAGAGTAAAAAAAAAATATAATATAATAATTAATAATTAAATATTAATATAATACTCTACCCAACCATGGTAATGTAAATACGTTGATGAATTAAAAGGGATTGAACTGTGATTTCCGTAAAAAATAAAAATTATGTATCTAATTTGTTTTTATAATGATTGATGACAAATAAAAAGGAACATTTTAGATATGTGCAATAAATCTTACAGCTGACCGAACATTAAAACAACATTGGGCCAATAATTTGTGTGTTCACCCAAATGCTGGTTTAATGTTAGCCCACCATCTTCTACGCTGGCCCAGCATTAAACAAGCATTTGATGAGCGTCTCGTGATTGCTGGGCTATGCACGTATAGTCTGCAAACGGTATTGGAATCTCGGGTGTCAAGACAGATGCTGTAAAACTGGGATGACGTTTCCTCGCACAGTAAATCACAGTAAAATACGGAGCCAAAGGGCAGTAACTGCTTATTTCTCAAGTAAGCAATTAATGTTGTTTTTACTGGGCAATTTTATGCACCTGCAATAATATAATATGACAAAGCAAGCTCGTTGATCAATTTACTGTGAAGTGTGTTATATTTTGCAATGTAGTATACGTCGGTTTACAAATTTACTTGTTTTAATAATAAAAATGTTATTAATAATAATTGATCATCATGATGACGTGGAATTATCTTTTTTTTTTAAATGAATGTTCTTGTTTTTAGATTGGCAATGTTAATCTTGTAATTTTAAAAGGTATTTGAACATTGACTTTATTGAATCTAATATGCATATGTGTATGTTCTAAGCATGTATGTAAAGTATAGAGCCTACAATGTTAGTATACCATGTAGCTCAGTGTCATACCTTAATAAAATAATATTATGAGAAGATAATAACTAACAAAAAATACCTAGTATATATAACCATACTTGTAGCTATGTTTTCGTGCTAATAAAATATTTAGTAAAAATGTAATATGTGGTATTACGAACAACGCTTCGAAACTAAACATTACTAAACATATACCCGTATTAACCATTGATACATGTACATATGTAAAAAAACAAATCCATAGCTAGCAATAACATAAAAAAAATAGCAACATTATCAATCATAATACCATATAAATCAACTAATTTGTGATAATAACAAATTTAAAACACAAAGTGTGCATTTAGGGTGTGGTTAGAAACACCCTATAAGACCAGCACTGCTAGCAAAACATGAAGTGTAATGAATGATGTTTTTGACCACCTTTGTGCACATATAGGTTAAATCGGGCCAGTAGATCTTTCTGAGGATGGTTAGATGAATGAGATGACACTGCCCTTAAGAAAAAGATTCGAAATACCTCTCGGCCACGGAGGCTCCTCACAATATCTTTACGAGTGAGCGGGGAAGAAACATTTTGTTTCTTTGAATACATAAGGCCAGAGTGGGGTTCGAGCCCGCGATCTCCTACTTTACAAACATACAGCTTTAGCCACTACACCAGAGCACCCGCCCTACTACCAGCATGAAATGCGTGAATATAGGCGATGAATGTCCTCATTGTTTCAACACAGTCTCCCGTTGCTCAAATATTTTGGAAGTGAGACAAATTGTACTGAATGATTGTACTGAAGTAAAATACAATTACCTTAATTGTATCCACACGAATCAATCACTGAGGACAATCATGACATCCAATCTGTCATTGTAAAAGTGTCTCTTACAACAACACAATAAATCAAAGCTCAAACAACGTCCAATCGCTAGACTATATTATGTTACCACTGTTCATACAGATGTGATATTGTTAGTTTATTGTACCTATCATGTCAATGAAATCCTAAGTATATTATTTTATATGTATCTTATATACTGTATATTTAGTAATGGCATTTCAATGATATAAAGACTGGGTGGAGAGCTTTCTTTAGCACCTCTGAGCTCGGTTCAGTAAGGATTTTGAAATCTGATTGATTGATTGATTGATTGATTGATTGATTGATTGATTGATTGATTGATTGATTGATTGATTGATTGATTGATTGATTGATTGATTGATTGATTGATTGATTGATTGATTGATTGATTGATTGATTGATTGATTGATTGATTGATTGATTGATTGATTGATGGATGGATGGATTGATTGATTGATTGATTGATTGATTTATGGATTGATTGATTGATTGATAATTTGATTGATTGACTGATTGTTTGATTGATTGATTGATTGATTGATTGATTTATTGATTGATTGATTGATTGATTGATTGATTGATTGATTGATTGATTGATTGATTGATTGATTGATTGATTGATTGATTGATTGATTGATTGATTGATTGATTGATTGATTGATTGATTGATTGATTGATTGATTGATTGATTGATTGATTGATTGATTGATTGATTGATTGATTGATTGATTGATTGATTGATTGATTGATTGATTGATTGATTGATTGATTGATTGATTGATTGATTGATTGATTGATTGATTGATTGATTGATTGATTGATTGATTGATTGATTGATTGATCGACGATGTAACCCACGCAGGCTGAGGGTAACATCAGTCACGGGGTACGAGACATTGAACCAATGATGGTTTAAGGCTGGCTCAGCGTCGCAGTAGTAGGCCAAATCATAGTTATTGGGAACACAATGGGGTTAATGTCAATATTGACAATCATGTTTAGTCTCAAATTGAACTAATATGAGTAAATTTCACCCACTTGATGTTGCGGGTCACGGTAGCGAGACACAACTTGGTCGGTTACAGTGAAAATTTAAGTTGAGTAACTTAGGGGGTAAAGGGTTCAGACAGGACGCTTCTGAATTGATAAATACGATGCATTATTATAGTGAGGTTTAGACAAACTACAATGGTGAGTAATCAACTATAAGATAGTGTTGATACATTAGTATGCACTCAGAATAGTCAACAGTTGTAATAACGTTCAGAATAATATGCAAAGTATACAACAACTACTGTTATCGTTCATACTTTTATTATATTTGTTGCATATTATCGCCGAGGAGATAAAGGGTCTTATATCCCACTCAGATGAGTGACAGATATATGCCGCGTTATCTCCGAAGCGACGATCTGGTTCTGAAAACTGCACTGGCTATCAAGCATGAATGAATGGATGGGTTTTCGGCAATTGTTGTGCAGATTCAGGCTATACTGGGTCAGGAATCCCCTGACAATGGTGAGATGAATGAGACGACACTGTATTTGAAATTCGATCCCTGTGGGTCTCAAGCTGAGCACGTTACATCTCGGTCACAGAAGCTCTCCCCAATACTGAATCTTTACGAGTGAGCGGGGAATAAACTGGGTTTTCTCAAACCTGAATGCCAGAGCGGGGCACGAACCCGCAATCTCAGGCAGCTTGGCTATCAAAGACAACCATGAACAGGAAAATATAAAACCACCACACATCAAGATGCACTTTAACCCTTTAACCGCCAAATTATTCAATTTGAATTTTCACCCACTTGAAGTTGTGTCTCGCTGACGCGATCCACAACTTCAAGTCAGTGAAAATTATTCAGATTTGACAAAATGGAGGTCAACTCTTTTTAAATCTTGCTGGTTGATGTCACTTTTTATCTTTAACATATTTAAAATGTGGTAGTTAATGTGCTAATAAAAAATGAGAACCCGAATATATGCGGCACCGGCGGTTAAGGGGTTAAATCATCAGCTATATCATCGGCTATACAATATAATTATACTGATAAATAAGCTACAGTAAACAATTATATAATAATAAATAAATATAATAATAAATAATATGATGCATTCCACTGTGACGGAATAACGCTTTTTTGCAAGTATCGAATATGCTTTGCGCCTGCATTTGCATACTTTTTATAAAAAGCAATTCATACTTTTTAGCAGCATCTCCATCATTTGTTTTGCTGTGAGAAGTATTAGTACCGTATGTACTTAGTTTTTATGGAAAAATTCTAACTTGTGGAACCATTTCTGGAAACACACACACAAGAACAACTCTTCACTTTTTTGTATTTTTGTTTTATCTCAACAATTACAATCACCGTTTTTGAAAGTGTAAAAATGTAGGAAATTAGCTGTTACTCAAATTAAAAATGATCTTCGGCTGCTATCTTGAATTTAATCAATAAATTACACTGTGGTTTTTATATGTAGGCCTAGATATTTTTTTATTTTGATTGAATTACGTATAAAAAAAAACTATTAATAATAGGCCTACATCACAATCAAGAGGCTCTGAGCTTTAATTTCCGTACTTGACTATTTAACCTGTTAATGGGATTAGTATAGGGCCTACATATTGTATTTTAATTCGTGAGGTGGCTGTATAATAGGGTAAGACGTATCGCGTGTGATTGTCAGCATAACTTGAAGCTGAAAATTGCAGAAAAATGTAGAGCAACAAACAATTGCAGTTCCCAGCAGTGCTGAAGTGAGAAAAACAATCAATATAATTACGTATTTTCACATTAGCTGCATCGACACGTGAAATTCCCAGCAGTTATTATTATAATTAGTGAATTATAGTCGGTGGTGTATATAATATTACAGGCTTTGTGTGTGAAATTATTTTGATTGAGTGGTTTTTACTTTTATGTATCTGTTTTACGCTGCAGAGGTTTCTGCTTTTTAATACCAGATGGCAATACCTACCCAACAAACATGAGACATTTCTAAAATATTTATACAATGTTGGACCAACGTCGACGTTGGGCCGCCGTTACATAAATGTTATGCTAATGTTTTCTGTTTGCTGAGTTGTCAGTAAATCACTGTCAACACTTACCCCTTCCCTATACTTATCATTTGGGTGGCATAGTATATTATAATGGTCGTTATGGGGGCCGAAGTGACATTAGGAGGGTAGTACCCAAAGGAGTAGTGTACCGAGTAGCGTGCCATTATTTTGTCACGATGGTTGCATCCGAGACAGACAATAAGGTAAGGCTAACACTTCCACCACTAGTCATCGTTTTTATCTGTTTTTACTAGCAGGTTGAACCTCAGTTATTGGGAATTCAATTAGCGTTTAAACATCAGCATTTTCAAAGGTGGGCGGGGGCCCTAGGGTAGTGGTTAGCACCGCTGCCTTTCACGCCAGAGTCCGGGGTTCGGTTCCCGGTCTCGGCGGTTTGAAAGAAACAAAATTGTTTCTTCCCCATCCACGTGTGAAAGTTAGTATTGTGGGGAGCCTCCGTTACCGAGAGGTAGCGTGCTCGGCCTCAGACCGCCAGGGCTCGAATTTCGAATCCTGTGTCTGGAGGACAGTGTCATCTCAATCATCTCACCATCCTCAGGAGGTTCTCCTGGCCCAGTTTAGCCTATATGTGCACAAAGGTGGCCTAAAGCCCGAATCATTTCATTTTTCATTTTCAAAGGTTTGGTCTAGAATTAAATAAACATGAGTAGTTTTCACACATTTGAAGTTGTGGATCAGGTGGTTGAAAATTTTAGCAAGATTACTTGACGCTTTAACCCTTACAGCGCGGGGATCGACTCTAGTTGTCATAATTTGACGTCTGTAGACGTCAGATTCTGATGTCTAAAGTCGATCCCCGCACTGTAAGAGTAAAAATAGTTATAATGGCCGTAGACCCATAACATACATGTAGGTATTCAAATGAATC
The DNA here is from genome assembly GCA_964017125.1 of Flabesymbios commensalis. NCBI lineage: Eukaryota > Metazoa > Annelida > Polychaeta > Terebellida > Flabelligeridae > Flabesymbios > Flabesymbios commensalis. The sequence continues at coordinate 52,019,253 of OZ024915.1, read as the reverse complement.
AGAAAGAGCTAACTAAGTCATTTATGATGATTTCAAATAAAAAACCCTTTGGTCTCCATGGTTTATATAAAAATATTCGGCGCTTCAAAGGTTAACCCTTGTCCTGCTAGACCCGGATATATACGGTTTTAAGCATATTTTAAGCCAAATAATATGTCTCTGAAATGAACAATACAGTTTGTGGTAGATGTTCAGTTAGTAAAATAACTCAATTTAAAAGATGTATATTTTCGAAAAATATCTGTATTTTTCGTCATTTGAAGCTGGAAATTGCGTTAGCAATTCCAGTTCAAATGACGAAAAATACAATTGAAACCATTCAGCAGCACAAGGGTTAAGGGATAGGCTATGATATAATAAATATTGCATGGTCATCAGGGTCCAATACAACAGCAGCGTAAGTTAACTTTATCCTGTTGATGACGATTTTTGTCGTTTTAACCCTTTAACCGCCGGTGCTGCATATCTTCGGGTTTTCATTTTTTATTACCACAAAAAGTACCACCTTTTAAACATGTTAAATATAAAATGTGCCATCAATCGGCAATATTTGAAAACAGGTCACCTCCATTTTCACAAATCTGAATAATTTTCACTCACTGGAAGTTGTGGATCGCGTCAGCGAGACACAACTTTAAGTGGGTGAAAATTCAGATTGAATAATTTGGCGGTTAAAGGGTTAATCCGTTGTATTAGTCGACCAAATCACAGTTTTTGGAAATAAAATGACAGTTTAAACATCACTATTTGCAAATGGTTGGTGTCAAATTAAACACATATCAGTAAAAATGTCAACCACTTGAGGTTGTGGATCGCGGTAGCGAGACACAACCTCACGTGATTAAACATGTATAAATTATAGGTTAACAGTGCTATGTAGACAAGTAGTTGAATGTGTATGATATGTCGCATTCGTTGAACATTATAACAGCAACGATATAGATATTGCAACATAATGGATAACTGGCTTAAATTGTACATGGACTCAAATAGTTGTCTCTATGAGGCATCAAAGTTTCGTTGAAATTACGTGTACTTTTATTTCGTGTTCATAAACAAAATTGTGAGTTCAACATTGTACTGATAGCAATCCATAATCTTTGCAATGAAACATTTAGCAAACAAGTTTAGTTAGCTCAGCTATGTCGTGTGAAGCGCGCTTGATCATGGTATATATTCCCACATTTTCATGGTCAAGAATTATGTGGGGGCCCTCCTGGTGCAGTGGTTAAAGCTGCCAGCTTGGAAAGTCGGAGATCGCGGGTTCGAACCCCACTCTGGCCTGCAAGTTTCAAAGAAACAAAATGTTTCTTCCCCGCTCACTCGTAATGATGCAATATTGTGGGGAGCCTCTGTGATCGACAGGTAGCGTGCAAGGCCACCAGGGCACGAATTTTGAATATATTGTCTGGAGGGCAGTGTCATCTAATTCATCTCACCATCCACATGAGGCTCCCCATGCCAAGTTTAGCCTATGTGTGCACAAAGGTGACCTAAATTCAAATTATTTTCAAGGATTATGATAGGATAACTATATAAATGAAAACCTAAAATGTGAAAATAATTAGTTAGGCTAATTAGGCAACCATTGTCGGAAATGATCTTTTCACGAAAACTTTGAAACCACTTGACATAGATACGTGTATGCCCATGACCAGCTAGTATGTGTATGCTTAAAAATGAGTGTTGCTTATGTAATTATATTTATACATGCCATATATTTTAAACGATGAAAGCCTATAGCAGCATAAATATGTGTGTATTTTACCTGGGCTAAAATCTAAAACATTGAACTTTGCTAAGCATCTTAGTACATGTATCTAATTTGTTATCCACTTGGTTTCGCCTAATTTGAAGAATACACCGTATTTTATATGGAAATAAATTTATTAATTGTTTCTGCAATATTTGTATTGGATGAATTTATTTCTAGTGTATTTAGAAAGAAATGACTCTGCTTTGACCTTCAAATCGAAGACGTCAGCGTTTTTATATATAGTTATTGTTACTATAATTATACCGCTAAAACCCCTGTCTAACCATGTTACAGGAATCGAATTTCTACTAATCGCCTTCCCGAAGCGATTCTGGGAAATTCGGTGAATTTGATTCGTACAGTGTGTAGCGTGGAAATTCGGAGGGGTACGAGACGGTACGGGGAGGTCAGGGACATTTTCTAACATGGTAGATCATTTTGCTGAACCACCCATATCATTTCATTCGGCTTGAGAATCGCACAGTGCGTATCTCAATTCGGATTTCATAATTATGTATTAATGCTTAACAGCTCAATATATGCACGTACGAATAACGTTTACGCATACGCCGCATCAGCAGAATTGCAATCAGAAACATATGCACCAGCACATAATGTACTTACACGATTCCGATTTCGTACAGTTCATATGACATAAGAATCCTTACATACCATCCCGAATTGGGAAATGCATACATATATCAAAAGGGAAGAAAACATCTACTCAGTCAAATCCATCATAAAAAGAAGGAACAATAGTTTAGGCCTTCTCCTGTAGAAAATAAATATGACGAGTTACAGTTCCAGTCATTCCACCAATAACAGTCTTTTATCTTTAAAATCAAAGTATAAGATACCTATTTTTGTATGTAGCAGCTAGTCTGTAACGTGCATGAATGGGTTCTTTACAGTTAGTTTACAGTTTCTTTATTCTGGGAGTGATTATCTCCAGAACCTATGTGTCCATTCTGAGCTAATTTTTGAAGCTGGCAATATCTTCTTCCCCCAGTTCGTGTAGCTAAGCCATGTTTGTGGCCAAGTTGCACTCTTCTCGTCTACTCTTTTTTCTTCTTTTTACTTGCAATTATCTTCTCGCTCCTTCTCCTCTCTTTTTCTCTTCTTCTTCAATTTCAAGGCCTGCTGCTGTACATAAAACTAGCCCCATGCCTGCTACAGTCATTTTGGTTTATCTGGTCAACCCGTATGCCATTTTTCATTGTCATCAGGAATTGCGGCGAGGAATGGCTGATTCAGCGACTTTTATACCCAAATGACCATTTTTCGGATTGTTCAGGCTCCTTGACAGTACGTTTTGTACAGACAGTACTGAAAGATCCGTAATGTAGTTCGTATGATACGTAATGGATTCGTATCAAACGTATCGCCATTTGACTGATACCGCTCGTGTTTGAAATGTACGTTTACTTTGATCGTAGCGTGCATATCGCCATGCATATTTTGTAGTGCATTCGGGCAACTCTGTACGGTTGGTTCGTGACCATGGTAAAAGCATGTATACGCAAGGTATGGCAAATTTATTCCTAATAATATTTGGCTTATACGGAATGGATATGTAATGATGCGAGAGTACTTCCTTAAGGTATGGCAGCGGCTCGGATGCGAGTCGGCAAGTACGTATCTCCTGACCCGAGCTGCCGCGAATGGCTGGTTTGTAGAGAAAAATATATGCATATGATTAGGTATGGTTCGGGGATTTTTCAGACAGATCGTGAGCCCCATTCGTCGCTATGCGTTCTTTGCTTAGACAGGCCCTAATACCCCTGTCTAGCAGGAGCCGAATTTCTACGAATCGCCTTCCCGAATTGATTCGGGGGAATTCGGTGAAATTGATTCGTGCCGTGCGTATTATATGGTATGTGGCAATTCGGACTGATACGGGACGGTACGGGAGGGTTCGGGACATTTTCTAACACGTTAGAAAATTTTGTCGAGCCGCCCGAATCATTTCATTCGGCTTGTGATTCGTACAGTGCGTATCTCAATTCGGATTGTACGGCTAGACATACGTATTAATGCGTAGCAGTTCGTTGGGTTCGGATCAGTAAACGCCTTAATGCGTAGCAGCTCTTTAGGTAGTTAAACCTGGCAATATCTTCTTCCTCCAGTTCGTGTAACAAAGTCCTGTTGGGGCCCAGTTGGACTCTTCTTTTCAATCAATACTTCACTTTTTTTTCTTCTTCTTCTTCTTCTTCTTCTTCTTCTTCAATTTCAAGGGCTGCTGCTGCATATAGAACGAACTAGCCCCATGCCTGCTACAGTCATTTCGGTTTCTCTGGTCAACGTGTATGCCATTTTTCATAGTAATCAGAAAATGCGGTGAGGAATGGCTGATTTGGCGACTTTTATACCCAAATGGCATTTTTTTCGGATTGTTCAGGCTCCCTAACAGTACGTTTTGTACGGACGGTACTGGAGGGTACGTAATGTAGCTCGTATGATACGTAATGGATTCGTATCGAGCGTAACGCCATTCGACTGATACGGCTCGTGTTCGGATTGTACGGTTACTTTGATCGTAAAGTGCGTATCGCCATGAATATTGTATAGTTCATTCGGGAAACTGTGTACGGCTGGTACGTAAACATGGTTAAGGCATACGTGAGGTATGGCGAATTTATTCGTAAGGTTTGGCCCATACGGCATGGATATGTAATGATGCGAGAGTACTTTCGTAAGGTACGGCAGTGGTTTGGATGCCAGTCGGCAAGTACGTATCTCCTGCCCTGAACCGCCACAAATGGCTGACTCGTAGAGAAAATGTAAAATTATGCGTATGGTTCGATAAGGTTCGGGGATATTTTCATTCGGATCGTGCGCCCCATTCGTCGTGATGTGGGGCTTGGTTAGACAGCCCCATAAGCATGCTAACGATGATTTATTTTTTGCAACTTAAAGGGACAGGGCCAGGCTAAAATCATCAAAAAATCGGTGATTTCATTTTGGCTTAATAATATGACCATATCATGTGAACCTGTCCATAGACTAGAACTGCTAAAGTTTTTTTTTAATTTTTGTGCTGCGCACTCACCAGTTAGGCTAGATATATAGAGGAAATTCCTGATTTCTAATTATTGACAACCATGTCAAAAATAGGAAATACGAGAAATTTAGAAAATTTTGCCGAACCCTCCGAATCACTCCATTCTGCTTGCGATTCGTAATGGGCGTATCCTAATTCGGATTGTACGAATGACATACGTATTATTGCGTGAAAGATCGTTGGGTTCGGATCAAAGGAAGTATTCGCATGGATCGCAATCTATGCATGACATCCGAACCGTACAAAAAACGTTTACGCATGTGCCAGACCAGCCAGGGCGGGGGCCCTAGGGTACTGGTAAATAGCACGGGGAGTTCGGGGTTCGTTTCCCGGTCTCGGCGGTTTAAAAGAAACAAAAAATATTTCTTCCCCATCCACGTGTGTAAGTCAGTATTGTGGGGAGCCTCTGTGACCGAGAGGTAGCGTGCTCAGCCTCAGACCGCTAGGGCGCTCGAATTTGGAATCCTGAGTCTGGAGGACAGTGTCATCTCAATCAGAAAGTGCGATGAAGTCTGGCATATTCGGCGATTAGCATATTATATGAATAACCATTTTTTCGTTTTGTACAAACCAACATGCTACATGTACCAACACCGCCAACGACACAGGTCAAACCCATACGTTTACTCTGACATCCAATAGAATGATCATGCATCATACTAATTAGAGCTGCATGATCAATTGGCTGAGTTTATCATAGATAAATAGTATTAGCTTAGAACGCTCCAATATATAACTTTTAAATGTGTTAAAAGTCAGTAAAATACCTTAATTGATCTAAATGGAAAGGCATAATTTAACAATGCGATACATTTTCAAAGCTGTGGACAGACCTGTGGGCGTGCCGGAATATTGTATTTCAGCTGTGCTTTACAGTAAATACTGTGATCTTGAATGCATTTCAGCATACTATACTTCTTGCTTACCTGAGCTTTTGACAATATTCTGCAACTAAAATATCATCAGAATGACAAACACAGAAGTATCTGATAATAGTAGCAGTTAGGTTAGGTTGAAAAATGTATTGAAGTTTCCAGTGAATTGAAATGAACAATGTTGTCTTTTTATAAAAATCGCAATAAGTCTCAGGAGTAAATATGATGGGTTGAGAACAGTACACAATTTATCTTCAAAGTCAATAAATATATGCGTAAGGTTTGGCCAATACGGTATGGAATATCTAATGATGAGAGAGTACTTTCGCAAGGTATGGCAGCGGCGAGGAAGAACCATTTCTGGTAGTATTTTAGTGAATTATCTTCATATATCTATTTTTGACTGATTAATGTGTTCTTCAATGCCTCTCAATCGGCCATCGACATTATATCCTATCGCCTTTAACGCCTCTCTGTCACCCTCTAACTTTTACTCATCATCTTTTGACACCTCTGCATATCCCTGTAACGCCTCTCCATCGCATTTGACACCTTCTCGTCGCCCTTTAATGCCTCGTTGTAGCGCTTTTGCACTGCTTCGTCGTTCCTCAACGTCTCTCCATTGGATTTAATGCCTCTCAGTAGCCCTTTAACGACTCTATGTTGCCCTTTGATGCTTTCTCGTCGCTCTTTAACGCACCGCCGATTCTGACGTATAAAGACGACCCCCGCACTGAAAGAATTAAAATATTTGTAATGGTCATAGATCCATAACATAGGTAGGTCTATTCAAATGAACTGGAGAGCACTAACTAAGACATTTATGATGATTTCAAATTAAAAAAAAAACCGTGAGTCTCCATGGTTTAAACTAATTAATTCAGCGTTGAAAGGGTTAGCAGCGTTATCAGAGTCAGGGAAGATGTTTCTTTATTTCGCGATTTTGACAACACACGATTTAAGACAACACGCGCTGGCCTATCATGCAAGTGTACAGTATCAGACAGACAGACAGAGAGATATTTTATTGACAGAAAAAAAAAAGTCATTACGGATTTATTTGTCATAGAAATGAAAGAGATATATCCACATGTATATACAAGATTGTTAATTTGTTATAATCATATGATAATATACATGGTATGACATACACAACTAAAATCATGTTAAGTGGCACTGCCAAAATAAAAACTGGGTATTTCGATAATATAAATAACTACTACTAAAAACGGATTAAAAGGCATTGCCAAGATAACATAGAGGTCTATCATTTTGTTTCCCGCACCAAAACCAGAGTATCAGACAATAATTTTGTTCCGTTGAAAAATTTGCATGGCGTATCCCAGTAAAAACAAAACAATTTGTATAACATTTATACAATATTGGTCCAACGTCAAATATTTTGGGCCGGCGTTATATAAATGTTATACAAATGTTTTGAGTTTACTGGGATGCCTTGCAAATATATATGACCCAGAACTACCAATTTTTTATCGAAAATCGTAAAAAAAGATATAAAGTGAAAATCCAGCAGACACAAGACGTTGAATCAACATTGGGCATACTCAGGTCCGGAGCATGGTCGCAGACAAGTCATCAGTTCCAGGAGCGAGGGCGGAAATGGCAGTCCGCATAAATTTGAACGATTTCATGGCTTTAGATGTCCTGATTGTTGGATTAGTAATCCTACTGCGTATGTAGGACCTACAGCAACAAAGAAGCTTCTTGATCATTTCTCTGTGTTTTGCCAAAGGAATGATAAATGGTGCAGGTGGAAGATACAGTCTACCACCGACAGTTAGATATCATTAACCTTTTCATCGCTATTCACGATTATAGTCGAAATAATGTGTTTGATTTGCCGATCAAATCCCTGATATTCGGAATTAAATGACTGTTTAAACATCAAGATTTGTAAATGTTTGGTCTAAAATTAAACAAATATGGGTAATTTTAAACCACTTGATGTTGTGGATCGCGGTAGCGAGACACAACATCAAGTGGTTTAAAATTTAAATAAGGTAACTTAGCGGGATAAGGGTTAATAATAAGGTACCAGGGTTCATTGTGGGTGTACGAAAGGTTATCATGGCTATGATACATACCAATCGTCTTATTAGTATGACAATATATATGTCCATGAATGCGGCGCAGATCACTTATATCATAACACACGATCTACACATGTGATAACCATATTTCTTGGTTCGATTGTCGCGCTGTAGATACCCTTTTTTTTTAAATCCAAAGAGTCAAATCCCAAAGATAACAATATTACTACTTTCTTACACTTAATTTGTTAATTTGTAGTTATGTTTGTTTGTGTATAGGTATGATTCAGTGATGTTTTGTCACAAATCATTTGTTTTAATCTCTGTTTCACCCACTTAAAGTTGTGCCTCGCTGCTGCAATCCACAAAGTCAGGTGGATGAAAATTCCTAATATTTGACTGATTTAAGATCAAATATTTACAAATCCTACTGATTGAGCATCAATTTATATTAAAAAAAAACGGAATGTGATATTATAAAAACGCATTGAAAACTGAACAATTTTCACCTGCTTGAAGTTGTGGATCGCGTCAGCGAGACACAACTTCAAGTGGGTAAAAAATACAATTAAATAATTTGGCGGTTGAAGGGCTAAATATATATTTTAAATGCATAAACAGTTCAGTTTATAGAAGACACAGGTGTGATGGGTGTCGTTTCAGCTACATATATTGAGGTTTTATCAGGGCCTAATGCGACGTTGTCTGCAAATTTTGTCGATAACGCTACTTTTCTATAAGTAATAAATATGATTTCATGAAATCGTCTGTTACTTTTTTTCCTAATAGACAATATTTCTATACTTTTCGTATATATATATGATGATATTGTTCAAAATAATTGATGTTGCAATTTTGTTTACCTCGACGCATTGTGCAGAGTTATAATAACTGGACTACATTGTCATTTTTGTTTACAACATTTTTTGTATGTGATACACCAGGTGGGAGCTAAGAGAGGTTACAGTCGCAGATCAGTAATCCTGGTGTCGTGGGCTTCTGTCAGCACCGCTCTACTGGTGCTACTTGTTATCGGCGGCGCCATCTACTGGAGCGAAAGATGCCAGGTCAGTCACAGTAATATCCCAGCACACGTGATCTATCACCCCTCATATGGTATGAATAACTATGTCCTTATATGGGGTGATTGGCTATCATGTGACCCTCTCAGAGGGTCACGTGATAGCCAATCACCCCATATATGGGATGATTGGCTATCATGTGACTCTCAGAGGGTCACATAATAGCCAATCACCTCATATAAGGAAACATTTGTGCCCCATCTTGTGCCAACTTTGATTTATTTCTCACAAATGTATTCATACTATATAAGGGGTGATATGTCACCTTTAAATTTTAGAAAAAATAGCCCGGATGGAGCCAAGGGCTCAATCCGTAACCCTTTCAAGACTGAGTTTTTACCATTGTCGACTTCATCCACTACAAGCCGCAAATTGCTGTCGCAATTCTCGATGGATGAAGACGACTTAAAGTGGGTGGCAAATGAAAAAAATATATTCGATATAATTAAAACAGTTCCATGAAAATGTTAGTTTTAAAAACCGTATATGTAGAAAATTAGGTCATTATTCGGGGATGCTAAATCATCGTGGGGGTTTTGAGGGTTAAATGGGGTTATTATTATGATTGTATACATAATTGGAGCTTTTAAACATTTTAAGGCAAACATAATTATATATAATATTTTTTATATGTAATTGTGTTTGCCTTAACTTTTTTATTAACATAATAATAACAAATGATAATAAATGTCAGATTCTGACATCTAAAAAGCGTTCCCGCCCTGAAATCATTAAAAAAGTATAACGGCCTCAGACCTATGACATAGGTATTCAAATAAAGCGGGAAGAGCTGATTAAGACATTTATGATGATTTCAATTGAAAAAAAGCTTTGGTTTATACAGAAATATTTCAGCTTCGTAAGGATTAACCATGCTAACCATTAAAGCGCTGAAATAATTTGTAAAAAAAACATTGTAGCTAAAGGATTTTGTTTAATTTGAAACCATCATAAATGTCTTAATTAGCTCTTTACGATTCATTTGAATACCTGTGTTATGGGTCCACGGCCATTAGAAATATATTTAAATATAATAAAAATATTAAATATAATATATAATCTTGCAGTGCGGGGATCGACTTTAGATGTCAAAATCTAAAGTCGGTTCCCGCGCTGTAAGGGTTCACCTTCTTAGCATTCACCTCTCCACTCTCATTTGTATTCACTTTGAGATTTGAATTAGCCTCACTGTATGAAAACACTAAGACTAACTGTGTTTATTTAACAGGAAGATGAAAATGAAAAAGGCGGGATTAGGGTAAATATTACTTTGACTAATTATTTGTATTCATGTAAAAAACAAACTGATACAAAAATACACACGACATTGTTATTGTAAGCTGTAATTATTGTTTGTGGTAGCCTAGCTGTGCAGAATGCATCAACAAATTACTTAAAACGACACAATCAGAACAAAATCATCATTTTTATTCTGGTTTCTTGATAATTTGAGTTTCAAAAAATCAATAATAATACTAGAATTGCACATGTCTTTCAAATTATGGGATGCGCATTTACAATTTGAAAGAAAAAAATAATGATATTTAATTTTATACATCGATGTTCAAGATACGAAATTCAAGACTAAAATTAAATCTCATACTTTTTTCTCTCTTAACTGGTCACTTATTGTCTCCCACTGATCTGTTCTTCATTTATGTTTTTTATTTATTGACATTTTGTTATATTTTAAATGCGATTAACTTCTCTTTATTATCTTTATTATGTTTTTAACTGACTGATACCATGTTTGATTTTAACTGTTTTTAAATTCCCCATCTGAATTATGTCCTTTACTTTCTGACACCGTGCTTGATTTTAACTATTACTGATTTTTCCCATCTGTGTTCTGTTTTGTTCTGCACTCACTGATACATTTTTAACTGTATACTAAACTTCTCTCATCTATATTCTGCTTTTCACTTTCTCACATCGTTTGACTTGATTTGTTGCTGAATTTCTCCATCTGTATTTTGTTTTCCACTTAATAACAGCATGTTTCATGGTAACAGTTTACTGTTACTGAACTTCCCCCATATTTATGTATTATTTTATTCCCTTACTGCTACCACGTTGATTTTCACTGTTATTACTGAGTTTACCCATCTGTATCATGTTCTTCACACAATGCTTATTGTCCCCAAGACGAAGAACACAGATGATGAAGACGGCGATAATAACATTTACCTAGATGACAGCACACAGACACAGCTATTATATAGAAGAGACAAGACCACTGGTGCAATAGTTCTCATTACAGCCATTGATTACAGAAAAGTAAGGACAATTTTCACTCACTTGAAGCTGTGGATCGCTACACAGATTTAACATGTTCAAATAAGTGAAAACAATATCTTAATAATTATTATAATTTTAAAATATGTATTATTAGTATTAATAATATAATAATGTATTGGTAGAATTGTTTTAGTATTAGAATGTTCTCAGATAAGTATAAAATATACGTATTGTTGATATTAATGAAGCTTGACTCACGCATAGAGTTAATATTTTTTAATAATTATTTTAATGTATGTAATGTTTGAGTTTACGTTGGCTTTAGTACAAACGCGTTCAATCTATGCATTATCCCTGCTGACACAGTCCGTCATTCATTTACATATGCCTTCTCATAGTTTTCAATATTACGCATAATTAACAACGTAAATAACGTTTTCCATGTATGTCCATGATGTTTAAAGGTAGTAAATACGAGATCCAATATTGGCAATTTGTAAAAGTGTAATGTATATTGATACATTCCAACACCTGACTTATCAGAAAAAATAACCACCATTTTGCTAGCTCAGTGCAATAACCCAAAAAAGTGGAATTCGCAAAATCTTCAACAACTTTTTTTAACTTCTGTTTTTAAACTTTCTGTTTACAAAATTATATTTATTTATGCAAAAAAACCTAAATACCATAGTGGTAATCTTTTGTGCTATGATGTTCTCACCATAGTGAATGTTGAAACACGATTATTTGATAGAAAATATCTGCGACCTACCTTCCCGCTGTTGAGCAATGTATGTTGTCTTCTGGAGCAGACACTAGGATCAACTGGTATGACACGTGGAACCAGGATCAGGTAAATCACAACAATCCACCACATAGGTAAAACACCTGTAGCTGTGAACTTAACCCTTTAACCGCCGGTGCCGCAAATTCGGATTTTCATTTTTTATTAGCACATTAAGTACAACCATTTAAATATGTTAAAGATAAAATGTGACATCAACCAGCAAGATTTGAAAAGAGTCGACCTTCATTTTGTCAAATCTGAATAATTTTCCCTCACTTGAAGTTGTGGATCGCGTCAGCGAGACACAACTTCAAGTAAGTGAAAATTCAGATTGAATAAATTTGGCGGTCAAAGGGTTAACCGCCGGTGCCGCAAATATTCGGGTTTTTTTTTTTTAATAGCACATTAAGTACAACAATTTGAATATGCTAAAGATAAAATGTGACATCAACCGGAAAGATTTGAAAAGAGTCGACCTCCATTTTGTCAAATCTGAATAATTTTCCCTCACTTGAAGTTGTGGATCGCGTCAGCGATCCACAACTTCAAGTGAGGGAAAATTCAAATTGAATAATTTGGTGGTTAAAGAGTTAACATGTATGTGGTCACTGCATTGCTTACCAAGTAATAATAATCCTACGAACACTGATGATGTATGCTATATACATGTATGGTGGCTATATACGTGATGGATTTATATGACACATTATTATTATTTTTTAAATTCTACATTCTATGTAGATTTTTAACATGTTTACTACACATGGTTTATGTACAGGATTAATAATAATATTGTATTCCATAATTTGGATTATGATATAGTCAAGGATGCCTTGTCACTGTATCACCACTTTCGTGTATTCTGTGAAACTCATTGACCTTGACATGCTTTGTTTTCACCGAGCTGGCTAATACAATTAAATATGGGGGAGCAGTCTGATATAACATTGTTTTCATCGAGTGACGTCACTGCGTTTCACAGAATACAGTCAACATGTCCAGCTATCACTAGGCATCACCACGATGTTCATTTAATGTTGGACCACTGTTTGCGACGCTGGCCAGACATTAAACCAACATCGGGCGAACGTCTTGTGTTCGGTAGATACATGCTTAACCCTTGTCATGCAGAATTATGTTTTCTTTTTCATTCTAGCTCATTTTCCAACTTCAATTGACGAAAACATTAATATTTATGAAAGACATCGTCCAATAATATTCGTTCAAATTAAATGATTGGATCAGCTGAGCGGATATCACAAAGTATTATTTCAATTTCAATGATATTTTATATGCATTGAAGCTTGAAACCTTATTAACCATTAAACGCGGAAATTCTTAATATAAGCCAAGAGACCAAAGGGTGTTTTTTCAATTTGAAATCATCATGATTATCTTAGTTAGTCCTTCCCGCTTCATTTAAATATGTAATTTATGGGTTTACGGCCATTATAAATATTTTACTCTTTTAGTGCGGGGATCGACTTTAGACGTCAGATTCTGACGTCGGTAAACGTCAGAATCTAACATTTAAAGTCGATCCACGCACTAAAAGGGTTTATGAATACAGTCCCAGCATTGCAAGGGTTAAAATATAATCACAATACATTCACAAATATAATGTTCATTATTAATCAGGAGGACGAAGAAGACGAGGACATAGACGATGATGAAGCAGAATTGGCTGACTTAGATGTGGATATTGATATAGATCTAGACAACCCAGTGACAGACATGAGCATATTACCCGCGCTCATCCGCCCATACTGTGCGAATAAACCCATATACTGGCTCAAACTTGGATCTATAAGTAAATATTCTCACAGGCGTCTGTCCTATTATCGATGACCGACCGTTATTTGCAACCCTCATGGCTTATCACTTTGTTTAATTAGTGTTCAGTAAAAGTACATTACATGTATTTAATGTGTCGTAAACGTGTCTAGTCCTTCAGGTGGACCCTAAGCCCAAACTATTTAGTTCACGATGCACGATTATTGACTTGGCAACACATATTATATTGACATGGAACTCAATATATGCAGTTAAAGGCCACATGTATTCCCCAGACCTATGCACAATGTCATATTTCATACTATTTTAGATGACTTTTTTAAATATTATAGTGCTCAGATCTCATTTTTAGACCACTGGGAACGATTTTCCCAAAGGCAAAAGCAGGTGGCGGAGCTAATTCGTGACGTCCCAAGATGGAGACATGCCTGGCTAGTTATAATTCATGTACATGTACATGTAGCTGATGATGTAATGTTTGATTTTAAAAAACTGACCAAAGTCAACACGGAACGCCGGTCCAACGCTGCCTGAATGCAGGTGAAGCACTAGTATTGATGGCCATCACCGCGACCGCTCCTGGCCAGCATCTAGCATTCACTCGCCCTTTGTTCACCCTGTCGATGCGGGCATATTGAAATGAATGGAAATCTAGTTCAGTTCATGTACAAAATATATACCCGCTGCAGTTTCAATGTTAATTCAGATTCAACTAGGAGGGTCTAGTTTTTTGTAAACAAAAAACTGGAGATGTCTCCCCTCCAGCAGCATAACCATAATGGTTGATAGCTATATAAGAGATGTGGTGTCAATGGCTTTTGTAATTAATGTTATTGAATGGCTCCTGTGGACAGTAGAGACTATGTATTAAGCGTATTTATTATTCCATTTTGAACCTCACACCGATGTGCGAAAAACAATGTGGCTTGTCAACACTCCCAGCAAACACGACGTTGACCCAATGCTGATCCAATGCTGGCCCACAGATTGCGACGCTGGCCGAGCATAAAACCAGCACTGGTTCAGCACCTCGTGTTTGCTGGGAGCTGCGTCCAATAGCATCCATTCGGCCCTAGTCAGTACTTCATGCTGGCAGTACCGGCATGCTGTCGGTACTGGCATGATGCTTTGAACCAAAGCTGGGTTAATGTTGGCCCACTGTCTGTGATGCCCAGCATTGGGTCAACGTTTCGTGTTTGACCGCTTGCACGATAGAATGCGCTGGACAGACTGACAGAAGTGAATGGGACAGACAGACGGACAGAACGTACTGAGCGGACAGATGTAAACCAACATGTCCCCACCTCTGTGTAGAAGGGGAGCCATAATAAATGACTCTCACCTCCCATGTGATTTATATTTGCCATTGCAGAAATATCCTCCATCAGAATCTGTGGGGCTTATTTTACACATGTGACATTTGGGACATTTGGAACACATGGGACATTTGTGACAAATTGAACATTTGGGACACATGGGGCATTCGGGACACATGGGAAATTTGGGACACATGGGACATTCAGGACACATGGGACATTTGGGGCATTTGGGACACATGTGACATTTAGGACACATGGGACACATGGCCATTTGAGACACATGGGACACATGGGACATTTGGAACACTTTGGACGTTTGGGACACTTGGAATATATGGGCCATTTGAGACACATAGGACATTTGGGACATATGGGCCATTTGTGACTCTGGGATATTTGTGACACTTGGGATATATATGAGACACTCGGGACACATGACACACTTGGGACACTTACAAATTACAAATGTTATATATTTGTAAAAATAAAAATGTTATATATTTTCTTGTGAAATGTAGTATCTCAAAGGTTTCTACTGTACATAATGTTGGTTCAAAGCTGGGTCACTTTCTGCGACGATGGCCCGTCATTGATGCATTATTGGATAAATACTTTGCGCAAAAAGAAACACAACAATTTCAAAATGCTCTTATTTCATGTAATTTACTCAAAACCTTTCGATTGATTTAAATAATGGTGGTGTGTATCCGCATTTTGTGTTTTGACTTCAAGGTCATGTGCCAGCTGCCAATGATCCGAATATGCGTGTCATCTGAAATTAAGCAACTATGTGGGCTGGGGTGGGGGAACAAAAAGTCCGCTTGACAATAAATTGTGCAGCTTGAGCCTGTTTCTCCATGTATTGTTATGGCGGAAGGCGGTTTGGCTACGGCTCAAATTGCCAGAAAACAGGCTAGTAATACTGATATATAACACCAGATTTTAAGACACCAAATGACCTCTGATAGGCCACAATAGAAAATGTATGGACAAATACTGATCCCTGTGTGGTAAAAAACGTGTGTTTCTGTGCAGACACTAACGTTACGCATTGAGGCCAATTGGCCACAAATACAAGTGACTGACATCAGTCAACATCAAATCAAATAATTGCGAATATTTTATGTTATTTGCAACACAAATAAGTGTTTAGCGAATGCTTTTGCTAATCTATATTGCCGTCATCTTTGATGATAGCGATAGACCTACATGCTGTTACAAACTACGAGGGGTGACCATGCTAACACTTTTCTAAATGCAGTGATCACGGGCCGTATGCTTCCGTAAAATCACTGTTGTGCGACGTCTCAAAACGTCGAAGCTCAGTAAGCTACTGCATTGTCGCCGCGGCGTGTGTGGTCATTGTTGCTTCTTGAAGGATATTAAATATTTTGAACAGTATATCCATAATTTCGTGTTGCGTTCCTTTTTTGTTAAGTAGGCTTATAATATATTTTAACTATCGTCAGTGAGACGCCCATGGCAGCAAACACAAAACACCCGTACAACATTTCCACAGCGTCGGCCTAACGTCTTTGATGTTGGCCCAACAGTGAACACTGCACAAATGCCACACAAATGCTTTGTGCTCGCTGGGTACTGAGTCGACCCGTATCAGCGGTCAGTGCCCAGCAAACACGACACAGTCAGTACGTGCACATAGTATACAACGCCCCAATGCCGTTTAAATGTCGGCCAGCGTCGTACTAATGCACGTTAGGCCGACACATTGCCGGTCAATGATGGGCTTGCGTAGCATATACCGACACATAGTTTGAACCAAAGCTGGGTTAATGTTAGCCCGCCGTCTGTGACGATGGCCCACATGCACCGTGGCGTCAAACACGACACGGTAACCCAATACTGGGCTTATGTTTGCTCAGCGTCGTAGACGATGGGTCAACAATAGCCCGACATTGGGTCAACGTTTCGTGTTTGACCGCCTGCGTGATAGACGGGAGAACGCACAGACACAAAACTGATGTGACTAGCAAATGAGCAGTGAGAAGTAAAGCAATATTTATCCCACCTCTATAGAGGGTGAGACATAATAATGGGCGGTTTTTGTGTGTGAAGTCATGAGTTGTGAGATCCGCACAGCCCAAGAAATGTGCACATTTTCATTATTTATTTTTGAAAATAACTGATAATTAGTGGATTAAAATAATCTGCTAAGTTAGTTCATTGTGATATATACTTTAAGTATATTGATGAACTGAAATCACTTCACAGGGCCTTTAAGCTAGCAGGTCAATATAATGAGATCACAACTCGATATAGTCAGTTTGCAGTGAAATATGCTGCTGCAAATAGCTCAATATAAATCAATACAAAAATCAAATCTATTGAGTTGTAAACTCAAAATACTTAGACAACAACTTATCTAATATGGAGTTTTAAATATAAATTACACCGAGATAACTAATATAAATAAAACAAATATCAAGATAAGAACTATATTAAGCTGTAAGCATGTTAAAGTCAATATATCAAGATATAAATTAAAAATATCGCGTTTTGCGCACAACATAATGATTTCTTTCTGAAGACAGCAACAGAAAAAAAAATATCAAGTTCCAAACTCAATAATACAATAATATACTGTGAGTTGTTAAGTATACTAAGTCAATATATCACATATATCTAGCCATACAATAATATATCGAACTGTTCCCTATCTATATTGAGCTGAATTAAAAAACAAATTTGAATGCCACTTTTTTGTATGGAATAACATGAATAACTGACCATATGTCTACATGTCATATGGTGAGTTAATGAGAATTCCTGTCAACCCTTCTACCCACTAAGTTATCCTATTTAATTTTTCACCCACTTAAAGTTGTGGATTGCGGTGACGAGACACAACTTCAAGTGAGTGAAAATTAATCTGCACTATTTTTTTACAGTTAATTGCACCAAATTCATATTTTCTTTTACTATAAATAACAGTCTGTGTCAAAAGTGTTTGCTGTACTAGAAGAAATTAAGCCCCGTATCTGTCTAGTTTGCAAATTTTGATCTTTCAACACTCATTTCATTCCCAATGACAGTGATGTAGCCAGCTGATCATGCTAATAACATATTTTCAAAGCGACCACAGTCGTGCTTAGCGCTTAAAGGGTTAACACTGCGACACCTAAAAATACCGTTCGTCGTTGGATATATGTCACGCTCTGTAACCCTTGAAAAGCTGAATTAATTTGTAAAATAAAAACTCGATAGCAAAGGGTTTTTTCAATTTGAAATCATCATAAATGTCTTAGTTAGCTCTTTCCGATTTATTTGAATACATATGTTGCCCACACCTTTATTTCGTCCATCAGCCTCGCATTCTCCGTGATTTCATCTAAAACTATAAAAAATCACACATATTTTGCTATATAAACTTCAGAACTACACAAATAGTAGATGTATAGAGACTGCCATATACTTATTATTGTATTTTTCTCAATGTTTGTTTAATTTACAATAAATGTGACTTGGCTCACTTGTGCATAATCAAAATCTTAATGTCATTAGTTTATGCACAACTGGGTCAACCCACGCCTTTATTTCTCTCATTATCCTTGCAGTCCTCGTGATTTCGCCTAAACTATAAAAAGAAAACTGCACGTAGTTTGTTGTTGTTTTTGATGTTTCCAATTAACAATAAATGTGGGTGGGTCCACTTGTGCATACAGCAAAATGGTCATTGTTATTTATGCACAACTGTACCACAGCGTATTCCATGCAGCAAGGCTCAAAACTGGAGGTAAGTTGCCTGAAAGTGGGGATATTTTAATAAATACAGAATGTGGGTGTCGTGTGTTGTTGTAACTCGATATTTTCTAATTCACTTTCTTGAATTTACAGCAGAAATCAGCTGCTTTTTTTTCAAAACAAACTTTTAGGGGTTAGTGCAGTTGTGAATAAAGGCGTCCATGTTCTATGTGCTCTGGTACTTCATAATAATAATAATATGTGCATATTTTATGTTATTACAGATAATGGCACATCCGTACAGAAGCGACACGTTCTGGAACCAAATGCCATAAATTACAAATTGTGCATCTATAACAACTGTTGTCCCGAATCTGATGGAAAAAAAGGCCGCAAGAAGAACAAAAACGCTAAGCTTGCTGCGAAATCTGTGACCGGAAAATTGGAAATCCTTTACGCTGAGGATGCAGGGGTTATTTCGTGGCACGCTCATTTGTATTGTAAAAAATCATGCTTCCCCCCAGGCGCCCAGATTAATTGCTAATAGTCGTATAACTGCTAAGTTATTTAATTGGGGTTATCGCTAACTTCAAATTGTACCTCGCTGATACGATTCACAATCACAAGTGAGTGAAAATTATTCAGATTCACAAAATGGAGGTCAACGATTTTGACATCTTGCTGACTGATGTCACGTTTTATTTATCACGCTTGAAATCTGGTGGTTAATGTGCTAATAAATTAAAAAAACGAGCGACCGGCGGTTGAGGGGTTAACATTGAATCTCTCGTGTCGTATTTATCATGTCTACGCACCACATAATAATATTTTGCACACAATAATATTTTGCAATATTCGAATAAAATATGATATAACCTATCCCATTGAGAGCCTCATCAGATTCCATTTCATATTCGCATCCAATAGTGAATACAAATGATAATTAAGAGTTAATTTGGTGCTGGGATGATTAACCCTTTAACCGCCAAATTATTCAATTTGAATTTTCACCCACTTGAAGTTGTGTCTCGCTGACGCGATCCACAACTTCAGATTTGACAAAATGGAGGTCAACTGTTTTCAAATAGTGCTGATTGATGTCACATCATTTGATCATTTTACATGTTTAAAAGGTGGTCCTTAATGTGATAATAAAAAATGAAAACCCGAATATATGCGGTACCGGCGGTTAAAGGGCTAACTCAAGTTTATATAAAGAAAGCTTTGACCTAAACAATTGCAGTGCAATGTTTTATCATCTCTATCCGTGATGCTTGAACACTATGTTATTACTTGTATTTATCCACATATCGCACTTTGATCAAACTATATAATCTAGTGACGTTATTATCGTATTTTGTGCAAGTAAATGCTTTGTCACAGAGTACATAAATGTGTACAGTTGTAGAGTTATTATAAAGAACAAAACACCACTGGAGGGGTGTTGATATGAATACTTCATCATTATCTGTTGCTGTACCGTTTGTGTCTATTGTTTCATTTGTAGCTACATTCATTTGGAGCTGGAATTGTTAATTCAAAATGCAAATAAAAAGTTGGCAATAGTGTGCAAATAACATACACAAAAGTTAATCCACAGAAAAAAAACAGGCAGATACTAATGTTGATCTTCTATTGTTAATAAATGGATGGTAAGCTATAATATAACTCGTTTTTTTTGTGCATATTCAATATTTTTGCCAGTATATCCATATAGCAGTCCTGCGGTATTGTTTTTGTCAATCATACTTATTTGTTGAACATAATGAAGCAACGAACTACCCAGAAAACACGATACGTTGGCCAAATGTTGGGCCAGTGTCGAAGAAGACGGGTTAACAATAAACACAATTGGGCCAACGTATCTTGTTTGTTGGTAATAGAACGTAAACTGTTGGCAACATGGATATATATATATATATATATATATATATATATATATATATATATATATATATATATATATATATACATCATGTTTTCCTACATGATGTATATGCCCAGATCTTGAACATTTGTTACGTATATTAATTATTATAGGCTTATATCTTATACATTTATATGCAAAATAGTATCATACACTATGCTTATAATGGCGCTATGTACACACCAGACCAGCGAGACGTGATCTGTTTGTGCTCGATTGTAAACATTATTTAAAAAAAGTTTGTATAATATGTTTGTGACGTTTTATAAAGGACAAATACATGTATTACTATTAAGTTGAGGTTACCATAATCAATTATTTGATAGGACTATGAAAATTAATGAAAAGAATCATTCTTGTAGCAAAGTATGCTCATTGTGATATATCAGCAGTGTACGTTATATAATTCATTTGGATTTTATTCACGAACAGTTTAGCTACACTGCCGTGCAAAACAAAAAGGCAACAAAGGCTTACTTTCATGGTTCCGAAGATGTAGGATAAAACGTTAAATTATTTACTTTTTTAATTTGTACTTTGTTTTGCCTTTAATGAACATGATAATGGTTTCACACACTAAACTTCAGGCAGCAGCCTCGATAGTTTTATATTTTTAATCATGTTTTATCATGTTTTCGTGTTATTTGTCATTCATAATAAAAGATCCTGTACTGAAATCAGAAAGTTTTTTTATATTTCTTGTGTTCAGAAAAATATTTCCTGTCTACCATGTTGACATCGCTCTGCCTGTAAATCAATATATAGTACAGACGAGTTGATTTGAACAATGTAATTATACTAAAAAGTCAAGGAACAATAAAATGTTTTGTATTTTTAGAAAAGATAACATGTTGCCTAGTTCAATTGGCATGAGTTCACCTTGACTTAAACAGTGCATGATACGGTACGGTACGTAACGGTACGGTACGGTCCGGTACGGTACGGTACGGTACGGTAAGGTACGGTCCGAGAATCACTTGAGTGGTCAGGTCAGCTTTAACTCGTTTAAGACGCACAGACGTGATTACACATGTTATAAGCACATCTATGTGTGGTAAATCACCAACGTTCCATATATATGTGTATGTGTATATTTTTGGTCTCACCACCCTAAATAAGCCTAAATCCAGGGAGGTGTCTACTAATGATGGAATCAGCACACACAATATTTTTATTGCGGCTGATCCAACCTCTAGTGAAACAAAATAAAATACAAAGACGTTATAATTTTGCAAATATTTAACCCTTTCACCGCGGGATTATGGCGTCATAAATTGCCTGAGCGCTGAATTAATTATTTTTTTTAACCAAAAAAAGTAATTAATGATGCGGTCTGCCAGGGGGTCGCCTTTTGGCGACATCCGCGGTGAAGTTATTAAGCACGCATCTTCTTTGTCAAGGATATCAGATATAACTGTTTCGTGATTACCTCGCAGGGATACAGTGGGTTAAAATGATGTGTGTCTGTTCTGTGAAAGAGAGGACGGATTTTAGCCCAATTTGAACAGTAGTGACCTTTTTACAGGCTAGGGGGCGTGCCCCAAAATCTGTCTGGTAAGCATACCCATAGCGGGTCTGTTTTCGAACAAGGACATCTCAAGCTTTATCCTGATATATCACACTAAATATCTAATAGGGTGTAAAATGGTGAAATTGCCCTATGGAATTCAGGCAGTTCACACATGTTTCAATGGGAATGGCATTTGGGGTGGTGAGACCATAAAGACGTTTGCCTACCAGTGACCAGACGTTAGGCCATCACCAAATGTAAATTGACTGAATGATCTTGTATTTTTTTTCAAAAAACAACAACAATAGCTTGAACGAATTTAGTTCAAGATTTGACATGTATGTCACCTAAACTATTTTCACGATTATCATAGGACAAATAAAAAGCATATTGCATCGTTTTTCCTGTTGAACAATAAAAATAATTGAAACACAACTACTAAGTGATGTTATAGTTGTTAAAGGTCATTTTATTATGACGTAATGATCGATATCAACATATTTTTAAAATAATATCTATCAAACAATATACATTTTATACATCCACAGGAAAAGGGGGGGGTGGTGGACAAAAATGTCATTCCCCCTATACAATTTCATTACAAGAGGAGTGAGGGGAGGGGGGAGGCAAAATAACTACAACAAATCCCACACTACAACAAATCCCACCGCCATCTGGCGAGTAAACGAACAGCTTAAAGCTGCTCATACATAGATCTCTGAATATTAAAATTATTGTCAATTGACATTTTATACAAACAAATTAACGTAGTAAAATTGTTCGTGTCATAAAAGATTATTTGCTGCACATAAATTTCCTTCCGTCATCATGGTGATCTGAGAAATATTCGTTACTTCTTAAGGGTAACAAATATGTATTATATGACGAAAATTATATATGCAAAAAAAAATGAAATGAATCGGGCTTGTGCACATATAGGCTAAACTGGGCCAGGAGAACCGCCTGATTATATATGCAAGCTTATTCAATTTCTAGAATTACGAACAAATGCTGAACAGATTTATGGATTGAAGTGACCAAGATTACGATCCCAATGATCTGTAAAGCAAGCTTTTGGTGTTATTATTAAAAATAATACATAATATTTTCGGTGCAGTTCTTGTTCCCAGAAAGCTAAGAGTCTTCCCTGTCTTCATTTAACTCTTACATCGCGGGGATCGACTTTCGACGTCAGAATCTGACGTCTGTAGACATCAGTCTAATGTCGATCCCCGCGCTAAAAGAGTAAAAATATTTATCATGTCTGTAAACCCATAACATAGGTATTCAAATAAAGGGGAAAGAGCTAGCTAAGACATATTATCATGATTTCAAATTGACAAAAACCCTTTAGTCTCCATGGCTTATACAAAAATATTTCAGCGCTTTTAGGGTTAAAGGGAAATGAGAACACAAATAAAATTAACTGAATTTGCTAAAATGTTGTATTAAACGTGTTATTTTCATATTATGTAAATTCGGCTAATTGTATTTATCAACACAATGTCGATGCACAATCAACATGGTCAATGTAATTCATGACTGAATGATGTCATTTAACCGTTTTTATTATATAAATAATCGAAGTACTCCCAGATTCTGGTTCACCAAAAGCCAAAGGCAAAAACAATAACTGCTTTTATTCCAAGTAAGCAGTTACTGCCTTTCGGCTATATGGGGCACAATCATGTTCATTCAGAGCCAACATTAACACAATGACAGAAATCCATGATCTCTATTATTTCAAAATAGACGTCATCTGGGTCATAAGTATCTGTGGTTGATACTAGCACTGGCACAGTCTTCACCTCATTTTGACATTTTCCATATTCGCATTTCTTGTCCCTTTGAAATAGAAAATAAAGAAGTTTATTAAACATGCTTACTAAATCTTATAGTAGGATGAGTACACGTGTACATGTAGTTACGATATTCTAGATAATGTGAAAAAATAGGTCGTTTTTGGGTTATTAGATCATGGTCTGCACACCATATTACTATATTTTTCATGTACTCAGCAATCTAAAATATCATTGGTATTATATTTATCAAACCGCACGCAGACACAATGTTTTGACATCCTGAATTCTCAACGTAAATTTCATCCCTTAGCTGGATAAAAATGATTCTAGTTGAAAACTCATGTCATTCATTTTAAACGTATAAGTTACTCTCGACGTTCAGCGCTCTGAACAGCCTCCGGCTGGTACATGCGCTATATAAGATTTCATTCATTCATTCATTCATTTGTGCATTAACCTCTTAAGTGCCAGGCCTATTGTGCTCCCCTGTGCCACGCCGCATAAGGCCAACACCGGGAGTTTTGGGAGAACACTCTTCCATATGAATTATCTTTGCCCACAGTTGATGGGCCCACACCGGGCTACAAACTGACTTTGGTTGGGGTTACATTTTACAGAGGTACTACCCTAAGGTCATGTCAAGGTCATTTGAAGGTCAAACAAGCTGAAATATTGAATAAAAATACATTTTTTACTGTTTTTTGTTGCAAAGTGGTGCACTACAAGGCTGCAGCTGACAGATTGAGGCTGGGAAACCTTCCAACACGCATCATAGGGGGGTACAGGCTTGGAGGGGTAATTCCCCACTCTTATATCCCCTGTCCCCTCTTATATCACACCCTCTACCAACACTAAAATCAATGCAAAAATTGATCAATTGGAGTCTTGTGGAACATGGGATTGAAGTCACAAAGCACCTTGGGCACCCGCACCTGGGTAATAAGGGTGACATGGTTTGGGGTTACTCTTTACTGGGGTTCTACTCTAGGGTCAGAAACAAGGTCATATAAAGGTTATGTCAAGGGCAGAGCAGATAAATTAATGAATAGAAACACTCACTTCTTACAGTTTCCATGTATTTTCTGATTATTGGTGGTCATATTGTTTTGGACCTTCAGATGACATTGAAACGTAAAAATAACCATTCCACTGAATTCAGTGCATTCAAATTAATCGAAAATGAGATATTACACAAGATTCTAGGGCTATTCTGTCAAAAGTTAAAAATTCAAGATGGCAACCGATCTTGGTTTTGACCTCTAGATGACCTTGAATCGTACAAATAACCATGCCAATAGAATCAGTGTACTAAAATTAGTCAAAAATGAGGTATTTCATAAAATTCTAGGAATATTCTGTAAAAAGGTAATTCAAGATGGCCGACGGAAGCCATGAATTTATGCAAATAAACATATCAAGGAGGGAAAAGGTGTATCACGTGATCGCTGTGTGATTATGTGATCAATGCAGTCATCATGTGACGCTTAACACGGAATCCCCGCGAATTCCCCACTCTCTTCTCTGAGGCAGACATAAATAAATTAGTGGGCCTACTCGTGCCGGGGGGTTATTGGTAAATACTTGACAAATGACGACTTAAGTCGTCATTGCGGCACAGGGGAGCGACAAAAGTATGACGACTTAAGTCGTCATAGTGGCACTCAAGAGGTTAATAGGGGTCAACAGTCGTAAAAATATATCTGAATAAGCTATGGACATGATATTAACCACACGATGAGCTTAGAAGGGTATTTGATTTTACATGGTATAAGCCTGTAAATATCCCTTTAAAATAGTTAAGCATGAGCAAGAAATAAAGTAAATTTATTACAGTAACATCAATCAATCAATCAATCAATCAAATCAGTCAATCAATCAATCAATCAATCAATCAATCAATCAATCAATCAATCAATCAATCAATCAATCAATCAATCAATCAATCAATCAATCAATCAATCAATCAATCAATCAAGCAATCAATCAATCAATCAATCAATCAATCAATCAATCAATCAATCAATCAATCAATCAATCAATCAATCAATCAATCTATCAATCAATCAATCAATCAATCAATCAATCAATCAATCAATCAATCAATCAATCAATCAATCAATCAATCAATCAATCAATCAATCAATTAATCGATCGATCGATCGATCAATCAATCAATCAATCAATCAATCAATCAATCAATCAATCAATCAATCAATCAATCAATCAATCAATCAATCAATCAATCAATCAATCAATCAATCAATCAATCAATCAATCAATCAATCAATCAATCAATCAATCAATCAATCAATCAATCAATCAATCAATCAATCAATCAATCAATCAATCAATCAATCAATCAATCAATCAATCAATCAATCAATCAATCAATCAATCAACCAATCAACCAATCAACCCATCAACTAATCAATCAACCAATCATAATCAATCAAAAAAAGATGATAAATCAATCAAAAAATATATCGACCAATCAATCAATAAATCGTTCATAGACCTCAGACAAATCAAGCTCAGAGGCGCATCTAAAACAATCCATAATCAGGGTCACTTTCAGATTGATCATAATATAATCGTCAACAGTTACGTTACAGAACCCGGTGATCAGTAATACATACGCGCAGATCCCTTCAGAAAATATTTGGTAGGATCCGTCAAGCTGTACTGGATAAAGCGGAATGTCTGGACGCATGGGATTTACTACTTGTGTCAGTATCACGTCGGTCACACACCTAAAATAAAGCAATTACGCGTACATATAAATGATGTACACAGCATACACGAATGTTCACTCGATGTTTTATGTGGTAGTCCATGGGTATTAGAAAATAATCAGGAAAAATTCGTAACAAGCTGAAAATTTCAGCATAATTATTGAAGCAAAATAGGCAAACACATCAAAAGTATCTCAAAATCCACCTGGTATTAGTGGCCAAAACTGGGATGATAACTTTAAATACATTTAACTTAGATTCATCAAATTTGTATCTTAGCACTTGAGGACTCCACTAAAATTATTTATATTATTATTAAGCACACTGTCGCCCTCAAAAGGGGTAAATAGGGGGTGAATGGGCGTAAGAAAGGTTATCTGACCTAGAGAAATACAATTGGTATCCAAACATATGTCTTACCACCCAGGGAGTCTAATAATTTCATTTGTATTAATCTGTAGACATACTTGCATCCTCAAAAATGACAAAATAGAGGTAAGAACGATACTTTTCGAGCTATTTGACCCAGATTCATAAAATTTGTATCTACATCGGAAAATAAATTAAAAACACTTTTAATATTTGAAGACCTCCCTTTAATCACCAAAAAACAACATTTAATGCTGTAAAACCATTTGCATTAATTTTGAACCACCCGTTCAACCCAAAGAATGGTAAATAGGAGTAAAATGGGGGTGGGGTAATAACCATAACTTATACGTTAATAGACCTACGTTCGTATCTCAAAATACGTTTTTAGCACCTGGGGAGTCCACTAAATAATTTGTATTAATTTGTAAGCACCCTTTAATCCCAAAAATTATAAATGGGGGTCAAATAGCGGTAATAACCATGATTTATGAGTTATTTGACCTAGATTCATAAAATTGCTATCAAAATGTTTTAGCATCGGATAAAAACGTAAAAATATTTTACAAAATGTTCGATCACCCCTTTAACAGTGTTTAATCACCAACAACAAACAACTATATGATGCTGTCAAATCATCTGTACCCCGCATCCCCAAAAGGTATATAGGAGTGAAATATGGGTAAATGGGGATAACTTTGGAACAGACTCCATAATAAAATTAAAACAACACTGGTGAAGGTGTGGATAAAACGCTATTAGTGCAGTAAAAGTAGTGGTTCAACCTGAAATAAATTGTTAACAGAGTTATTTTTGGTGTTTTTGTCTCAGAGGGGCCTGCTGAACAAATTTTGAGCAGCAACCACCTGGCAACCATTTTAATTATATGTTAATTAGCATAATTAACCTAATTTGCATAAATTATTAGGACAAACTTGAAAATACTATAACTTTCGAAATAATTAACTTAGAAATTTAATTTTTGTGTCTAGACCCATGTTTTCTACCCCGTAGAATGCGAATAAGTTGGTATTGAATCCTCCAGACCTTTCAAATTAGCTTAAATTAGCATAAATTTCCATAATCAATCATGAAATTGCTAAAAAATCCGTAATTTATTAAATATTTTACTTTGAATGTTGATTTTGTTGTCTGAACCGATATTTATCACCCGATTGAATTATGTAAAAAATAATTTAAATACCCTGGAACCGTCTGATTAGCATAAATTAGCATTTTGATTATATGCTAATTAGCATAATTAGCCTTATTTGCATTATTAATTAGGAAAAACTTGAAAAAATTAACTTGAAAAAATTAACTTAGAAAGCTAGTATTTGTATCTACATCCATGTTTTCTTCCCCGTACAATTCGAATAAGTCTGTATTGAATAATCCAGACCTACCTAATAAGCATAAATTAGCATACATTTACATAATTAATCATGAAATTGCTAACAATTTGATAATTTAATAAATAGTTAATTTCAAATATTGATTTTGTTGTCTGCAGTAAAAAGTTTTTTTTAATACATTGGAACTGTCTAATTAGCATAAATTAGCGTTTTAATCATATGCTAATTAGAAAAAATTAGCCTAATTTGCATAAATTATTTTACAAAACTTGAAAATGCTATAACTAAATAATTAGCTTAGAAATTATTTTTTGTGTCTACACTCATGTTTTCTACCATGTAGAATTCGAATAAGTCGGTATTGAATACTAGACCATTCTAATTAACATAAATTTTCATAATTAATCATGAAATTGCTAAAAAATACAATTTATTAAATATTTCTCACCTGCTTGAATTCTGTAAAAAATATTTTGAATACCCTGGAGCCGTCTGATTAGGAGGAATGAGCAAATACCCTGGAGCCGTCTGATTAGGAAAAATGAGCATTTTCATCAAATGCTAATTAGCATAATTAGCCTAATTTGCAGTATAAATTGTGGAAAACTTGAAAATGATATAACTTTTGAAATAATTAACTTGGAAAGATAATATTTGTTTCTACATAATATATGTTTTCCATAAATTTGCATAATTAATCATGAAATTGCTAAAAAATCGATAATTTATCAAATAGTTCACTTCATTTGTTCCTCTTTCACTTGGAAAGGTTTATAAGCCTACAACCATGTATTCCATCCCGCTAAGTTTATGATGAACTTCCCAAGATATTTTAACCTGCTATGGCTCCAGCTGAGCCAATTCTGAGCAGTGGGCTCATAATTTGCCTAATTTGTACAAATAATTAGGAAAAACTTGAAAATGCTGTAACATTAGAAATTCTGAGCAGCAGATTCCGTATAATACACGATCAAGTTGATATTAAATACTCTTGATATTAAATAATCTTTCTAATTAGTATACATGTGCATAATTAATGAAGACATTGTTAACAATTCTATAATATTTTTAAAAAATTCACTTTAAATGTTGATTTTGCTGTCTTGACCTATGTTTATCACTCCGCTAAACTCCTTCAAAGTAATCTTAACTACCCTGGATCTGTCTAATTATAATAAACTAGCTTTAACCCATGCTCCGAACGGCAAAGCTAGTAAGTAGGTCTCACTGACATATTTGAAACAATGCAGCCTGTGCACAAGTAGTAGTGGAAAATTATTGCTTTACGTCACTTTTCGGCACAAATGGTCATTTAAGTGGTATTGTAATAAGATATAAACATTGTAGTCAATTGATGAAATGAATGATGCACAGATGATGAGGTGAGGGTGGGGTTGATAGGGCATGAAGGGTTATAGAGAGCATTTTCCTTCGCTACCCCCAGACATGCCCAGACAGCCAGAGACTTGTGTTTAGCTAAGCAATCTAATGCTGAAACACCGTGGCATTTCGCACAGCTCTGCTATCATCGAGTCGAATAGTCCCCAGAGTAACAATAGCAAGGGTAACTCCATTCATCCCACTAGAGAGACCTCATGTCAATGCCGGTTATTTAAGGCTACCACAGCCTACACAAGTGCGTTGCATTGCCTGTGCTGTTGAGCGGAGAAAAAAGGGTACACCACCGGCAATCCGTCCGAAGTAGTTGGCCAGATACGAGGATGCTGCAGTTTCCTTGAATAATTGCTGTAGACTAGTGCTTCCATACCATGCCGTACAGCATGCAACATACGGAACAGATCCCTAATAACTTCCCCGGATGGGAACAAAAAGACAGTTGTACTACTAATAGCAATCATCCCAGTACCCCAGCCTGTGCACAAATAACTTCAATATTCCAAAGGGTCATAACATAAATTCAATATGAGGCCTTCAAAAATGACAATTTAAATTCTGATTTACTAAAAAATAAGCTGTAGCATGATCTGAATTGCTTACGTGAGTAGTTTGAATTCGGTGGTGTTTCTAGACATGCTGCTATTCAAACAAAAAGAGTGAAAACATGTCTATGGCATAGGCTTCTATACCAGAAGTTGAAATGGCTAGAAAACTTAGGCATGCTCTTGAAATAATCTGGCATAATCCAACAACACGTGTAGTTCACGGTACAGGACACATGGTAATTGACTTTTGTAGAGGATATATAAAACCATATAAATTACAGCATAACACTCTTACATTAACAGGCCCCCATTTCGGAACAATAGTAGACAAACTTATTTACCTCGTGCTTTCCAACCTAGTATTAGTAAATCAGACATAAGGCTGCTTATCAAATGACGACTTCTGACTGGCAATGGAGAATATACTGTTTGTGGAAAGGGCTTGATGTGCCTATGAGAGACATTAGACCAGAAAATTGGCTAGCAATTTGAATATGCTCCATTGCCTTTAATTAAGTCATAAAAAACTAAAATTTTCATGTCTACCCTCACTTTTTTGTCATATCAGATGCCCTAGTTCACGAATATGGAGAGACAATTTGGGAATATTTCATGCACACGAAAACCTGACCAGCCTATGGATCAGTTCTGATATTGCTTTATCTAGTATTGCTTTATAGATGTGAACACAAAAATTAACATTCCAACTTCATTATTTTTAAAGTTTTAGCTATTTTCCTTTTACCTTATTAAATATGTAAATTATGCCAGGTAGGCCCCCATGCTAATTGGCATATGATTAAAATGGTTGACAGGTGGTTGCTGCTGAGAATTTAATAAATATACGCCTACTACAGACGAATAAAGAGGCGTAGAAAATATAGGTTTACACGCAAAAATCAACTGATTCAAAAGTTATGACATTTTTTTAACATTTTTTAATAATTATGCAAATTTATTCTAATTAGGACGATTTGAGGTATTCAATATCAACTTAATATAATTCTACAGGGTGAAAAACATGGGTGTAGACACAAAATATAACTATCTAGCCTTATTGTTTTTGAAGTTATAGCGATTTTACTTTCTCCTCATTAATCAAGCAAATTATGCTAATAAGCATATGACCAAAATGGTTGCCAGGTGACTGCTGCTTAGACTTTTATAAAGATACATCAAACGAATAAAGAGGGGTAGAAAATGTTGCTTCGACGGTGTGGAAAACATGGGTGTAGACACAAAAAATAACTTTCCAAGGTAATTATTTAAAATGTTATGGCGATTTTGTTTCATTTTACTTTTTCCTCATTAATTATGGAAATTATGCTAAGTATGCTAATTAGCACATGTTTAACATTGCTGCCAGGTGGTTCCTGCTCAGAATTTGCTAAAGATACTTAAAATAAAGAGTGGTAGAAAATATAAGTTCAGACGCAAAAAAACAACTTCTCAAGTAAACTGATTCAAAAGCTATTTTTTTTTTTTTTTTTTTTGCATTAATTATGCAAATTTATGCTAATTAGTAAGCTTTGAGGGATTTAATATCAACTTAATCGAATTCTATGGGGCGAAAACATAATTGTAGACACAAAAAATAATTTTCTATCTTGATTATTTTTTAAGTCAGAGCGATTTTACTTTCCCCTCCTTAATTATGTAAATTATGCTAATTAGCATATGAACAAAATGGTTGCCAGGTGGCTGCTGCTCAGAATTGTATAACGATACTTCAAACGAATAAAGAGAGGTAGAAAATGCAGCTTCAGACGCAAAAATCAACTTCTCAAGTAAACTTATTCAAATGCTATGTATTTTTTTTTATTTTTGTTGAATTAATTATGCAAATTTATGCTAATTAAGAAGCTTTGAAATATTTAATATCAACTTAATCAAATTCTACGGTGCGGAAAACATGGGTGTAGAAACAAAAAATACCATTCTAAGCTAATTATTTAAAAAGTTATGGCGATTTAAGTCCATTTTACTTCACTAGTGACTTATTCAAAAGCTATGTATTTTTTTATTTTTGTTGAATTAATATGCAAATTCATGCTAATTAGGAAGCGTTGAAAGATTTAATATAAACTTAATCAAATTCTACGGTGCGGAAAACATGGGTTTAAAAACAAAAATTAACTTTCCAAGTTAATTATTTAAAAAGTTATGGCGATTTTAGTCCATTTTTTCTTTTTCCTCATTAAATATGCAAATTATGCTAAGTATACTAATTAGCATATGTTTAGCATTGCTGCCAGGTGGCTTCTGCTCAGAATTTGCTAAAGATACTTCAGTAAAATAAAGAGGGGTAAAAAATATAAGTTCGGGCGCAAAAATCAATTTGTCAAGTAAACTGATTCAAAAGCTATGTCATTTTTTTCAATTAATTATTTTTTCAATTAACAATTACATTAATTATGCAAATTTATGCTAATTAGGAACCTTTGGTGGATTTAATTTCAACTTAATCGAATTCTATGGGGGCGAAAACATAGGCGTAGACACAAAAATTAACTTTCCAGCTTGATTATTTTTGAAGTTATTGCAATTTTACGTTTTCCTCATTAATTATGCAAATTATACTAAATATGCTAATTAGCATATGACTAAAATGGTTGCCAGGTGGTTGCTGCTCAGAATTGATGCACCAGGGTCTTCTGAACCACAAAAACCCGAAATACCTCTGTTAACAATTCATTCCAGGTTGAGCTAATTTTGAAGCTAGATTTCCTGGACTATATCCCATTCCCAGCAAATACGAGAGGCTGTGGGCCGGCGTCGTAGACGGTCTGCCAACGTTAAACCAACATCGATTTTGTGTTTGTTGGATGTGTTAGACTCGTCATTCTGCTTAAAATGTGATATAAAATAATATCACACATGTGTGATTTTAAATGACATGTGTGTTATAAGCGCAAACCAATACTTACGTCGGACAGCAAACACTTCCTCCTGGTCTTCCAACGTCACAAGCTGGAATTAAAATATTTTACCTTAGATACTTGCAATTTGTTTTGTTCAAGGAATCATGGTAATCCAGGACAATACACAACTTATTATAAAGTAGACAATACGATGTATACACGTTAATCTATGTGCATATTGATTGATGAAGCCAAAGATTGGAAAAAAAGAATTAATGACTCTAGCCAAATGTCAAGCTTGATAAGCTAGTGTAAGGTGACAGCTAATTTGATCATATCAATTAGAAAAATGCGAAGTGAACAATTTTATTTTATTTAGAGTTTTTTGTTCATATGCGTGGCTTAATTGGTGTTGTAATTTACTTTAAAAATGTTGTCGATACCATTGATCAGTCACTGCTGTTACAAAAACTAAATTGATATGCATTAGAGGTACAGTATAGCTAATGCATGGCTGAGCAGCTATCTAAACATCTCAAAGTGTATTTTATAATAATGAGAATTACATGATTGTATGATCCAATAAATATATGTTGTGGTGTTCTTAAATCCAAATGGTTTATTTTATATATAAATGATATGGTAAATGTAGCACAGATTTATTATATTTAGGCTTGTTAGGACCAATCTGCCTCATTAGAAGATATTTTTATCCCCAATTGCCGTGCATTATGGAGATGATAAAAAATATAAAATCAATGTATTCGCGAGTGGCGCTCAATGAGTTAAAGGTACCCACATTGAATAAAAATATATGTTCTATTTGTGTTACTCTGCATAATAAAACAGTCTATTTTTTTAATATTTTTTAAGTTTTAACCATGTTTAAACTCATTTTGTTATATGACATATTTCTATTTCTCGCTAAATGTGCATAACAATAATGTGTAAGTATAGGCGTTTTTGTGATGAACGTCACAGATTTCGTCACATTATATTTACACCCGATGAAAAACATTCTCACAATGTAAGGTTGATTTTAGCTTCTCATATATGGGAAAGTATAAAAATGATTAGGACTATATTCTGTATACAAATAGGCAAAGTTATATATTACAATTTAAACTATTTGGAATCTGGAGTGTTTAAAACGTCACAGTGATCAGGGTGCCTGCATATGTGAACACTAACTACGCCGTAATCACCCATCACAAAGACATTGGTAAATTGTACACTGGTCTCAACCCATTATATTCACTCCTGAGACTTATTGCGATTTTTACAAAAAGAAAACAATCATTGTTCATTTCAATTCACTTGACACTGCAAGACATTTCTCAATATAACCTAACAACTATTAGTATCTGATACTTCTGTGTTTGTCATTCTGTTGATATATAAGTGGCAGGATATTATCAATAGCTCAGGTAAGCAAGAAATATAGTATGATTAAATGCGTTCAAAATCACAGTATTTACAGTAGACCACAGAATAAATAAAATGTTCTGTCGCGCCCACAGGTCTGTCCACAGATAATGTATCGCATTGTTAAATAATGCCTTTCCATTTAGATCGATTACGTCATTTTATTCAATATTAACACATGTAAAAGTTACATATATTGGAGCAGTTTAAGCTAATATAATTTATTTATATTAAACTTAGCGAATTGAGCATGTAACTCTGATTAGTAGGAAGCATGATCATTATTTTGGATGTCAGATTGAACGTATGGGCCGGAGTTGTGATGTTTTTTGCTAATAGTTTGTTTACACTATGTATAAATAAAGTGCTCTATATTCTTTATTAAACACCAAAATCACGTTTTAAGAGCTGCAAACGACATGTATTGGTAATGAGTGACACTTATATTCTAGCTTCCATGGGAAAAAATGATTTTAGCAATGTGGAGACCTTTAAATCAGCAGAAAATTAACTAATTGCAATTTCTCCCAATAGATAGTTTCATTGTGTTCATATCTTTTTGTGTCCACGTTAGTGAATAGGCAAAAAGGCCGACATGTGTTAAAACAGAGTAAAGATATTCAATTCTAAGTCATTGGAGGTAATTTTCATCTTTAAAAGCCGTCATAACAAGGGATAAAGAAAAAATAATTTCAAACGACCCGTCGCCTCGGAGCTAAAGGGTCTTATCTTCCACTCGTTAGGGTGGCGGATACGACCGTTTAACTACGAGGGTCGAGACGGTATCCTTCTCACGTTGTTTAGTTCCCGGGCACTCCACATTTCTGAATAACCTCTTTGCATTCCTGGCGTTGACGGTCTTTAATACATCCTGTGTTATACGACACCCTGTATAAAATATAACACATGCACCAACACGGTATAAACATGATAACATTGTGACACATGCACAAGATCAGTCGCATCGCGCATTTTTGAGAAAACGGGATAATTCAATATTGTGAAAGACAACAATTTTTGGACTATTCCTCTGGTCCAAACTGTTAGAAATCATCGCTATTCAAACGCAAATAATGTTATTTTAAACATTTTGAAATGTGAAAGAAGTGAAATAATAGTAATCAGGCCTTTCCTCAAATAAATATTTTAACACAGTTGGTATTACAAAAAAACACATAGCTAACACTGGTCGCTGACTCAAAACTGTCATAATTTTGGGCAACCATCACCGATGCAGACCTAACATTGATGCGGTGTGCACCAATGTTCCGTGTCAGCTAGAGGAGTGTTATACTGTCCCCATATAAACACTGTCGCGTTACTAGTGCAGGAGCATGTGTAATCCCGTGGGAATTCAGTGGTTAAAATATGCCACCTATATGAAAATGTTCAGAATAAACCACAGAATAAGAAAAAGTTTGATGGAGTTCGCAAATGGGTGTCAAAACCCTCTTATCAGGCACAATTCAAAATGGCCGCCATGAAATTACTAAAGTGATCCTATCTTCGTTAATAATTCAGATAGACACAGGATTATTTCACCTAACCATATGTTTTCGCTATCAAGGCATGCAATAAAACAAACAATACATTTATTCGACATCATTATCATGCAAAATTCGAAATGGCCGCTATGAAATCACTGAGGCTAGCATGTACTCGTCAATAATTGAGTAGAGACGAGTTTATTTCACCAAACGACATGTTTTCTGTATCAAGGGATGCGGTAGACACACGATACCTTTAACGACATCACTACGTGTATCATAAACAATCAAAATGGCCGCCATACCATCATAACAAAAGTCATCATATCTTCCTCAATATTTCAAACAGAGGCTTGATTTTCTGTTACTAGGGAATAAAATGGCACCGTTTTTAATTTTTCTCGCCTCAGAAATTAACGGCCGGCCCTGATGGCTCATTCGTAACGACTGTGGCTTATAACCTGGATGTACGAGGTTCGAATCCCGGTCTTGAAGGATATTTGTCGTCGTGGTTGTGCATATACAGTGCCTCAAACTGTTGAAAGGCCTGGAGTGTACAGTGCTGCCTGTGGTACTGTGCACTATAAAGAACCGTTAAAGTCATTCGAAATAAGAGTAGGGCATAGTCCCGGCTTCGGGTTTCCTTCTGTCGCGATATTACCATGACTGTGCAGAAAGCAACGTAAAACAATATTCATTCTTTAGAAATCTAAGATCTTGACTGAAATACTAGATAAAAAAACGTTTATGAAGAATGTTATCTTGTATCCCCCCAAAAAGCACATAAATGCATGCAACAGTGGATCTGGTGTAGTGGTGTATGTAATAGGCCCGTCCCCCACTCTGGTATGGTGGTTTAAAAATGTCCCCCCCCCCTTCACAAACTTAAGAATTCAGTATTTTGGGGAGCCTCTGTGAACGAGAAATAGCGTGCTTTCTTTCAGACTGCCAGTCGTAGGTCTAGACGATAGTACAATCAGATTAATCTCACTATCCTTGGTGGGTGATACTGATTCAGTGTAGTCTGTTTGTCCGCATACTCATTGTTCCGAGGCTCATTCATTCATTCGCAGAGCTAAGAATTGCTATATTATCAACAAATTTCTGAGAATAAAATGTAATCATCACTAAGACCCAAGTACGTACTTGAAATAGTTTGGCTTCATTAGTCACGCATGTTTCAGTTGCTGCTCTAGTATCTAAAAAAGGGAGCTGTTTTTTTGTGCATAATAAGGCATTAGGTAAAAGTTAAGAGGGCGCCCGCTGCAATAGGTTACATAAGTGAGTGAAAATATTCTGACCCCGCTTTTTGCTGATATCATGAGAGCAGGAAGCCCGCCTCCTATATTTAGGGGATAATGCCGCGATGTTATTATCCTATGGGATACTTGCTGTTTGTTAATTTACAATTATTTATTGTAATTATAGTTATATTTAACAAAAATGTTATATAATTAAATATCTGATATTACATAACTATTTATATCTCTTGTAAGTCAATATCACATTTTAAACAAGTCATCTGTTCGTGACCTCAAGGCTAATGAATTATCACAATTAGATGATCTTAGCGATAAAAGCTCTTTAAATCCTAGACATTATTAGGGTTGCTACAAAATTTAGTAAATCATAAATTTTACTGGCTTTTCATGACCAAAATGTGTTGGGGGCTTGTCTCTTTGATTTTTCGGTTAAATTAAAGTCAATTCATGGGATCATGAGAGCAAAACTCTTCAATTTCCCCTGACTTTGCCAAAATTTATTTTAACGTAAGGTGTTTTCCTTGACAACTCAGGGTTATGATAAACAATCCTGACTTGTCAGGTTATCAAGGTGTCGTGGCAACCTCGATTATTGTCATTTCATTATTATTTAAAGTATATAATGTACTTTATTGCCATATAAATCTACAATATTTTAATTTAATTATAGGAAGACAATAATACAATGCAGAACGGAACAATAACCTATTATTTACCTTATAACATCTTATCCAGCTCTAATTTAGTTGTGAACGTATGTATTAATTGTGGAATATAAGTTTAATCCCGTGGGGTGAAGCATGGTGCTCGAGTACCCTCCCCGCTTAATTTCCAGAGTGGTAATTTTCTAACAATAATTTGATATACAATTAATCCACCAGTGTCCGACATGTTGGTGCCAGCCCCCTCCACACCTGAATGTATACCCCTTCCTATTTAAAGGGCTGGTGTCTGTGGGATGCATCATTGGCGCCATTGACAGATTAAAGACTCAGATCAGACAATGACCTGGGCAAGTGCTAGCCACATCGCCCCTATGTGACGACAGAAGCAAAATCTTTAAAAAGCAAATCTTTAAAATTGACCATTCAGAGCACCTAAAAGGAGGAATTTGTTGCGACTGGTCTTCTTTCTTCTGTCCACCCTCAACTAGTGTGAGATAGACACATTTTTTAAACATTCATTGTTATTTTTTTGGAAAGAAACATAATAAAATATATCGACTTTTTGTTAGTCTTGGCCAATAATTGAAACGTTGAGCAAGACTTGAAACAACGTCATGGGAAATAAATATGCTAAGATTGATGATAATTATCATAGACTACCTTGAAACAACGTTGTTCCAAAGTAGATATGCTAAGATTGATAGTAATTATCATAGACTACCCTACCCTATGATAATTATAACACATGCCAAAGCTGGAAGCTCAAAAAGGCACCCTGTCCAGCGGCACATCCCCAGTACTTGAGTGCCCCCCCCCCCCCCGGCACAATACACAGTAGGCTATGGGGATCGCTTGAAACGGACAACGACTTAGACATGGACGTGCTGCCCTCCCAAGCAATTGATATAAATAAAATAATAAGGACCACGGGATAAAGATTATTCGCCAATTACCATGATTCTTTCACCTGGGTGATGGCGAATTCATTTTTCAAGAGATATCATCTCTGAGACTCGGTCTTGAGAACAAGTGGATTAAAAACAGGGTCGCTATTTCAATTTTCAAAATTTAATTGTTTTAAGGCCTATTTGAAATTGTCGTATTTTTTCAGTGCAATATATAAACCTCCGGTATAGTCACTGACACGAAATAATTCAGATACAGCTGGGACTCAACAGTTTATTTTTTAACACAGACGAAATCAATACCCAGGGGGCAAGACCAGATTTCCTGACACGGCATGTTGTAAAAGGTTGTGCACCTGAAATTATATCTACATATATCTGGTATCACAACCTAGGTGCACAACCTTGCAAATCGACTACTGAAAATTGGCAGGAAGCCAATAACGGCGGCCATTAACTAACAACAAGAATTTGTCAATATCTCGGTCAATATTTAAGATAATTTGCTTTTAAAGTTTTCTAGATCTATGTTTTCAGGGTCAAAGATTAACATAAAACCAACCATGAATTGATGTTATGCCTACTTAACATGCTAGTAGACAAAGCTATGCTCCCATGTTTTAAAAATAATATTCACCGCTAATTATAATTAAGCACTATTGATGGGCAAACATTCAATGTCCTAAAAATAATTACTATGATCAAATTGATATAAAAAAAAAAATTAACCCTTGCATGTTTATAACATTTGGTATAATTTTATCTTCACAACGTAATCAAGCTACAGTTGCATGAACAACACAATTTAATAATACTAAAAATACTACTGTCAAAACACCCCCACTGCAGGGTTTAAGCACACCGCTATATATCAATGAGTCTGTAGGATAACTCAGTGTGGTTAGCAGATGACTAACAATTTAGCTTTGGGTGTAAGAGATTGTTGTGATAGTTGTTTGCATATCACGGTCAATTACCCTCACACTGATGATATATTCATATGTGTAGTATATCGGATATTTCCAGAATACTGCTGTTGGCTGATCTCCAAATGACTCC
This sequence comes from Flabesymbios commensalis, assembly GCA_964017125.1. Lineage (NCBI taxonomy): Eukaryota > Metazoa > Annelida > Polychaeta > Terebellida > Flabelligeridae > Flabesymbios > Flabesymbios commensalis. The sequence goes on along the minus strand of OZ024915.1, from coordinate 51,979,286 downwards.
AATGTTCTCTAGAAATTCAACATCTTTCCGTGAAGAGCTGGAAGCTGTAGGCTGAAATCTTGGATTTTCAGAAGCTGCTCAGTTGAATCAATCTTGTTTTTCAATCACTGCTTTTAAAACAGTCTCTGTGGAACTCATCAAAGACTCTATATCTTTATCAGCCACCCAAATATCGAAGGCTTCCCAGAATAATCGCCACATGGCTTCATTTAGAATTCGGATAGAATGCATCATCTGATAGTAGTCAGCTTTTCCCCCAAACATCTTGTTTGCCGTTCCCTCTTGGCAGAGGCCTGCTGTGACAAGAATATATTCAACACCTGAATCCCTGGTAATCTTACAAATGGCCTTGACGTAGTTGTGAGCCTGGTGAAATCCACCTAAAAGGTAAGACTACATTGTTGAACTCGTCCTTATACAGTCTGTCCTTAATAGCAACGACAGCTTCATATGTCGCCTGATCTCCAGTGATTACAGACCACTGGTCGCCAAGCAAACATGGTATCTTTACCAACCGTGCCATTTCGTCCTCAAGCACAGCTGGATTGGTCGGGGATGCTGGGATAAAAGATAAGTATCCAATCTTGCTGGCTTGGTTGTGTGGATGAAGTCTTGCACAGAATGCCGAAAATCCTGGTAAGCCACTTTCTATCTTACATGGAATGTCAAGAAGTTGTGATACGGTTGCCGCTCTACCCAAGCGATACACAAGAAGCATGTATTCAGATGTCCTGTAAGCTCGGGTGTGTAAATTGTCTACATCCATGATATTACCAAGAGACCTGGATATCTGTCTATTTTTTGCTGAAATGCGAATGGTCGGTATGGAAGTGCTAGGACCAGAGGGAAGAGTATTTCGTTGCTCTGGTGTTGATGTAGAGATTGTTACTGCCTTGGCGTGTTGATCATTGTCCGAGGAATCTGGATTTTCAATGATGATTGCTGTTGTGGCATTGAAGCTACCACACTCTAATGTCTTCTTCTTCCAATCTAGGTTGTTCATTGCAAAGACGTGAGGCATCTTCCTGTTGTTAGACATGTTTTCTGGAATGTACACACCAACTTCTCCCACCTGCTGCATGATCTTATTTTTTGACCCAGTCGGTTGTTCAGAGTAATCAAAGATTTGCTGTGTGTCTGATTGAATACATAGTGAACTGTAGCTATTCCCAATGAATGAGTTTGTATCCAAAACACGTGCTTTAAAATTTGTTGAGACATGGTTGGAGTTTTTTCTTTCACTGCAGACTCTACTTTCACTCTTTCGGAATCGAGACGATCTGCTGCTTTCTCAGAGAGCAGAATGCCGGTGAAGTTAAACAGCTTATCTGGAATCATTTTTAGCTGCTGAAAAATAATATGTCAGCTGACTGTTGGGTATGTAATTCCTGTTTGCACTGCTTAGCAGCATTTCTGAGTATCTTTGAGACACGTTGAAGTGTTCTCTGATCATCAGTTATGTGATTTTCTTCTTCTAGACGCCTCAGCTATCCAGGGCATCGCCGAAAGGTATTGGCGATGCACAATTGAATCCTGGTTCACATGCCAGAACAAATTATGGCGACCGATTTACCGTATTTCTCTTTCAACTTCTATTTATAAGGCTGCTTGCTCGGTAATCATCAGCATGTTTTACTTATAGCTCCTGGAGAATGGTTCACTGCTGGTATCGCTGTGGTTTGACCAGGAAGCCACACTTAGCACTGAAAAGAGGTGTGCTTTCGTGTGTGGATGGCCTTAGACTTATTTATACAATGTTTGTGATATCATATATCATTTGCCACCATGTCGTGTCCTGGACCAATCAGTCTTAACATGGTATCATCTCTTCCCAGCCTTTGAGCCTGAGCCAGCATTTTGGTTGTTTTTATGGACACCATAAATGTTGGTGTGTTCTGTTTAGTATTTATGTGAGGGTGCTCAGAAGATGTGCTGCACTCTGGTTGGACTGAGTCTGCTTCACTTCCTTTCTGATGACGTTTTGTTGGAGCATAGGTATACTTTTCTTGTTTGTATACCAGTTTCTACATTTATCATGTCACTTAGGGACCTTGTCTTCAAGCCATGTCCCCACTTCTACATCATCAGCCTAATATAAGTATCATCTTTGCCAGAATTTATTGCATTCATTGCCAGAATCAACTAGTTGCTGGATGTGATATTACGCAGTGGCCTTACACTAGATTGTTGACACACAAATGCACTTTGTATAGTCTATGCTGGGAATAGAGGTCGACTTTTTTTCTTTGAAGGTTCAGGATTCAGTGACACACCACCTTCTATGACCCTCTTTGTTGACATGCTAAATTTGAGTAATTGGCTTCTAACTACCTACCACACACCACCACGAAACATAACTATTTAAAAATAACCAGCCACCATAAGCAATAACATTCAACTAGCAATTGTAAGATGTGTGGACATTTTACATGGCACTTCATCAATTTTGTTGGAATGACGACGTGCTTACATTGTTATATTCTAAGCTAGCAAAACACAGCACTACTCAACGTGCTATTATCTCAAGGAGTCGTTATATTGCATCAAGCGTGGTTTTATTGTGATCTTTGACCCTCAAAACATGGTTCTAGATAACTTTAAAAACAAAATATCTCAAATATTGACCGAGATATTGACAAATTCCGGTTTTTCGGTAATGGCCGCCGTTATTGGCTTCCTGCCGATTTTGAGTAGTCGATTCGCAAGGTTGTGCACCTAGATTGTGATCCTAGACATATGTAGATATCGTTTCAAGTGCCCAACCTTTTACAACACGCCGTGTCTGTTTTCCAAAAAAATTGATGTTTGCCCCCTGGGTAAAAGGATAATAATTGAAAATTTGCAGTCAAGTTGTTTTAACAATGTGGAAGAACAACCAATACTAAAAAAAATATCTGATATAGGCCTAAGTGATGTTGAACTGGAATATAACATTTGCATTAAGAAATATTCAGCCATAGGGGAGGGTGGCAAATTAATAAAGGTGAAATAAAAACAAATATCTCAGGAATTTTAAGTGATCATTAGTGAACGTTGTAAGCATTTTAATGGTCCACAACTTTTTTCAATGACATGTTTTCACTTTTAATAGATGATTGTTGCATAATTAGGCCCTACATAATTGCGTAAACGGCATTCCACAAACAAGGTTGCATAATTATTATCACAATGAGGGTGACACAACGTTTGATTAATACTATCGTTGCTCCACCGTCTGATACGCTGGCCAAACATTAACACAACATTGGGTCGACAGCTCTTTATTTTTATTTAGCTTATTTAATATGTCTAGTAGTTCGCGCTCGCTATTAAATGAACTAATGATCATGTTTATGTTTTTTCCCATTGTGTGGTTGTGTTAGCTTAAATAGTTGGACTAGAGTAGGCTAGGTTAATCTGTCATTAAGTTAAAACTGACATTTAAGCCGGTATCTCATATTTTTGTTTTACAGCAAAGATACCACGAAATCGCACTATTAGATGTTTATTTTTTCAAAATTTTGCGACGGCATGCCCACCCACCCCCCCCACATAGGTCCCTGCTGTTGAATGGTTTCTTAGAAAGCGGAGCACCCCCCTTAATTTATTTCTGGATACGCCACTGGGTTTATTGCACGACAAGTGAAAGGTGAAACTTGGGTGCAAACATTACATCTCAACATCAAACAAGCCCAAATCTTAAAGGGACCCCTTGGGATGAGACATTTTCAATGTTGTCAATTTTGAAAATTTAACTTATATGAAGCTATATAGCCTACTGATATGAACTAAAAATACAAAAAGGCAAAAAAGCAATTTAAAAGCACCAAAAAAGAGTGAATTAGTTAAATTTCCAGGTCGTATATTGCCATGTAAACAAAAAAAGTCAGCAATATACAGAGCTTTACACCACATATTCCCACGTCTTGGACGGGGAGATCAAAGCAATCGCCCCTAATTGGTGTCTGATTGGTGTCTTATAGTTAGGACATGAAGTGATACACCTGCAACACTGACTGTCTGCCCAACGCTGGGTCGACGGCATCAACATATGGCCCAATGCTGTGGGAACATTTAACCGTCCTTTAGCAAGTGTTTAGGTGTACAAAAAGTTTGTTTGGGTTTTAAGCGCTTTCAAAAAAATGTTGATTAAAAATATTTTTTTAAATCTAAAAATCCTGAAAAAAATAAAATCATGATCTTGGGGATACACTACTTCATTACTAAACTAAAAACGAAAATTGATGTCATCCCAAGGGGCTGCTTTAAGTTATGTGTATATTTTTCGAGGTTATATAGTATCTATTCTACAACCCCTGGCAATGTAAACTCACAAAAAAACATTTCAACTATTCAATGATATGCATATTCGCTGTGTTTTGTCAAATATGTTTTGTCACCTAAAAAATGTAATGACAATTAATTGAAGAAACACTTTGCTATGATTTGACATTGCAATGACATTAACTTGCCTTTGATATACTATTTGATACTCTGCAGTGTAGACGCTAACTCTGTAAACATGACCTGTACAAATATTGATACTCTTTTGCTATGCCCCATTGTGTTACATTACATTACTATTTTTAGTAATGTATACAACTAAATTTATAACAGTGTCTATTCTATGGCTGGAAAACGGATTTAGAAATACAATTATCAGGACAGTATGCTATGCCATTGTTGTTGACCTCATGTAGTCTAATTATGATACAGGTGGTTAATAACTATACACACTATATATAATGCTGTTAACTTGTTAAAAATAAGTAAACATCTTAGAGGTGTAGAATATTATTTATATCAAGAGCGTGTAAGGTCGATGTCGGGAAGTGCACCATCGGTGTAAATGAACAATTATGCACTCTTGTGCATCAATGTGATCATATAGAAGTGACAGCTAATATTTCAAAATACATTACATTAGAAGCGGTGTAATTCAATATGGATCTATTTGCTTTTGGGTGAGTTAAAACATTGTTCTGTCGATCACGTGTGGATATGCCCTAATTGTTCAGCTAAAAAATATGTTACGTAGATGGGTGGTGTGTGCTATACATAAACAGATGCTCTACTATGTAATTAGCATTACTAGTATTGAGACATTGGATAAATAGGTAATGACATAACATTTTGAAGCTACATAAAGATATACAAACAAAGTAATGATGTGTTTTATTTTATTATTGATGCCGACAACATGTGGTTAGATTAAAAAAATCCAGTCTTTATCTTTATATGTGATAAATTCATTAGGTTCATGGCGGCCATCTTGAATGATTAACTGTATTGCGTGAACATTATATCGATGAGATTTGGTGAAATAATATCAGCGCTATCTGGATTAATGATGAATATATTATGACTAGTGATTTCATGGTGGCCATTTTGAATTTTGCATGATAATAATGTGAAATAAAGTATCAGCTTTTTATTGTATTCCTTGATACCGAAAACATATGGTTTGGTAAAATAAAAATCGTTTTTATTAACGCAAATATGATCAATTTAGTGATTTCATGTTGGCCATTTTCAATTTGCATGATAATGATATCGAGTGAAGGTATCGTTTGTTTTATTGCATTCCTTGATAGCGAAAACATATGGTTTGGTGAAATAATCTCGTCTCTATCTCAATTATTAACGACGATATGATCATTATAGCGATTTTATGCCGGCCATTTTGAATTTTGCATGATAACTATGTCAAATAATTGTATCGTTTGTTTTATTGCATTACTTGATACCAAAACATATGGTTTGGTAAAATAATCTTGTTTCTATATCAATTTATGATTAGGATATGATAACTTTAGTGATTTCATGGCGGCCATTTTAAATTTTGCCTGGGAAGAGTGTTTCGACACAAATTTGCGAACTCCATCAAACTTTTTCTTATTCTGTAGTTTATTCTGAACATTTTGATATAGGTGGCATATTTTAACCATCAAAATCCCACGGGAATTTATTTATGAACACAAGCATCCCCACTATACGCTGAGAATCCTGTCCGAGCGGCCGTTTCATTTAAAGGTGATCTATCACCCCTTATATGGTATAAATAATTATGTCCTTATATGGGATGATTGGCTATCATGTGACCCTCTCAGAGGGTCACATGATAGCCAATCACCCCATATATATTGGGGTGATTGGTTATCATGTGACCATCTCAGAGGGTCACATGATAACCAATCACCCCATATAAGGAAACATTTGTGCCCCATCTTGTGGCAACTTTGATTTATTTGTCACAAATTTATTCATACTATAAAAGGGGTGATAGATCACCTTTAAATGAAACAAGTAACCATTTTATACAGGGGAAGGTGGGGGAAGTGGTGGGGGAAGGCCACCTGCAGTCTCCATGAATCAGCACACAGCGTATCAGTGTGTAGGCACACACACTGCCACTGAGTGTAGAGGAGTGTATAATTTAGGGTAATCAACTCTTCTGCTGCTGGATAGCTTGCTAACGTAAATGTCAGCTGCAAAAGATGCAAAGATGTTATATACTCTAAACATAGACATCATACGAAATATTTAATTAACTGAACATATCTGTCAACCTCTATTAACCCTCGTTTTTTATGTAAACCATGGTGACAAAAGGGTTTTGTTCAATTTGCAATCATCATGAATGTCTTAGTGAGCTCTTTCTGATTTATTTGAATACTTGTGTTATGGGTCTACTGGCATTAGAAATATTTCTTACTCTTACAGTGCGGGGATTGACATTAGACGTCAGAATCTAAATTTCATTTAGATTGAAACTCGCCTAAAACCGTAAATAGCAATATCCTAGCAGCACAAGGATTAAGTTGGCATCTTGCAAAAAATCACTGATGTACCTATCCACGATTTGGGAGTTATAATTTAAAAAGTTTTAATCCAGGGATACAAAAATAAACACAATGCGAATGACATTTTGGAGAAAGCAACACGAGTGGTATAGTTTGGTACAACGTTTCTCACGTGTGTGTTTTAATAATGTTTACGTGAATACGGTTCAAGTCGTAATAATTACTTAATGTGAGGTCAGTAGTTCATAGATCAATGACAAGGTGTATACTATGCTGGTATAGCTATCTCGATCAATTATCAGATTATGTTACTAAGATCTAGGCCAATCTGTGAATACCTACGCGGGGTATAATGTATTTGACAATATCAAAGTCTTACCTGTTGGCAGTGGCTGGAAAAGTCCAGGGAAAAGATTTCGTATCGCATCTTGTTTCTTTTTCTTCTTCATTCCGTTTCCTGCTCCACCATCACCACCACCACCACCACCTTCTCCTCCACCGCCAACTCCTTCACCTCTCCCACCTTCATCACCATTTTGTCGCTCCTCGTCCTCCTCACCATCTTTTGCGGGAACACACACTTGTTTGAAACACCTCGGGCATGTCTGACTCACAGTCTTGTGCAAGATTACCAGAAGCACAACAAGTTGTACGATTTTCAAGTACATACGGTACTTCGTTGTAGTCAGAACGAAAAAATACATACAGAGAATGTCAATAATATTCCTTGCAGATCACAGAAGCATATTCTGCCAGACATTAACACACTGAACTATATACCAGATACTGTTGGTTGACAGCCAATTTCAAAATACTGTTTGTATAGACGCAGTTGGCACAATGTCAGCGGTCACCGGTCATCTCTGTTAATTGGGCATCAGATGGACACATTTGAACAGGGTACATGTAAATATTACATGTACCATGTGAGTAATAGGTATTGGCCAATAAAAACGTAAACAGTTATCTTACGTTGTGTTTCTGCACAATTCCTCCGTCAGTTTAAAAATGTGGGGTATAAATTCAAGACAGGATAATTTGACAGAAATAAATACTTTATATAACGAAACTATATTGCAAAAAAACTCGATTTCAGGGGAATTATAACCCAGGTGCAACATTACACCATCATTGGGTTATGGAATGTCTATATACATGATAAATAAACAGAAAATACATTTTGTAGTTATGTCCATTCTTATAAAATTGATAATTTTCAACATAGTTGTTATATCAGTTTTCCGAAAATTGACTGGCTGTATTATATACTTTCAATAATATTAAAAAAAAAGGGAAATTTATTGAATACGCTTTATGTCATTATCCCGTTTACTATTTTTCAAAATACTGTGGATGACCACGATGGCAAAACATCCGCTCTAACTCCATAGATCCATGCTCATATCCGAAATGATGAATATTCGCGGCAGCCAGCATGCTATGATACCCCCTGTAAGCCTACATGTGTACAGATGGAAAACATGCACATTAGGTTTAAAACCAGCAAATTTTGTACCATCGATAAAACAAATATTTCTATATTTGCCGATCAGTTGATATCTTGCTTCAATCCAGATATTTATTCTCATTATCATTCACCCTAACCCTTTAACCGCCGGTGCCGTATATATTCGGGTTTTTATTTTTTATTAGCACATTAAGTACCATGTTTTAAATATGTTAAAGATAAAAAGTCACATCAACCAGCAAGATTTGAAAAGATTAAACCTCTATTTTGTCAAATCTGAATAATTTTCACTCACATCATGTTGTGGATCGCGTCAGCCAGACACAACTTCAAGTGGGTGAAAATTCAAATTGAATAATTTGGCGGTTAAAGGGTTAAAAAGCTTGAAAATATTTGTATATAAACCAATAAGAGAGACAAAAGTTTTTTTTTTTATAATTTGAAATCATCATAAATACCTTAGTTAACTCTTCTCGCTTCATTTGAATACGTATGTTATGGGACTACGGGCTATTATAAACAGTTTACTCTTTCAGTGCGGGGATGGACATTAGACGTCAGAATCTGACGTCTGTTTACGTCTGATTCTGACGTCTAAAATCGATTCTCCCACTAAAAGGGTTAACATATGTGCGTTGCTGGGGAAATTTATTTCAAAGTCACTAATTATGTCCAGAGATATTGAAATACACAAATGTACTAATACATTTATATTATTGTGATTGATGGCCACTTGTAATTTTACTAAATATGGCGTGTGTGGTGCATAAACTGATAAATACATTACGTGGATGAGGTTGACCCATTGTATCGCAAGGCACGGCTTCAGTCGTTTTTAATTCGTTTTATTGGTCGGTTAAATCGCTGTTATTAGGAACGAAATGAGTGTTTAAACATCAATATTTGCACATTTTGGTCTCAAATTAAACAAATATCAGTGAATGTCACCCACTTGAAGCTAGTTGTGTTTCGCTACCGCGAGCCACAATTTCGGGTGGGTGAATTTTTTTTAAAACCTGACTCAAATAAAAAAAACAAGTCAACTAATCGTCAGATTCAACCATTCAAGTGTGATGTCAGTTATGATTATTATGCTTGGGTCAATGATTATGAGGTATTGGTTACTCACCGTCCTTTACAAATACTACTGTGATGTTATATAGCCCGAGCCATATTTACAGATACTACATAATAATATTTGAATCTCTGTGCCCAGTATATAATTTCACTTTCAATTCGCTATTTTCCCGGTAATTGTGCTCGTGTACGGTGGTCCTACCCCGGGTCTTGTAAACACGTTTTGTTAACCCTTTAACCGCTGGTGCCGCATATATTCGGGTTTTCATTTTTTATTAGCACATTAAGTACCACCTTTTAAACATGTAATGTGACATCAATCAGCAAGATTTGAAAACAGTTGACCTCCATTTTGTCAAATCTGAATAATTTGCACTCACTTGAAGTTGTGGATCGCGTCAGCGAGTCACAGCTTCAAGTGAGTAAAAATTCAGATTGAATAATTTGGCGGTTAAAGGGTTAAACGACACCTAATGACAGTGGCATAACGATCATGGTGGCCGGCCAGGTAGCCCGGGGGACAACGTGCTGCACATCCGAAATAAAAAGGAGATGATAGTTTTAAGCTAATGTCGAACAAATACAAATACAGCGGTAACTGCTTAGCTGAAAGATAAACAGATACTGCTGTTTGTCATTCCGTGGGAGTATACGAAAAGTCTAGCTCAGGTCGTTTGTGTTGTTTTGCTGCGTTTATTTCACAGTGGTGTGTGTGCCTTCTGTAAAATGTTCTCAGAAATATTCACATTATATGATCTACATGTATATATCGTGTGGCAGATACACCCATTCTTATCCAAGGAGACAATATCACCGCTTCGTGTTTCAAATAAAGCATTGGATGACATCTTAGGTTAATATTTGTGTACCGAGGTTGTTCAAGCTCTACAGCCCTGAAATATATCTGTATAAACCATAGAGACAAAAGGGTTTATTCAATTTGTAATCATTATATTAAATGTCTTTGTTAGCTCTTTGGGTCTACGGCCATTGTAAAATATGTTTACATATGGTTAAATATGTTTATATATGCGAGGATCGACTTTAGACGTCAGAATCTGACGTCTAAAGTCGATCTATGCGCTGAAAGTGTTAACTCTTTCATCACGGCTGTAATTTTTCAATTTAACCCTTCCAGTGCGGGGTCCGTCTACAGACGTCAGAATCTGAGGTCTGTAGAGGTCAGAGTCGGATTCTGACATTTATCATGATTTCAAATCGAAAAAAAACTTTGGTCTCCATGGTATATACAAAAAACAATTCAGCGATGTGAGGGTTAAATTGACCTCATTCGTGTTAAACCTGTATTCAATCAAGTCAATTTTAACGAGAACTAACTCTCATTTTGACAAATCTAGACAGTTTTCATTGATTAGTAATATTGCTGCTTTAGCGTCGAGCTCCTATTCGTTCCTTAATTTATTGCCATTAATGATATATTTTGCAATCATTGTTTGTATATAATTACAGTGAACGGTTAACTGTTACAGGTTAATGTAATTTGCGGTTATTATTATACTTTTTTTTTTTTTGTCTAGTCTCACTTACATCATCATACATATTTGTGGGGACCATTGTCTTGTTTTGTAGATCAACAGTGACAATAAACAAACGTGATAGCCTACAGGATGCATTGTATTGGAATGAATAATAATATACGTCATTGCCATTATATAATAACAAGATCAAAATGCTACAAACATAAATCATAGTAACTCTCATTTCTGTGTCAGTCAGGAATGATGTGCGTCCACACATCATGATATACAATGTTTGTTAAATAAAAGCGTAATAAAAGCATGTTGGTACATATGTATTAGCGGATTTCTGGGAAACTAGTTTTTAAGGGAAATTTATCAAATAGACTATGTGATACGAGAGATTAACTTACAAAGCATTCTAAAAGGTTTAATTATGTATAGAATAAAGCCCGAGAAGCTCTACATTCTTAACTTTGAGAAAGGTCGAGACTGAAATCCGTTGCCCTTTTCAAAGCTAAGAATATAAAGCTCCGAAGGTTTTAACTGCCTAAAAACACACCCGACCATAATGAAAATCCCTGATACTCAACATTTTGGTCGCGCCTGACTGATTATAGTACCATAGGCCTACCATGATAATTGGTTTGTACTTGATGAAAAATAACTTTCCTTTCCCGGCTTAGAATGTCGTGAAAATAATGTAGTATTGTGTTTAAAAAAATATATTATAACATGCTTTAATGTACTCAGTATTTAGAATGACGTATTGATTGTTATTGTAAATATGTAAAATGACGGCCATCCTGGATTTTAAGATTCAATCTAGATCAGACGATGATAAATAAGCATCACACATAAGTGTTTTGGTCCCCAAGTTATGCAACCATCATAAATTAAGAAGTCCCGTGCGACAAAACAAAAAAGAGGTCTCATTTACATTTCTGATAACCATTTTTTTTTTTTTTTAGGGTGAATGTCGCGGCCATTCTGGATGTTTTTTTTAAATTTAGTCATAGTCTCACCACACAAATTTATACCCGAGAATTTGTGAGAGAATTACATGATTATAGGGAAGTGCTGTATACATCCGCGAATAGAAAAAATGGCCCATGTTTAAGCACCCTTTTTTTATTTTTCTATATTGACAGAGTATGTCGAGATGATTCAATAAATATATAGGTTTACATCAATATTTTCATTAAAAGAATGCTGGGACGCCCAAGCGTATGGGTCATAATAGATAAAAGTCTATGGGAAGTGTATTATGTGTGGTGAGACGTTAGCAGTAATGTTTATTCTTGGTCCACTAAGTTAATTCAAATAGGTCATAATTATCGTCAGCATGTTTAGCGGTATAATTATAGCAACATAATAAAAAATAACGGACGTAATGAATTTGAAGGTCAATTAAAAGTCTTTTCTCTCAAAGGACACTCGAAATAAATTTCTCAAATAATAATATTGCAGAAATAATAAATTATTGTGCTTTCATGTGCGATAAACTATTGAATATAGGAGTTTTATTTAGATTTTGGCAGCCATTTAAAATTTTGCGAATTTGAACGTGAAGGTCACCAAATATAGAATATCATCCGACAGATTCGAATTCAACACACCCGAATTAGGTAAAAAACAAGTGGATACAAATATACACTTAAATGCCGACAAAAGTTCAATGTTTGAGATTTCAGCCCTGGCTAAACGCACATATTATCATAAAAGGCTGCAATATTATTGCATTGAAAAGATAAATGTGATTATGTTATGTTATAAATATAAATAACACTCTTTGTTAAGCATACACATTTGGTTCAAAAAACATAGGTCAGATATCGAAATGTCCATTATTATTATGGTTTATTATGTTGTTTCCTTTGGCCATGTTGACTAGTTTGTTTTGTTTTTTATTTTGATAATAATCCACAATACAAATTATGTTTGAGCGTATGTGGAGAGACGACTATTTACTTTACGGAAATTTAGTTGTCTGTTATATGGTACAGGTATATCGCATGTGGCGATTAATGAAATAGTATAGCAATGACAATCATTTACGTAACCTTAAACCCCAATGCCAGACAGTTTTTGGGGTACCCCCGCCTAAATAAAAAAAACTGACACCTAAATTTTATCGTACATACTACCTGGAGTCGTTCCTGCATTTCAATTCCACCATTTACCCTGCTACTGGACTAACTGTACACTTTACACTTGTCTGCTGAATTTATCAGAAAACAATTAGTGTGTTGAGAAAGGCGATCTTATCGTTAGGTCTTGATAAATGTCGCGTTTTTTATTACTTTTCGGGTCACATTTTCCCGTGATGTACCAGACATAACTGTTTAAGAAGAGCTGGGCAATTTTAATTCAAAGGGACACCTGGTGATTACTAAATACAGTACATACGACAGGTACTCGATTAATTATACTCTCGTTGGGTTCGCCACTGGTATTCATGTTTGAGCAACACGTATTGCTCTGCAAAAGCAAACGACAGTATCTGCCTACTTGTGATACAGCCTTTTGCGATTGCACGGCAGAATAGCCAGCAGTATGCAAACCACGTATGCAACCAGTAAATTGTTCGTGAAATACGAATCTCCCTACTTTGACACTGAAATCAATCGAGATGCTGCGCCAACAGGTACGACTTAATAGTGTGCACCTTTCGGGTGCATCCTCCATATAATCTTTGTGCAATGATAGACAATGCTACCGACATGAACGAGGATTGAATGAATGGCTCGCTCTCACACATAGTACTGGCCCTGCTGTTGACAGCAAGAGCAGCAGTGTTAGAGGGGCCAGTGAGGTCGTTAGCAACAGAAACAACAGTCCTAGAGGGGCCAGGAATGATGTTAACAACAAGAGAAAACATGCTGGAAGGGCCAGAGAGGTTGTTATCAACAGGAGCAACAGTGCTGGAGGGGTCAGGGACACTGATAACAACAGGGACAGCAGTATTGCATGACAAGAGAAACAGTGTTGGAGGGGCCAGGGAAGCTGTTACCAACAGGAAAAACAATGTTGGAGGGGCCAGGGAGGCTGTTACCAACAGGAAAAACAGTGCTGGAGGGGCCAGGGAGGCTGTTAACAACAAGATAAACAATGTCGGAGGGACAGCAACTGCATTGGCTGACAAGAGAAACAGTGATGGAGGGGCCAGGGAGGCAGTTAACAACAGGAGCAACAGTGGTGGAGGGGTCACAGATGCTATTAACCCATTCCATGCCTTTCCCGGACCGGGTCCGGAATTTTAGTACTGTCGACTACAACGCCAATCCCGGACCGTGTCCGGGCTAGTCTACAGTTAATTGGTTAGGTACCCCTGCATGCTGAACAGTCGCCAAGTGAGGTTCGAGGTATCCAGCGTGCATCAAAACAGTATGGGCGTATACTACAGTGCCGTCTGGTGACTGTTTGGCTGGTACCAACCGCTAAGTACTTTCTGGTTATGCCGTGTATGGGTATTTCGGTGGTGTGTTTCACAAAAAAGTGGCGGTGTTGATGTTTTGGTGTGATTTAAAACAGTTGGCCTGTATCTGTATGGTCATTAATAGGAGTATCGCATCGATGACAATAACCAGATCACAATGCCATTAAAAACTAGGCGAGCAACAGCTCAACAGTTCAACAGTGTATAATGCACTCTTATTAATATCTATGTCGATTCATACACTCTCTGCAGCAAACACAAGACGTTCAGTAGCGTATCCAGAAATAAATTAAAGGGGGTGCTCAGATTTCAAAGAAACCATTCAACAGCAAGGACCTATAGGGGGCATACCTCCGCAAAATTTTGAAAAAAATAAACATGAAATAGTGCGATTTCGTGGTATCGTTGCTGTAAAACTAAGATATGAGATACTGGCTGAAATGTCAGTTTTAACTTAATGACAGATTAACCTAGCCTACTCTAGTCAAACTATTTAAGCTAACACAACCACACAATGGAAAAAAACACGTAAACATGATCATTAGCTCATTTAATAGCGAGTGCGAACTACTAGGCATATTAAATGAGCTAGATAAAAATAAACAGCTGTCGATCCAATGTTGCGTTAATGTTTCGCCAGCGTAGCAGACGGTGGAGCAACAATAATATTAATCAAACGTTGGGTCACCCTCATTGTGATGATAATTATGCAACCATGTTTGTGGAAAGCCGAGTATGCAATTATGTACGGCCTAATTATGCAAGAAACATTTAATAAAAGTGATAACATGTCATTGAAAAAAGTTGTGGACCATTAAAATGCTTACAACGTTTACTAATGATCACTTAAAATTCCTGAGATTTTTATTTTTATTTAACCCTTATTAATTTGCCACCCTCCCCTATGGCAGAATATTTTTAATGCAAATGTTATATTCCAGTTCTTCATCAGTTAGGCCTATATCAGATATTTGTGTTAGTATTGGCTGTAGTTCCACATTTTTAAAACAACTTTACTGCCAATTTTCAATTCTTATTCTTGATTTCGTCTCTGGTAAAAAAAAAACTGTTGAGTCCCAGCTGTGTCTAAATTATTTCGTGTCAGTGGCTATACTGGAGGTCTATATATTGCACTGAGAGAATACGAAAAATTCAAATAGGCCCTAAAACAATTATATTTTGAAGATTGAAAAAGCGACCCTGTTTTTAATTCATTTGTTCTCAAGACTGAGTCTCAGAGATGATATATCTTGAGAAATAAATTCGCCATCACCCAGGTGAAAGAATAATGGTAATTGAGGAATAATCTTTATCCCGTGGTCCTTATTATTTTATTTTATCCAAGTGCTTTAATGAGAGGGCAGCACGTCCAACTCTAATCTAAGCCGTTGTCCGTTTCAAGCGATCCCCATAGCCTACTGTGGATTGTGCTTGTGGTGTGTTATAATTATCATAGGGTAGGATAGTCTATGATAATTACTATCAATCTTAGCATATCTACTTTGGAACAACGTTGTTTTAAGGTATTCTTTGATAATTATTATCATGAATCTTAGCATATTTATTCTCCATAACGTTGTTTCAAGCTTTGCTCAACGTTTCAATTATTGGCCAAGACTAACACAAAGTTGATATATTTTCTCTGTTTCCTTTCAAAAAAAAAAAATGAATGTTTGAAAAATATGTCTATCTCACACTAATTGAGGGTGGACAGGAGAAAGAAAACCATACGCAACAAATTCCTACTTTTAGGTGCTCTGAATGGTCAAATTTTCAAGATTTGCATTGTAAAGATTTGCTTCTGTCGCCACATAGGGGCTATGTGGCTATCATTTATTTGACTTCCATTTAAAAACATGCAAAAATGGTACATTATCATTATTATTAATTGGGTATTTTTTTAACATGTTATTGTCTTTGGTTGACGGGAACAGGTCGATACGACCTCTACAATGCCTGTCAACCATATTAGTGAATTAAAATTATATAATAAAATAATATGACAGTATAATATAAAACCAACTGTTCACTGGCTATAGGTGTTGCCATACTTATCATTTAAGGCAGCATCATAAAGATATCCAGTGTTTAAAATAATAATGCTTTTGTGTACATGCTATTTTAAAATGTACATACATAGTATAGATTATAAATTTTGCGATACGTACACATAAAATAAAATAACCGACAATTGTCTGTCATCTGTTTCCCGCACCAAAACCAGAAATAAAATAGCTCCACTGTGCTCTACAGTGTAGCAAAAAAGGACACTCTGTAAAGCGTAGAAACCTAATTAAAACCTCTAAATCCTTCAGTTGTTTATTATATAAAAGGACAGACAACTAGGGTATGTGTAAAGGAAAAATAGTAAAAACTGATGACACTCCTAATTTTAACATGGGCCTACATACATCCCTAAATAAAAGTAATAATATAAACCTAGAATGCATCTACTGACGTCAGCTCATAGAACCGTCGCGCAGCCGAAATATGCTGAGTAGTACCACATATGCAATATTAGACTGGAGGAAAAACAATCCCAAACTCAAGGAGTAAATCAGTTGAGTGGAGATCTTTGAAATTCAGCGTAAGGACCCACCTCGTCTGGAAACAAAGGCGACTGAAAAATCACTAAACCTAAAAATAAAACAGAAAAAAACAAATAATAATTTTGAGGGGAACAGCCATCCTTGCCATGTGGTAATAATCTAAGTCAGATCATGACAAGCGTGATCTCGTAGAGTGATGTCGGTCTGCTCCGAACAGTATTAGAGACTGCCTCCGGCCTGAATTCGAGCCAGGCAGACAACACAATGCAACATTTGCAGATTATCGTTCATAGGTCGATCACTTAAGTTGCCATTTTAGATGTATAGATATATATTCAATACACTAGTATAAGTTAGGCAGGGCGGTTCGTAATCTACCAACAAATGAATATCGACAACGGAGCCCTCCGTCCCTAGACATGCGTGGCTGGTGACAGCTCAAATAGCCGTCTCACAGCTGATTCAAATTGCACAGGTAGTTTGAGACACAAAATATTCCGCTATAAGCACAAGCCAGGCTCCAGGTACATCGATTATTCACATCAAAAGAGTTTACCATGGTGAGATATAATTCATACAGGTTCTTCTTAAACATCTGCAAGCTACTAGCATCTCGGATAACAAAAGGTAAAGTATTCCATAAGGTAATTTGAATAGAACACCCTGTTTTGCCCAGTTCATTGTCTAATCTGAGTCTGTAATCTGTTAATGGCGCCAATGATGCATCCCAGACACCAGCCCTTTAAATCGGAAGGGGTATATATTTAGGTGTGGAGGGGGCTGGAACCAACATGTCGGACATTGGTGGATTAATTGTATATAAAATTAATGGTTGGAAAATTACCACTATGGAAATTAAGGGGGGTGCTCGAGCACACTGAGCACCCCCTGGATACGCCCCTGACGTTCAACAGATGCTGGATTATTGTTGGCTCAACGTCTGCGACGTTGGACCAACATTAATCAAACATTGGTGCAAATTATACCGACGGCTGTGTCTGTTGAAAGTCTCGTCGTTATATGATGTCTGATAGGCTATATCTGGTCACGTTGCCCTATTTCTGGCTGCCGTGTAATTTTCACCTCAATGTGAGAAACAAATTTTATCAGTTTGCAGGCTCACTGTTCAACATTATTCAGCTTCTGACTCATATCACTGGCATGCCCTCTTGTTCTGAATATGTGTTATGAGAGCTCCCGAGTAGCGCAACGACTATGCCTTTCGGAATCTCGTCCCGCACGAATAATGAGAGATTGTGGAAATGCACGAATGAGTGGTAGTATGAAGAATTCCATTTAATGTATCAATTATAAAAAAAAATCATTATTACTACTGCTGCACACTGGTGAAATGCATGCGGTATGCGGTAGACAATAGACAATAGTTTTATTTCATAAGATCTGCATAAATGTAGCCCCCCCCCCCCTAGCCCTATATCAATCTAGACATGTATGAGTAGTAGGCCTATGCTGTCCTACAAATCTAAAAGGCAGTATATGCTTACTTGTAAAGTAATCGGATACTGCCTTTTGGCTTTGCACGGCAGTATACGGACATGTGGAGTAAATACAACTATTTTTAATTAATTGTCCTTAGAACATTTTGATGGTGATTTCGTGATTTTGTATTGCACAGCAGAACTGGAGAAGGAAACCCGAAGGGGATATCACTCCTAACTGCCCCAAAACCACTTGAGACACCTGCTGAAATGGTCATTGACCCTGAATGATTCAAATACAGTCATTATTACACCTAGCTCACACATAAAGCACGTTTAAAGGCACAAAATTGATGTTTTTTGTATGTTTTTATCGAGTTTGACCTTCATATGACCTTGATATGACCTTTGCACGCCACCTCAGTATAGTGGAACTCCAACCCATGCTACCCTTTCCATACAGTCATATGTAAATTTGTTGCAATTCATGGAATAGCTGAAGTTCCACACTACTATATTTGGTCACTTTTGGCATTCAAACTTCTACTTCCTGGAGAAGAGGAATTTATCCGGAGGTGAAAAAAAGGGAAATCCGAAGGGGCTAGGACCCTATCACTCCTCGGGTACTGTTATTACTCTAAATCCACTTAAGACACCTGCTGAAATAATGCTTAACCCTGAATGATCCAACTACAGTCATATATAACACTTCACTCACGCATAAATCAAGTTGGAAGACATAAAATGGTATTTTTTGTATTTTTTATCTTTTTTTATCCATGACCTTTGCCTTCAACCCCAGTGAAATGCAACCCCAACCCGTCCCACCATACATTACAGTTACAAATATGAGAGTTCACTTTGAATGATGTCCAGTAGGCCTACTGATGAATCTTAATGGGGTTTTTTAGCCAAAATTACCATTATGCTAGAGTAATTAGGCATTGTATAAATTGGCAGGGGCTAAATTATTTGACATAGAAAGAGTTAACAACATGCGAAGTAGTGCGAGGGATGTTGGTAACAGAGAGAGAAACAATGCTAGAGAAGCCAGAGTGACTTGACAACATGAACAGCAGTATCGCAGGGGCAAATGTGGCTTTAAACAACAGGAGCAGCGATATTGGATCAGCCGGGGTATTGTTAAACCTTTAACCGCCAAATTATTCAATTTGAATTATTCAGATTTGACAAAATGGAGATCAACTCTTTTCAAATATTGCTGGTTGATGTCACATTTTATCTTTAACATATTTAAAATGTGGTACTTAATGTGCTAATAAAAAAATGAAAACCCGAATGTATGTGGTACCGGCGGTTAAAAGGTTAATGCTAGAGGGGGACAACAAGGCCTTTTAACGTGAGAATCATCGATGCTAGAGGGAATTTTGAGGTTGATAACATCAAGAGCATTAGAGCTGGAGGGGACAGGGTGGATGTTAACAGCAGGAACAGTCGTGGTAGAGGGGACAGGGGGGCTGTTAACAGGAGCAGCAGTGCTGGGTGGGCCAGGGAGGTTGGTAACAAAAGGAGAAACAGTGCTAGTTAACTGGTCCAGAGTGGCGGCTTACAACCTGATCAGCAGTACTGGATGGGTTATGGTGGCTGTTACGAACAGGAGCTATAGTGCTGAGTAGGCTGTTAACAGTGCTGAAGGAGCCAGTACAGCTTCAAAAAATAAAGAGAGAATTGCTGGAGGGGATGAAGAGGTGCTAATTTATTCTTAATACAGTGATACCTTACCCCGTTTATTTCACAGGGAACGATAGATATCGACATTTGATGTCCGTATGAGCAGTTCGTTTAGCACTGTATCACAGATCATAATGAAAAAGTTGAACGTGTTTATGTCATTATTCTTTTTATCAAAATACAAAATCTAAACAACCATCTGTTCAATCTATGATAATCTGATGTTTAGTTTCAGTTTGTAGTGGCAAATATAGCCAATCAATCTTTACCCTCTTTGAGGGTCTTCCTTACCCCCAATAAATCCGGAAATACATTTTCTGAATCTTGAATCATTGTGAGCATAACATAGTTTACTGCGTATAACTGTTTGAACATTTTCTTTATATTGCTATTGACGGCCATATTGGATTTTACATGATCTATGTGACAAACAACCTTATAAATTATCTCATCAGTTAAACCCTGTAGCATTCCTAATTGAAAGCCACAACGTTATCTGATTTTGGAATTCTTATTGTTTTTCTTGGTTGCTATGGGTCGTTATATTAGGTTTTGGCGGCCGTTTTCTAAAATGGTTGTCCCGTCATTTTTGCCGGGGTTATGAAAAAATCCACCTAGTAAAATAATAAACCATGTTCACATGTAAGTGATTGTAAGCGAACTGATGACGTAGGCTAATGGTCCTGCCAAATATGAAAAATAAAGTGTATTGGGATGTGTTTCAGCATAATACTTTGGCAAAGCACAATAGTGATCAATAAAATAAGTGAGATTCCGCTTGGTCTAACGAAACATTTAAATTTTGGTAATAAGCCGTTTGTTCATCCCGGTAAATACGATATGTTATGCTAGTATTGTTTCAATGTTGTACCAGCGTCGTAGACGGTGGGCCAGCATCAAAACAACTTTGGCAGGGTTGGGTTAACATATGCTAACTGGGATATTACTGCCGTACAAATCCGGATTACCGTAACTTTATTCTGCTCTGCCAAAAGGCTGTATTTGCTCACTTGCAAAGTAAGCAGATACTTCCTTTTGGCTTTGCACGCACAGTAGTGGCCCAACTTATGGGAGGTTGACCCACTTTTGAGTCTTAGTTGGATCGTATCGTTTTTGATGATGTCCAAAATAAAGATTATTTTATTATGCTTGTATCGCCACGTATGGTGGTTAGGGAAATATTACTAGTGTTAGCATAGTTACATGTACGTTGAGACATTCAATTATCATCTTTATGTATCTAGTTGTCTGCTACCGGCAGACTCGTGTCTGACGGTCGGACCTGATAGGGCAAGGTGATAATTATAAGATAAATTAATTATGATAATCCTTTTATTACTCGATCAGATATCAAGCATTTCAGTCCGGGGACCAATTTTAGGCAATCAGATTCTGCCGTCCATATCATGGCTACGTAAGAATTATTTTATAGTTTATATTTTGATATATTTCATAGTTATGTTATATGAAGTACACATGCTATATATACATAACATATCATGTATATGTGTAATTGACCAATTTTTTTCAAAAATATTCTAACGTTGTCCTTTTTATCTTTTACTTTTTGCGTGATGTGCATAACCGCAATTAATTAAAGTCAAAAATCGAAGACCGACAATTAGGTCAAAGAACATAACCCCCGAAAGCTACATCTAAATCACAAAGTATTGTGTGAGTGCAAAGTGAAAACAATCCAGCAAACACTTTCTCTGATATCGTTCGGAAATATAACTCGTCATCTGTCATCAATTATAGTCAATAATGGCTGCAAAATCACTAGTAAAAAACTTGATCAAATGTCACAACCCTCGAAAGGCACACCTACACTACCTAAGGGATGTGTTTACGCGATATGAAAACAAAACGGATAACGTTTTCCGAGACATCGTCCGGAAACGAAACACGGACGTAGGGAAGGACGGACGGACAGCCGGATAGCCGGAGATGCTGACGACAATACCCTGACCTACTTCGTGTGGGGGGGGGGGGGGGAGTCGTCTGTTGGCTATATTGCTCAAGCCTTGTGTGCATTCTAATTGTGTATGCTATCATTGTTGGAATAATTAGTCTATTTATTCCAAAACGTGAATAATCATACATTAAAATAATACTTAATACATATAATTGAAGGGTTCCATGCATAAACATGCTAACTCTGTTTTTGCCATTTTGTGATAAAGGCGATTTTGTATTTTTAGCGTGGTGAAATGTTTATAACTTTTCTACTGTTCACCGTAGAGAATCCCCATTAATTTCATTATCTTCGTCTTTTCAATTACTTTCTGAGTCAGTTATATAATAAATAATTTTGCCGAGAGTTTTTGACAGAAAAACCTATAAAGGGACTTAACACATTTGTGCACGCATATGAACCTGTATTACTGCATGCAAAAGCATGCCATATCGAGTTGGCAATTTCAAAACTGAAAAAATTGTCTGTGCTATGTAGAGACGCAATCCAATATCACAAAAAACATGGCATACAAGAAGATGTCAAATAGACTTATCATAGGCAAATATAAAAAAATATGCATATACCAAAGTGAAATGTCCACTTGACATGGGTGTTTTGATTGTCTATTTATGTTAAATATACGTGACATGAAAGGCTGAAATATTTACACCCATCGGGTATCATTATTAATATGGTGAATTTTGGTGAATTTTGGGAAAAATCCATTTTTCATTAACTAGAATGATAGTTTAAAATATTGCAAAAAAATATTCTAAGGGGGGGGGCACCGATAAATCGTCAGGGGGGTGGAATATTTTTAAAATTAAATAAATTTGGGCGAACTCGGTGTGAAATACATAATTTACTTCAAGAACTATTCCATATAAACGTGTAATAAAATTTAAAATTTTCAGCGTGCCGCCGAGCAGGTTTAAAATAAATAAAAATTCTGCGACAAAAACATGATCGAGATATTAAGTTGACAAACCACTCATTCAACCAGTAAGAACGGTAATAAACATGCTTATGTCATCTAGTGAATATTGATTCACGTCGCTTTCTGCACAATCACGGCAATATCGCAACAGAAAGAAGCCCGAAGTCGGAACTATGCCCTACTCTTATTTCAAATGACTTCAGTGTTTTTTTATAGTGCACAGTACCATAGGCAGCACTGTACACTCCATGCCTTTGAACAGTTTGCAGCACTGTATATGCACAACCACATTTATATCATCTAAAAACGTAACAGAGCAGTATTTTGCAAACGATTTACTAAAGAAACACTTTGTATCATAGCCATCTTATTTGGCTTTTGGACTGGAAGCAGTACATAAGTTGTCCCCCGTGAAGCTATAGCTGACTGATCAACTTGATGTACAAAATAAAAAAACAACTTGATATACACAGGATTTAGTATCGCAATAATGAAAGACATCAACCATACTGGAAGAGAATGGGCAGTGACAATATATTTAAAAGAGGCATATAGCTGCGTGTGCTTACAGACTCTGGTGCCCCCAGCTTAGGCCAGTTCATCTTCATGACACCCGAGAAGATTTCACTAATTAGAATTCTGAATAGGGACGAACAAAAAGGTGACTAGATGACGTTCTGAAAAGCATAGGATGTATCTGCAAGAGACGCCATTTGTTATTTTATTTGTACATTATCAAAAAATGTCATCTGAAACCCAGTCATGTGTATTTATCTATGACTGATATCAGAGCACGTATACGGTGACCATATATGGTTAAGCCAACATATGAACAAAGGAATGGACATGGAGATCCAAAGAGAGATTTCATGATTAAAAAGCCTCTCCAAGCAATCGTGTAATTTTCTTTTGGATGGAAAGAAGCGTTAACATGTAAGAGAGTCAGAAGAGTTTGACAAATAATTGTTTATTGTTAGTCTGATGTAGTGAAAGCAACAGATAATTCGTCGCCTCGGAGCTAAAGGATCCTATCTGCCACCCTAACGAGTGTCAGATAGGATCCTTTAGCTCCGAGGCGACGAATTGTATTGGGGAAAACAATACACATTTTATAGATCTTTTCAATTACAGAATATCAATATTAATACGCTTTCGCTCCTTCTCTTATAAATATATTTTAATTGGGGAAGGTGAGTGGTATCAAGGACATGATTATAACGCCTTTCAGGATTTGAGAAAAATCTCGGGAGGAAGCTTCGAAACGAGAAATCTACACAACCCTTATATAAGAATTGATCTGTTCAACGAATTTGCCTGGAAAAAATAATCTGTTAAGACTTATAGGCTGTAAATTATAACTTAAGTTATGTATATGATCATTCTCCTGAATACCAATCACATCAGTGTCAACTAGAAGGTCAAGTGACTTCAGTCTTCTGTACACCTGACCCCAATATTTGCTCTTAATTGGAGATATACATAAGATTACGTTTTTGTTTCATTTGTCAATTCATTTGGATGTATACATGCAGAATAAGATAATTATCAGCCTACTTTGCAACCTTGAGATATATCTGTGAAGGTTCACATATGATAGAGCGAGGGACCTTCTGTTATTGGGCACTGTAATATCATGTTAACATATTCAAGGCGAAGAAGAGGCATGCGGATCATCGTTAGCCTTCCAATGTCATGGGAAATTTTGCACATGTGCATAGTATAATCATAAACGATAATGTGCAGTCATTATATACGATAGGCTCTCTTATATAAATGATTCATCGAAGTTCTTTACAACGTGATTATGCTACAATGTAAGACACCTAAATGATGTTACAACATAATTTACATTAGACAGGTGATTAAGTCATTGGATTTAACTCAGTCGAGTTTCAGAGATGCGCTTCAGGGTAACTGAGTGATGTAAAAAATATTGTTAAGATTATTTTCCCTATAAATGAAGAGTGTTATTTATTGAATCTCTCGTCAATAAACCATACTTCTCCACAAAATAGCATAAAGATGATTTGGTGCCATTCTGTCCCCTATTTCAGGCCCCTATATGTGATACGACAAGGTAAAAATATCGATTGTCATGTTTTCAGCTATGCACGTCATCAGTTATGTGAAATAATGTATGTGGACATTTGATTGTTTTATGAGATATCGATGAGGTATTTTTTATTGGCAAGTGAAAATTTAGTCTTATAGTTAGTGTGGTGTATGCAACAAATGTACAGAGAAAGATAAAATGTGTTGTTTCGTTATTGACACATAAAGAGAAAGCACATTTTTTGGGGTATATTTTATAATGTTATCGTCGCAGCGAATTTGACAACCTTATTTATTATAACTTATTTCAATCATTTTGACATACAAGCCCCATGAGCTTGGTACCATAGATATAGATACAGACTAAATCTATGCTTGGTACAGTGTCTGCAATATGACATAATTAGCACTTAACATACAAATACAAAAAATAACACAAGACCCCCAAAATGTTCAATAACACAAGACCTCCAAAATGTTCAATTTATTTTGAAAAATATAATATCGATATGTAGGCTACGCAGAGAATCATGCTGTAGAAACTGTTCTTATACATACAAATGTATACGATGATACCTCAGAATATTTTTCTCAGTACTGACTGGAACTCGTCTGCTAAATAAGATGACTACAGTGACGAACGAATGGGTCCGCAATATTAGATGATAATTGCTTTCAAAAAGGATATTACATCATTTAGCTGCAAACAAAATATTGTTCTTTAAATAACGCTGATCATAATGGTATAGGTTATATAAGTGATATATTTTTGGTCAAATTAGTGTCCACACCTCCTAATTAGTATATAAACACAGCTGCCGCGCGTAGCGCGGCAGCTGTGTTTATATACTAATTGTATTATACTAATTATATACTAATTGTATTAAGTCACCGTGACCAAAACGTGGTAGTAAAGAATAACTTCAGATTAGGACCATTGTTGAAATGTAATTTTTATATGTTATGTGGACAAAGCATTCAGATTATTATCCTTCAGATCACTGCTTATTTTAGTTAGCACTATCTTGCACGTAAATATTTGAAAAATGTGAGTGTTTTCTTCAGTTAGCAGAATACCGCTTGTGAATATCTACTCGCCATACCGGCTTTCTGAGAGCAAGTCAATGTCAATCCAACATATCATGCACTTGCACCCTCTAAAGTAAATAATGTGTATGCCAACTCTACATAACATTATTTGGAACTAACGATATATTCATCCTAAAGCTCCATTTTTTTTACATAAGATGCATATGGGTACAAGGAACAACATGGAATACAAAACTCAAATTTATGCTAACTCGAGTTATGTTTATGCATGGGACCCATCAATTGTAGAAAGTTAGACAATTTTCCATGAAATGTAATTTGAAGTAAATAAATTAATTTATTATTAACAGGGGCGTCAAATTAAGTTATTCACTACATGCCATCTGTTCTAAATAGAGACTATAAGTTTATAAAAAAAAATATTATTACATTTCCAGGGTAGGCGCCGACCGATGACTCGAAAATATTGCTTGTATAGTTTCATAAAAAAATAGTTGAGCAATGACCGATAAAGCAACGTAAAACAGCCGCCATTGATGAATCCTACTACTGCAATCGTATTAATTTATACAGCCTTAATTTGAATTTGATCACATGATTAGATGACTAGAATGCAGCGCGGGACCGTCTTTAGACGTCAGAATCTGACGTGTATTGTTATAGTAGCCGTAGACTCATAACATGGGTATTCAAATAAAGCAGAAACAGCTGATTAAGACATTTGTACGATTTCAAATTGAAAAACATAATTTGGTCTCCATGGTTTATACAAAAATATTTCGGCGTTGTAAGGGTTAATGATGTGAACAGCTGCAGTTACTCTAGAAAGCGGAGGCGTGTCACGAATCACATCTCCCAGCAAGCACGAGACGTTGAACCAATGTTGTTTTAATGTTGGTCCACTGTCTACGACGCTGGACCAATATTAAACCAACATCGGTTCCACGTCTTGTGTGACTCATTGCTGGGCCAGCATTATCAGCCTTTGTCCAACATCGTGTCAAATTTCGATCTCATTTGTCAACAGGTGAGTGATTTTCAGGTATACATGTGGGTGTATGTTTTGCCGTGCAGAGCCGAAAGACAGTAGCCGCTTACATTTCAAGTAGGCAGTTACTGCCTTTCGGCATTGCATAGCAGCGATGCGGTCGATATGTACCTGTAGCTTACGCTTGACCGATTTTATCAACCCTGTAAGGCCTACCCGCCGCACAAACAAAGCGAAGTTATGGTGATACACAGAATGTCAGCATTGCCATTTTTCCCTGGCGTAGAATCCATACCTAATCATGATAATACAATGCAGAGAAACCTTGACAAGCGAAAAATGTGAGATAATCATCGATTCATCACTGAATTCCTATGCATATATTGACGTGCCGATCAGACCCGTGTCGTATATTGTTAGCTCCGTGGGTGTACACTGCATGTCTGTATTTAAATGTACCTGCGTCGTGTTGTTGTCAATAGGGAATGTGTAGATGCCAGGTGATCATAATATTATTTATTATATATTATATATATACATATACCATCAACAACTCTCACCGACTCATTGAAATCACCGTTATCACCTCACTGAACAGATTGACAAGAGTCCTGGTGGTGGCTCTTCTAGGATACCCTCTGGATATATCTGTCGCGCTGACAACCGGATCAAATCAGCTGCCGATTCCTGCAGAGCATTCCATATTCCAGGTAAGACGCGTTATGTATCTCATGATTATTGTATAAATCATGTTTGTAGCCTGTTGTTTACATTCCCTACTGTTTATATTCAGATACATTGAAATGTTGCAGCAAAGCAGAAACAAAACGTTGAATCAATGTTCATTTAACGTTGGTCCAGCGTCGTAGACGGTGGACCAACGTTAAATGAACATTGATTCGACGTCTTCTGGTAGTAGGTCTACGATTGTTTAGCGCACATGGATCATAAAGATACAAATGTGCCTATTCGATTTTTTCTATGTCAATAAAAAATCTACTACTACTAGCCTACATACTACTACTAATAATAATGGCTATAATAATGTTTAGCATGTTTAGGGTGTTGGGTTTTTATAATCAGATAATGTAACCGACGGATACAAACAAGATAATTTGTTTATTTAGCGGTTAACACAAACGTGTTGTTGTTTGTTGTTCCCGCAGTTATCAAAGAGCCCAGCAAACACAAAACATTGAACCAATGCTGGTTTGATGTTGGGCCAGCTTCGCAGAATTTAAATCTGCACTTGATCAACGTCTCGTGTCTATAGTAAGTAAGTACCTATACCACTTCATCGTGTTCACTCAGGTATAAAAACGTCACATAAGTACTTGTCAATGTTTGTTTACCAGGATTGTGCAAAGGCAAAAGGCAGTATCTGCTCACTTTAAAAGTAAGCAGATACTGCTCTTTGCACTACTTATGCTCATGCATGTATATAATTATATATAGTAGCGTTATATTATATTACATATCATATTACGTGTAGGGATGTTAGTCGGTTGAACGCTTTCATCCGTCATCTGGCTTTCTTCGGCCCCGCGCAGAAAACACAAAACGTTGAGCCAGTGTTTGTTTGGTGTTGGTCCACCGTCGTGAACGGTGGACCAACACTAAACTAGAACTCGTTCAAAGTTTCAATATTGTGGGGAGCCTCCATGCCCGAAAAGTAGCGTGCTCAGCCAGGGTTCAAATTTCTAAGCCTGTGTCTAGAGGATAGTGTCATCTCATTCATAGATATCCTGACCCAGTTTAGCAAAAAGTGGCCTAAAAGCCTATTCATTTCATTTCATTTTGTTTCGTTTAAAGCTGAGGGGAGTTTGATCGCATCTCGATGACTTCTCTCTGAATAGGCCTTACCACCACATGTTCCATCTTCCTGATAGATTTAAGGCTTGGCCTCGAGGCCTCGCCGTGTCAAGCTTTGCTTTCGGAAAGATACATCAGCCATCCTCTCTTTCAATAATTACAATTACAAATATTACCATGTCGAGGTCTACTTGGATCGATTTTATTTTAGGTCAATAAATCATCAACCTTTGTAAGAAATAATTTAAGGTATTGTGGGACTCTGAAGATTTATGTTCTGGTTGCATCTTTCCCAACGCATGGTGACTGCCTCCATTAATATTTACACTAAATAATTATAGTCAGTGGCGGATCCAGCATAGGGCGTACCCGGCGTACGCCTCCCCCCCCCCCCCGCTATTAGAGAAAATATTAAATTTTCATGCATTTTCATTTTGAATAAAGTGAAGCTAACACCCCTTTTTTCAGCCAAAATGTGGCTTACGCCCCCTCCTCTTGCACATTCTGGATCCGCCACTGATAGTTGTAATAGTGTGACTATATATTTATTTTGTTTTTTATTCATATAAGCAATACGATAGCTTGTTTTGATGGTAATTGGCTTTTCAGGATCTTAGCATGGATTAAAATAATATATTCCAAATATAATTCACTTTAAATTGCTCTATAATAATAACTCAAATAATGCATACATATTTTCAATATAATGTATGTAGAACATATTTAATATGCGTAGTATAGGGCTCCTTACAAAACAAGGCAGTGGAACTAAATAAGCATGTGATCATTTACTTCTTTACTCGTTATTCTATAATATGTAATACTTACATATATATCACATACACTCTAAACTATATATGTTCTTTAAAAAGAACACTTCAGTTCTTTTACCACGCAACCCCTGGAAAACCCTTGCAGGATCCCCCTGGAGAATCATGGTAATAGTACTGACGGTTTTTGTCTAAAATTATCAAGAAATCGGTGATTTTATTTTAGCCTGATAATATGACCATATTATGATGTAAACATGTCCATAGACTAGAACAGCAAAAGTTTTTTTAATTTTTGTGCTGCGCATCCACCAGTTAGGCTAGATATAGAGACGAAATTCCTGATTTCTAATTGACAACCATGTCAAAAATAAGAAATACGGAAATTTCGTCTCTATATCTAGCCTAACTGGTAAGTGCGCAGCACACAAAATACTTTTTTTTTGCAGTTCTAGTCCATGGACATGTTTACATCATATGGTCATATTAAGAAGTCAAAATAAAATCACCGATTTTTGTTCTGATTTTAGACCTGGGCATGTCCCTTTAAAGAACTTATTTGTTTAGAGTGTACATGACACAGTGTGGTTTACATGTGATCATATTATCCGCAGAGAATGGCCATTTCCACACAAACACCAGACATTGTCCCAATCTTTACTTAATGTTGGTCTACGCTCGGCAACGTTGACCCAACATAAACCATCATTGGTTTAATGTATCATGCTTGCTGGGACTTGTCAAAGGCAGACAAGATCAGTGTCACTGCTCATCGGATATTCTTAAATTATAAAGGTGAAATTAGATAGCAATTTTTGGAATTACATTTACTTAGGTGAACAATAGCAATAGATCTACTGGTCCTAATCGTTATAATGCAGCTGATGATAACATTTTTTGAAACAATCCTGTAATTATCATTAACCCTTACAGCGCAGGGATCGACTTTAGTCGTCAAAATCTGACGTCTGTAGACGTCAGATTCTGACGACTAAAGTTGATCCCTGCGCTGTAAGAGTAGAAATATCTCTAATGGCCGTAGACCCCTAACATAGGTATTCAAATGAGTCGGAAAGAGCTAAGTAAGCCATTTATGATGATTTCAAGGCGGAGAAACTCCTTTGGTTGCGATGTTTTTTTTTACAAATTAATTCAGCGCTTTAAGGGTTAAACATTGTTACATGTAATTATACTAAAGCAAATACAAACAGATATGAGCCTATATGAGTAAAAAACTACATTTAGCCCATAAACGTCAGAATCAGACGTCTGTATAGTAGACGTCAGATTCTGACGTAAAAGACGAACCCCGCACCGAAAGAATTAAAATATTTTAACGGCCGTAGACCCATGACATAGGTATTTAAATAAAGCAGAAGAAGTTATCTAAGACAGTTATGATGATTTCAATAGAAAAAACACCCTTTGGTCTCTAGGATTTATACAAAAAATATTTCAGCGTTGTAAGTGCCTGCTGTCCTTCAATAAAATTAAATGTAACCCTTCTCAACCCTTTAACCTCCAAATTCTTCCGTTTGATTTTTCACCCACGTGAAGTTGTGTCTCGCTGACGCGTTCCACAACTTCAAGTGAGTGCAAATTATTCAGATTTGACAAAATGGAGGTCAACAATTTTCAAATATTACTGATTGGTGCTACGTTTTATTTTCAACATGTATAAAAACTGATAGGCATTGTGCTAATAAAAATGTTAAAAAATGAATATAATCGTCACTGGCGGTTAAAGGGTTAAAATAATAAAGTTGTAAATTTACACTTTTTACACTAAAATGGTAAATGATATGCGTAAATTAAAGAGTGGCAAATCAGAGAATGCTTTAGCCGCAGTGAATAAGTTTTTTTTATGTCAGAAATATTATTGCAAAGGTATATCTAATGTACTAAAGAAAACAAATAACCGGGTTGCTCGCTTTAGAGTGATGTTCTTTTTACGTCTTTGGAAGTTTGTATGCTGTCTGTGTGGTGCTTCTGATATAGTTTTGCATATACATTGTAACCAAAGACCCTGTACAATAAGATGGTCGACTTACATATTTCACCATACAAATGCGTGTAATACATTGTGCAGTGCTGTGCCCTTTTAACGGGAGTTGGAACTACGCTTTAGCAAGTGTATCATCATATAAAACAAGTGATAATTTCACCATTTTAGCCTACAAATAAAAAATAATGTTTTTCTAGGTTTGACAGTTATGACAATATCTCGGCAATATTTATTTTGGAACGAAAATAACTGCTAATATAGCAGAAAAGTCATGTTATATTATCATACAATTTTAGAGATTAAAATGTCTTCATTTAAATAACAGAAGAGCTGTGTACAGAAAGTACACAAATATGTGGGCGCAGAACGGGAGGGGAGTGACGATATGTCGTCAAGCATAGCGACCACAAAGGAGATCGGGGCAAAACAGTGGTAACAACCATAACTTGGCAGACGTGTCTTTTGATTCAAACTGTTATTATTTTAAAAAATATATTGCGAACACAAAAGCAATATTATAAAATTATAAATTATGTAAGCCTTCTCTCTCGGACCACTGCCATCAATGTCACTGAGGACTGGAGTGTTAGCAGTATATTGATATCTTGAAAACAAGACACGTTCATTTTTATGACAAAATTTATTTATAGTTGAATTTAAATAATAATAAAAGAATTATCCTACCGTTGCTGGTAATAAGGTGCGCACTTTTTTCCCGCTGTACATGGTGTAGCAGTACGAAGTGAGACATAAACATGTAATATTAACGTGAAACATTCACAACTTGCACGTGAGTTAGTGTCTTTGATGAACGTAATAATTTGATCTCTGTTTTGACTACTATGTAGAATGTGTTCAGGTATATTTCCGAAAATTCGTTCATTTTGACGTGGAACAAAAGCCCCACACTCTGAATATTAAAATATTGCTTCCTAGACACAAATATTATGATTGGCATCAAAATTACTTTACATTGATCACATGCAGATCGCGACACTTTGCGACAAAGATATCCACTGATATATATACAAGAATATTCTCATCCGCAATGGTAATACCCGTTTGTGGCGTGAATGATTTCAGCATTGAATAAGCTAATTATGTGACAGAACCGCTCAGATCAAGTGAATCAGCAGTAACAGTAACATGCTTTATAACAACAATATATTTTTGTTCAGGTATATTCCGAATGGTAAACATGACAAATGATCCGTGTCATTAGACTATAATACATAGTAATATTATGTTTTCCACTGCCCTTATGTTGGTTTTCTTTGTCCGTATCTACCCTTGCACACGTCGTCACCTGCCAGCAGATGAATCAATGATGGGGTAACGCTGGACTAGCATTACAAACCTTGGTCCAGCATTACTATATAATTGAGTCGACGTCTCGTGGTAGCTGGGCGTCACCTGTTGTTTGTAAACAATGAATTTGCATACTTGTTTATACGGGCGCACCAACCCCTGAGGTACCAAAGGAAGAGAACAATTAAAAAGTATTGATAACTAACCAACAAATTATTGGATAAAAAATAGAAGTAAACCTCCGGTAAAACTTATCTTTCTGATTTTTATGCTGTAAAGTATGTATTGTTTTTAATAGGATCAATGTCATAACTACTCGTCGTAATATGGTAAAATCATACTTGATAGGTGGCAAAAGCATTAGTTCCAACTCCCAATACCGGGGGACAGCACTGAGAGCGATTTCACGTTTTGGGGAGAGTTGACTGTCTTATTGTACATGGTCTTTGTTGTAACCACATAGTTTGTCTGTTAAGGCCTATGCTCGGTTCTGTTAACATCCTTATCCTTGTTGTCCGTGTTATCCATGTTATCATATGTATGTAAGTATATATATATATATATACATTTGTTGACATGTTTTGCGGTTAGCACATACTACTTTAGGTTTATTTTCTGCATTTTTTTCTGCAGATCAGATTAACAGATTAGTTTTTTCAAGCCTGAATTTACCATTAAAACCTACAATCTGCGAATTGCTGTTGCAATACCCGACATTGTAGTGGATATAATATGATGAAATCAAGTAAGTGCTAATTTGATGAAAATTGTCATATACTGCTAAAGCAGTTCCACGAACAAAATCGTTCTAAAACCCTTAGGCGTAAAACATAGTTATGATTTATAGACCCAAAATTATGCTTTGAAGCACCATAAAGGGCTGAGACATCATGAAGGGACGCATGCCTTCGTCGTGCACACATGATTTTCTGGTATTTAAGGCCAGTCACAAGCCTGGATGTTGTATTTCCACACCAGTCCTGGATCACAGTCCATCTCGTGACACGATCTACCGGCTCCACACTGGATGTATTTGTCATCCTTTGTGAGGTGAGGGAAGAATCGAACGCCATCGTCATCATACAGGCGCTCACCACCGTGACAAGGGTTCTTCCTTCCCTTGCATTTGAACTTTCTCAGTTTCTGGCCTAAGAAAATAATATTTGCATTACGACTCATTTCGTCGTGAACATGGTGAATGATCACAATCATATACCATATTTTTATACTCAGCTGTAGCTTGATTAAAAATAAAAAATATATTTTAAAAAATACATTAAAAAATACATTTAACCTCTTCAGTCCGGGAACCCGAAATTTCGGGTTTTATTTTCGCCCGTTTCAGGGATCACGTGACAGAACTGCAATGGTGATCATGTGACCGAATATAAACAAGTAAGCGGCGAAGATGGTTTGAAATATTGTTTATTTAATGAAATGATGTTGCGAAAAGCCTTTAAAATCGGAGGTATAGATGATTTTGAGCGTGCGATAGAAACCATTGCGTACAATTCCGGCAAAGATGATGAGACTTCTGATGAGAGTTCTGACAGTCACAGTGTCAGTGAGTGACAGTCAATTCCGGCGATGCCGATGACGTCGATCAAGGTGTGATGTTTACCCAGAAGTGCCAGTGAAAGTGATAAAGGTGATGCCAATGAAGGATCAGGTAAATAATATAGTTAACTATGATAATATTTTTGTAGTTTTTTTCACAAAAAAGTTCATCTGTGTACCACAAATAAATCGCATGTGAAGTGAGCGATAATATGTGTGACAGTCACTCATTCACTGTCTGAGACCAGTCTAGGCCCCCTACTGTCTATGTGTGATGTCTGTGGTCAATCATCAATGTCAGTGGGGGGACTAGCCAAGTAACGTTGGTCTAGTTAGCACATCACAGACACCACCTAGGACTAGGGCCTAGCGCTAGGCCTACACTGGCTACAGTACACCAAATCAGTGTGAAAGTGAAAGGTAATTTACCATAACTGGCACTAACCACTATCACTTTCACGTTGGTATGCCGGCGCACCAGTCTAATTTCTAGCACGCCTGTATGCCGGTGTGCGAGTTCCTTCGTATCGAAAATAAATTAGATCTAGTCTACTCTAAAAAAATGCATTGATAATGATATAGGCCTATTATTGGAAAATTTTAAAAAGTGTAAGAAGTAGTTGGAGGTTACATGCCTAAATTTATGATTGTTATACGCCTGTATGATATGAGGATATTTCCTCCGTCAATGTATTGCTGACAATTTTTTAGAATTGTTTTGGCCTTTGACTAGTCAGTACCGCATTGCTATATTATCAGAAAATGTATAAATAGTGTACGAAGTGGCAGGAGGCTATGACCAAATTTATGATTGTTATGCCCCTATATGATATGTAGGATATTTCAGACGTCAATGTATCATGTGTATTGCTGACAATTTCTTGAATTTTTACGGACTTTGATATATTTAAAAAAAAAATATATATAAAAAGGGTAAGAAGTGGCCGAAGGCTATGCCCAAATTTATGATTGTCATGCGCCTATATGATATGTATGATATTTCCGACGTCAATGTATTGCTTACAATTTCTTGAATTATTTTGGACTTCTGACTAGTCGGCCTCGCATTGATATATTATTGAAAAATTTATAAAAAGCGTAAGAAGTGGCCGGAGGTTATGCCCAAATTTATGGTTGTTATGCGCCTATATCAGGGATCGACACTAACACTGGCCGGTTGAGTAAAAATCACTAAGGGCCAGTAAATCACCTGAGATACTGGCCCTGGGGGTCAACGAAAAAAATCTACTCCCCTTGTAGTCTTTTCCAATGACGTCGGACAGACCTGATATGTCTTCTAAACACAGGGGCCGTATTCATGTACAAGTTACGCTATATTCTAGGCTTCTGATTGGTCGAGACGGCCATCTCGACCAATCAGAAGCTTATGATATATTGTAACTTGTACAAGGTCCGTCAGTTTTTCTTATACCAAGGTAAATAATTTTCCATTTACCACCTACTCTCTGGTTATTTTTTTTGTCTGGTCGAAGTTTCAAGTTGACAGGACATACTGCCTATTTTTTTACAATATATTTACTTCTGCTAAATCCCATCATCTGTGATAAGTGGCACCATGCCCGTTTTGAATTATAGACGAAGCACAATTTAAGAAACAAGGGTTATGTCATTTGAATATCATGCATATTACATAATTATTTCTTCACTCATGGATACATAATGTTATGCTGTGGTCATGCGTCACCATCGTATTCTCTTTTGGTCACAGTGCCTTAGCCCTATAGAGTTTGTTATTTATATTTCATTTGTTGTATAAGTAGGTATGGTAATTGTCTCTGAATATGAAATTTTAGCACTAGGCCAACTTGTAGGCTATTTTGAATTTCCAAAATAGTATCTTATTTTCTTTTTTAATCTATTTGTAAGATGTTTGAAGCAAATAATAACCTATACATGTACTATGCCCAATATCTGATTACATTTGGAGCATGTCTATAGACCGATAAGTCCTGATGACGAGATTAGTAAATGGGTAGCAATTAGGGGGAGGGGGAAAGAGTACAATTTTTTTTCCAAAATTTTAGATAGGTAGTCTAGACTTTTAAACATTTTGAAGGCATTTTTTTAGGGGTTGGACGGGCAATAATAAAAATATATATTTTTCATCTGATATTATTGGAGTAGACTCTCCAGATTTAAAAAAGTATTTTTTGAGAAATCGGGGGAGGGGGGAGGCTTGAATGTAGTTATTTACTTATTTAGTCTAGTAATTTACCTTTTTCGCTTTTAGACTCTAGCTTGATTTATAAGTTTTTAGCATTAATACAGTACATAACATATTTCAGTGATTATTGTATTACAATGGCATTGATT
This sequence comes from Flabesymbios commensalis, assembly GCA_964017125.1. Lineage (NCBI taxonomy): Eukaryota > Metazoa > Annelida > Polychaeta > Terebellida > Flabelligeridae > Flabesymbios > Flabesymbios commensalis. Next base: position 51,942,592 of record OZ024915.1, on the reverse strand, counting down.
TTTTTTTGTTATTAGGTACTGTGGAGCAAAGCAGTGCAAGTCTCCAGCCAGGTGCTCGAGCAGTCCATATATACGTATGCGGAATACGGCGTTAGCTCATCAGTGTCGGCTCGATCACTGAAGTTAAGCAATGGCGGGCCCGGTCCATAATTGGATGGGTGACAGCATGGGACTACCAGGTGCGCATACACTAGGACATGTGTGAAAGCGATGTTGTGTTGTGGGGCTCAGAGAACCACGTAAATCAGATGGCTCGTCTGACTGACCTAGAGTTTGGACGTAAAAGAACATCGATGGACGTAGGCGCAGTTTCCATCCGGCGAGACCCCGGAAAATCCACAATGTGTGAGTAGCCTAATTGGCACATAAGGCAAATTTGCTTGGAATGAAAAATAGCTTGATGCGCCTCAATGGCAGCTCAGCTGTATATCTTCAAAGAGACTGAGTTGGTATTTGAATGATAACAGACCTTGCTAAGTTACTCTTAATGTTCAGCGCTCTGAACAGCTTGCAGCTGGACACATGCGCTATATAAGATTTCATTCATTCATTCATTCATTCATGTCCAACATTTTTACAGAGACTGTGGCCCTGTTGTAGGAGGATACCTTCAAACTCTATCTTTCTGTCAAATGACGAGGTTCATATTAACTTTGCCAGAGGCCGTGCTCGTCGGGGTCGTGAAGTTGGTAGGCATCGAATGCAAGGATGTGTTCGTGGCAATGGAAGATGTGGGCAAGGAAGAGGTCAGCGACCTGATGATGACATGGTAGACTCCTCAGAAGACTCTTCCACAGCATCTTCTGTTTTTAGCATAGCAACCAATATGACTTCGAATGACGACCTCTTCCTATTCTGTTGTAATTTGCATGCAAATTTTAGCAAAAATTGAATATATTTGTACCTTACTAATTAGACATCAAGTGGTGTTTTATGTAACTTATGAGATTTACAATGGCTCTCCCGAGTGTGAAATTTGCATGTTTTTGCTATATTGTCGACCATTTTGAATAATTTATTAGATATTTTATGGAAGTTAGCATATAATATAAGTTTTTGATTTTAAAAACTAATCATAAATCATCCATGACTATCTTTGTACTAGTATGCATTGATTTTCTGTAGTACTGTACATTCCTTTTTTCATCAACCGATAAATTGGAGCTTGAGAGAGATCACTGACTTTTTGTAGATTTGGCTGTTTCGAGTAACCAACATTATATGATAAATGCATGGGACCTCCTATGCTCCACATAAATGTCAATATAGCTTCCAATTATATGTTACAGTTTACATTAAATTTTAAGAGAAATCACAATCCCCTTATTTGACCTCAAGTGATATATTATATTTGTTATGGGATTTACTATTGCTCTCAACGTGTGGAATTTTCATGTTTTTTGCTGTATTGGCGGCCATTTTGAATAATTAATTAAGTATTTTATGCAAATTAGCATCCTTAAATATTTTAAAATATAATCATAGATCTTCCATGATTATGTTTGTATGCATTTCTGCAGTCCATTCCTTTCTTATAAACAGATAATTTGAAGCTTTAGAGATCACTGATTTATTGTAGCTTTTGCTGTCTCTGGTAACAAACATTATATGATAAATGTATGGGACAGTGAATTTCTATCATCTATGCTCCACATAAATGTCAATATATCTTCCAATAATGTTACAATTTAGTTGAAATTTTAGGAAAAGTCACAATGCCTATGTATATTACTAATTTTGGCCTCAAACTAGTTATATATTATCTAACTTGTGAGATCAACTATGGCTGTCCAAGAGTGAAATTTTCATGTTTATTCTGTATTGGCGGCCATTTTGAATAATTAATCAGGTATTTTATGCAAATTAGCATCCTAAAATATTTTGAAATTAATCATTGATCTTCCATGATTATGTTTGTGTGCATATAATGTCATTTCTGCAGTCCATTCTTTCTTGTAAACAGATAAAATGAAGGTTTAGAGATCACTGATTTCTTGTAGATTCTGCTGTCTCAGGCAACCAAGATTACGCCTATATGATAAATGTATGGGATATTGACCTTCTATGCTCCACATAAATGTCAATATCTCTTCTAATAATGTTACAATTTGGTTGATAATTCAGGAAAAGTTACAATGTCTATGTATATTACTAATTTAGCCCTAAACTATATATTATCTAACTTCTGAGATTAACTATGGCTGTCCAAGTGTGAATTTTTCACGTTTTTCGCCATATTGGCGGCCATTTTGAATAATTAATTAGGTATTTTATGCAAATTAGCATCTTAAAATATTTTGAAATATAATCATAGATCTTCCATGATTATGTTTGTATGCGTTTCTGCAGTCCATTCCTTTCTTATAAACAGATAAATTGAAGCTTTAGAGATCACTGATTTATTGTAGATTTTGCTGTCTCTGGTAACAAACATTATATGATAAATGTATGGGACATTGACCTTCTATGCTCCACATAAATGCCAATATCTCTTCTAATAATGTTACAATTTGGTTGAAATTTTGGGAAAAGTCACAATGCCCATGTATATTACTAATTTGGACTTAAGCTATATGTTATTTTACTTGTGAGTTTAACTATAGCTGTCCAAGTGTGAAATTTTCATGTTTTTTGCTGTATTGGCGGCCATTTTGAATAATTAATTAGGTATTTTATGCAAATTAGCATCCTAAAATGTTTTGAAATATAATCAGAGATCTTCCATGATTATGTTTGTATGCATTGCAGCAATCCATTCCTTTCTTACATGTGTATGGACAGATAAAATGAAGGTTGCGAGATCACTATGTTTTTTTTTAAGATTTTGCTGCTTCTGGTAATCAAAATTATATGATAAATGTATGGGAAATTGACCTTCTATGCTTCATATAATTTCAAATATCTCTTTCAATTTTGATGCAATTTCCATGAAATTCAAAAGAGAAAAAGATTACTTCTGTGGATTACTGATTTTACCTTGACTGACAATAAATGAGACTTTTGAGATTCACAGTGCCTCACGAAATGTGAAAATTGACTTTTTGTTGATGTCATTGGCGGCCATTTTGAATAAATAATTAGGTCATGTGACCAAATAGAATTTTTTTTTTTTTTTTTTTCAAAAAGTACATCTGTTGTGAACAATATAGAATCTAACTTGAATAATGCAAAAAACAATTCCGTCTTCAGTTGATCTAACAAAAATAATCAATTTTTGGGGCCAAATAAACTCAGGGTGCAAGAGGTTAAAGAAAATATATGCAATCGATTTGCTCGATCAAATGACCCATACGCATTGTTTTTTCGTATTACAATATCACATAAATGACAATTAGTGCCGGAAAGCGTTGGAGTACTACTACTACTGCTGCTTATATGTCCATAATATTATAATAATTTATGTCTGGTTGTGAAGATTATTTCAACCAATCAGATGTTTTTGGATAGTTTTGATCCACAATTACTCACAGCGGTTTCCATTGAACCAGTTGCTACATAAACACTTCTCCCTGTTCTCTTTAGTTACCACGCAGGTACCTCCATTCTCACATACCAGCGTCTGACAATCTATTGGTCCAGCTTCATCTAAAACCAATAAATAACAGGCCATGTACCACTCGGTATTGCTCTGCAAAGCCAAAAGGCAGTAACTGCTTGTCAGCAGTTACTGCCTTTTGGCTGTGCAGAACAGAATGTGACCTTGTAAGTTTATCAGTTTATACCCCGAGTTTAACGAATATGGTAAACGTACCACCATCGTTGAATCGACTTTCTTACATATCTCAAGCATCAGATTTATAAATCGTTGATATTTTAGTTGATATCACCATAAATTATGGTTAATCTATGATATCACCCAAACGCTATACGCATTTGCATACTACCACTCGAAGCCAACATACCGGTACACCAAGTGTTATCTGCCATTTTACAAGTGGCAGATACACCGTGTCACACCAAAGGGGACAAGTTATTGGGTGACTGTATTTTCTTTTATTCCTTTAACCCTTTAACCGCCGGTGACATATTCGTTTTTTGTGTTTTTATTAACACATTACATATCAGCTTTTAAACCTAATAAAGATAAAAAGTGACTTTACTCAGCAAGATTTGAAATTTTTTGACCTCCATTTTGTCAAATCTGAATCATTTTCACTCATTTGAAGTTGTGGATCGCGTCAGCGGGAAGCAACTTCAAGTGGGTGAAAATTCCAATTTAATAATTTGGCGGCTAAAGGATTAAGCCCCCATGTTGCATCACTGAAGAATAACTTAATTTCTTACACTCAGGAGGTTTTAGAATCATTCGCCACTCACTTCAAGTCATCTTCATTCACCACCAGCGGAGAATTGCGACAGCAATTTACGGCTTGTAGTGGATGAAAATTACAATGGTAAATTCGGGCTTGAAATGGTTAAACTACAGTGAGAATTCTTGCTTGATAAGTTATATTTATACATACCTCTTGGATCGTTACATCCCGTTTCTGAGCAGGTGCAAGCTACGCCGGCGAGATCAACAAATGTGGAATTAAGTGCTCGGTTTAATATTTCTTTGTCGAACACCACATTCGTATCTAAACACTTATCTTCTGGAAAATCTGCAAAAAGTTCCTTTGTACGATCCATACATAATGCAATGTTGATGTCACCTTGGCCTTGGACGCCATAATCTGGAAGAACAGTTGCAGATTAAATGCTATTATAGCAAAGCAATGCCACAATGTATAATTTATGACGTACCTGTTGTTATCAGACAACACATAATAACGATATGCATGTTATTGTTAAATTGCATGTACATGTACCCTGATTACGAAATAAATATTTTATATCATTATATTATAACTATAAATACCTGTGACGCTCCCACAACACATTTATGATGCGTTTATGCATTTATTATGATTTGTTTTAACCCTTATAGCGCTAAATTTAAAAACAAAGTTTTGTCTCTACCACGACAATTTCAAGGGAGCGAAAATTACTCATTAGTTTCTTAATTTAGGACCAAACATTGTAGATCTTGATATTAACTATAGCTGTGATTTAACGATAACCTGATAATAAAAACGATTCAAAACGACTACAGTCTTGCTTAAAGCTTTAACCCTTTTACCGCCGGTGCCGAATATATTCGATTTTTCATTTTTTATTAGCACATTAAGTACCATCTTTTTAAGCATGTTAAAGATAACATGTGACATCAATCAGCCAGATTTGAAAACATATGACCTCCATTTTGTCAAATCTGAATAATTTTCACTCACTTGAAGTTGTGGGTCGCGTCAGCGAGCCACAACTTCAAGTGAATGAAAATTCAAATTAAATAATTTGGCGGGTAAAGCGTTGAGAGGTAACGTACATATTGACTCTCCTCTAGCTTGAAAAATCAAACATGGCTGGTCATCTTCACACTTCTTGAGGTATGGATCTGCACAGCCACCGGGATCAACTCCGTCAAATAAAAAATTCACACGTAGGCCGCGGAAAACTTGAAGAAATGGATCGTCCCACGATTCGTTCTTTCCGACCAGATCAATATCTAGGCAGCTGTAGCAGTAATGACCGGGATGGTCTGGAAGGGATACATACACCAATATTACCAGCAGAAATGCAAACATAATAAATAAAATATGATTTTTTTATAAACCATGGAGACCAAAGTTTTTTTTTATTTGAAATCATTGAAAATGTCTTTGCTACCTCTTTCTGGTTCATTTGAATACACATATTACGGGTTCACGGCCATTATAAATAGTTTACTGTTTCAGTTCGGAAAATGACTTTAGACGTCAAAATCTGACGTCTAAAGTCGATTCCCGCGGTCAAAGGGTTAACCTTTGGAGCACTGATTTTGTTTGAGTCTTTCTGTGATTTTGCTCACACCATTTGTTAGTACTGTAAATGCCTTAAATAAGTGAATCAGAGCTTGTGCTGTGGCTTTGTTTGAACCATGAAGACTAAAATTTTTTTTCACAATTTTAAATCATCATAAGTGTATCAGTTAGCTCTTTCCGATTTATTTGAATACCTATGTCATTGGTCTACGATATTTTAATTCTTTCAGCGCGGGGTTCGTCTTTATACGTCAGAATCTGGCGTCCACAGACGTCAAATTCTGACGTATGAACACGGTCCCCGCACTGAACGGGTTAAGTGACCGACAATTTTACTTGAACGGGTCAGATCCCCGTAGATAAAAAATAAACCTGAAATAATTTTTACATCATTTCTTTTCAAAACAAAACATTTGCATAATCTTCATGCAATGGTAGACCAACGTTGTATAAATGTTATACAAATGTTATCTGTCCCCTGGGTTCGTAAGTACCTGCTGGGTGATTGCAGCCGTCAGTTAGACAGCTACACGTGACGCCTTTCATTTTGTGTACACTCATTCCCAGGCTGCCTCCCAGTACTTCTTTGTCTAGTACGTCATCTGCATCCAAACATCCTTCCCTTGGCATATGCTGAAATCCGTGCTTGCTGTGGTTTAGACAAACTGCTGCCGTAAAATCAGCCGAGGCTTCTATACCACCTTGAACTGATTAAACAGTAAATGTAGATCAGTCAACATGAGAAAGGAACAACATACATCATGGCAAAGTGAATATGCGCATTTACATTACCTGTAAATGTGGAAATGGTAAATTGCAGGTGAAAAATAATGGATCATAATTCATTCGATTATATTCATTCACTGGTAATTGTGATGATGAAACAGAAACAAAAGCATATTAGGTAGCGTCAACATCTGATGATGTAGATTGCTAATGGATTTCAGCATCTCATTTAACCGTCTATCTCCTAGTGACGCTTATGTGTGCACGGATATTTCGGATTAAACCCTTTAACCGCCATGTTTTAAAATTGGTATGCTCCCTCGCTTTCAGTTGTGTCTCACTCACGCGATTCACAAATTCAAGTGAGAGAAGATTATACAGATTCGACAATAAACATCTGCGATTTTGAACCCTTGCTGACTTATATCACGTTTGTCTTTAACATGTTTGAATGTTTTAATGTGTTAACCAAAAAATATGACAACAAACGAATATATTCGTGGCCGGCGGTTAAAAGGTTAGTAGTGTCTTACATTATATTTCCGGCGTACATGTTTTACTATGCAATTTAAAAGCGTTGGATCGTTTATTCCTTTGCCTGCTGAGCACGACTAGTGTCATTTTATTCTGTTTTTTTTTTAGACCAATAAGTTACTTTTATTGGGATTAACCCTTTAACCGCCGGTGTCGCATATATTCGGGTTTTTATTTTTCATTAGCACGTTAAGTACAACCTTTTTAACATGCTAAAGATAAAATGTGACATCAATCAGAAAGATTTGAAAACAGTTGATCTCTATATTGTCAAATTTGAATAATTTTCACTCACTTGAAGTTGTGGATCGCGTCAGCGAGACACAACTTCAAGTTGGTGAAAATTCAGATTGTATAATTTGGCGGAGGGTCAATGAATTGGGTGTTCAAACATTAATATTTACAAATGTTTGGTGTCAAATTAAACAAACATCAGTCATTTTCAGCCACTTGAAGTTGTCGATCGCGGTAGCGAGACACAACTTTGTGAGGCTAAAAATTTAAATTATTCAATTTAGCAGGATAAATGTTAAAGTGTTCTTCTAAAGACCATATAGTCTAGCTCTTAATTTTGTTTTACGTCACTATAAAAAATGTGAACTTGTATATAATTCTTCTTTGCTCCTAAATAATAATAAATGGTGGCTACTTTATCGCTGATTTGGTGCTGGAAATGTAAATACCCCCCCCCCCCCCCCATGCGCGTTTAGCATGACAATGCTGTTGAGCTGTGTTATGATACATATTTTAAATACCCTGTGCTTGTTTAAAGATATCGATGTCAAGCCTGATTTTAAGTAAATATATCATGTCGATTTATATGTGATTTTACAGAGCTAACCTGTTGTACATGTTGTATATTATACATATCATAATGTCAAATAAGCCAGTAAAGACTTTTTAACTGTATCAATTAAACATTATTGCTCTTATGTATCATTATATTAATATTTTCTTGAAGATTGCGAGTCCAGCGATAAAAAAAATTGCGATGATAAATACAAATTCTACCCAGCAAACACGAGACATTCAGCCGGTGTTGTTTTAATATTGGCTCAGCGTCGTAGTCGGTGTGCCAACATTGACACAACACCGGCTGAATGCCTCATGTTTGCTGTGTAGAAGCTGCAATAATTTAATTTCCACCCACTTGAAGTTGTGGATCGCGGTAGCGAGACCCGACTTCAAGTGGGTGAACATTTGAGGTAATCGACCAAGAGCGAGATCATAATGGAATGCGTACTAGTTGAAAACATACTTGTTGCTGATATTCTAGCTTGCAAATTGAAGCAGGAATGTCCGGGACGATCACACCTGGAGAGAGTAGGATTTCCACATGACCCGGGATCAACTCCATCAAAAATGTAGTCCACGCGTAAGGCGTAAAATGCCTTATATAAGGCAGAGTCCTTTGAAACTTCAGGCTCAATGAAGTCAAGTTCCATGCAGTTGTAGCAGTAGAGATCTTCATCATCTAAAAAATGGAATATATTATGATATGTGAATGTTAGAATTTCTTACGTTTGATAGTGTAGTATTGTTCAAGTCACCTAAGGAGTTGACTTTAGAAATTATGCAAACAGAATCAAAAGTTAGGATTCATAGGACAAAATATATTTTAAACAAGCGACTGCTGTACTGTGGGTGGGAATATAATTTCACAATGAGACATTTATAAGTTAAAAAAACAACATGATAAATGATAATAATAAAATCATTCTTATACCTATTAGAGCAACGTATAGTGCCACATAACAGTTTTAACAGACTATTGAAACATAATTTATTTTTTTGAACTATTTATCAAATAAATTAATTGATACAATACCTGCGGAAACATCAATGCCACCTGCAAAAATACCAACAGCGCGGTTACATCTATGTATAGTATTTTTTCACATGCATTGAGAATAAGGTGTTGCATATTTTTCTATAACCATCCAGCTGAATGGAATATCTTGATTCTCTATTTTATTATCTTAGCACCTTTTTAACATCATATTTCTGTTTATCATGTTTATTATAGGATATCCTGATGATTATCGAGATTCAAGAACAAGGCACATATAAAAAAAATGCTTTTATTTTATATAGTGTATCTCTACAACACTGTAAGATTGATTTAGCATCTAGCATGATCTGTTTTTTGTCAGAATCTCCTACATAATTCCTGCGATTTATCCCAGTCATTTTGAGCTTTTGTCAAAGTGGGATATGTTCCTATTTATTTCGACGTCTAAATGAATTAAACAAACACTGTATTTTGACTATTTTAAACTTGTATTGGAAATGTACTTACACGTGTGTGTATTATTGAAATATTAACACAATATGCCAAAATTACATTTATATGTAAATATAATATTTAAACTATAGTGCATCTTCCCCCAACTGCCACCGTTATGAAGACATTTATGAAGTGTGATTTGCCACTTAACTCTTTAACCGCCAAACTATTTAATTTGAGTTTTCACCCACTTGAAGTTGTGCTTCGCTGACGCGATCCACTACTTCAAGTGGGGGAAAATTATTTAGATTTTGACAAATTTGATGTCAACGAATTTGAAATCTTTCCGATTGATGTCACGTTTTATCTTCAAAAGCTGGTATTTAATGTGCTGATAAAAACTAATTTAATCAGGACTGGGGGCTAAACGGTTTAATGCTATGATTCACGTGCTTGGAATTTTAGATATAATTATGTTGCCAGTCTGTATGATATCATACTCAATGTTGAGGTATTTTAATATTTAGCCAACTTCGCAGAACGATCATGAGCTACACACGATAAAGCTAGCGAGATGATGATTGAAATCTACGGACTTACCGCTAATGACAATAGTGAGTACCACTAAAAAGTGAAACATCCTCAACCTTTCACGTCAGCAGCAGATACCAAAACCACCTCAAATTTTGGAGATGGGCCGTGTCTATAAGTAGTCGAAGGCCATGTCACAGGCTAATACACATTCAGTCTTAAATCATTCATGGGTGGCCAATGCTGTAGATTAGTACACTGCTCTGCCAAGTCAAAAGGTAGTATCTACCTACTTGTAAAATGAGCAGATACTGCATTTTGGCTTTGCACGGAAGTAATACTGCTCATTTTAACATGTTCAAATGCGCATTATTTTTCTGTATACTGATTACGGTGTTTACCAAAGTTGAGCTTGGGTTATCTAGCTCCATCAAGTTCGGCACAAGTAAACTATAGGCTCGCTAATTTGTGCTTTGTTCTCAAAACTAGAACCGGACCAAAGTATGAGAGATGACAGCGTGTATTATCTTCACAATATAGCTTCATTATACAATAGTCTCGATAAGATCACTTGGGTCTGGGGTTCATCCCGCTAATAATTTTTAAATTATCCTAATTTTCCCTTATTTCCATTAGAAAAGTTACGATTTATCTTAATTTTTCTGATGGAAATAAGCGAAAGTTAAGATAATCTTGATTTTAGGATTCTAAGGGGTATGAGCCGCACTAACTCTCAAATCACGACACGTTGACCCAATGTTGGTTTACTGTTGGGCCAGCATTGTAGTCCAACAATAAAACAACATTGGGCATCCCGTTTTTGCTGGGAAAACGTTTGTGACAATGATATCATGGATAGTATTATAATATATTCAATTATTTTAAGCCCTTTATACTTTGAAATTTATTTACACCATTTTCTATTTGATCAGACCATGCACTATATGATATAAAAAATAATATAAAGTACTGTTCATTTTAATGACGCATAAGTCCATACAGACTTCCCGTCGTCATTACATATTTTTATATATATATAAAAGTTATCGACCACCGGTGATGGTCGGTGAGCTTTGGTGATAATCGCATTATTTGGACAGTCAGAGATGTTTTAGCATGAAACGGACAACGCCTGTAACCGTGCTGGTGCTAAAATCCCGTCATTTTTTTCTAGAGGCGTAAATCCAAAATGGCCGCCTGCGCCATTATGAAAAAATAACTTTTGACATATATAAGCTACAAATATGAATAAATACACTTTTTCGGCTAATTCGACCACAAGGAATCCATTTCTGACGTCAATTTGGTATTAAAACACATTTCTGACCCTAAAATCCACGATGGCCGACAAATTTGGATAGAAGATCCATTTTTTCAAGCGAAACAGAATTTGATCCCCTTGCAGGGTGGTATGAATGCAACAGTTAATATGACTATATATGAATGCAGAGCTGTTAATAACAATCACACGGATAGTGAAAATATAATATATGTATTGGATTACACCTCCTGCCAGGCTATACTCTGAATCCTCAGATTCTGATGAATATGTCATGCTATTCTGTTTCCCATCATTTGGTTTTATTTTTATGCCAGCTGCACTTAGCCTTTCCGAGACGAGCCTGAGGTGGTAAATATTCTCAACAGCATTTCTGTAGCGGCCTATTTGAGTTCAAGCGAATGCCGTATGAACTGGCCAACGCTTCAGCCTTCCATTGATGATATAATCATATATAGCAGAAATGCTGTTGCGCACATTTACCACCTCAGGCTCGTCTCGGAAAGTCTAAGTGAAGCTGGCATAAAAATAAAACCAGATGATGGTAAACAGACTAGCATGACATATTTATCAGAATCTGAGGATTCAGAACATAGCCTGGTAGGAGGTGTAATCCAATACATATATTATATTTTCAGTATACTTGTCTCCTCTCTTCACGTGGTAGAGGCCTATATACGACATTTACGTGCTGAATTTTATTCTATTTTATTTTATTATTTTATATTTTTTATTGTAATTTGTGATTGTAATTTAGAGCTATGCATTCATCTATAGTCATATTATTTGTTGCATTCATACCACCCTGCAAGGGGATCAAATTCTGTTTCGCTTGAAAAAATGGATGTTCAAAGTTGTCAGCCATTTTGGATTTTAGAAACAGAAATGTGTTTTAATACCAAATTGACGTCAGAAATAGATTCCTTGTAGTTGAATTAGCCAAAAAAGTGTATTTATTCATATTTGTAGCTTTTATATGTCAAAAGTTTTTTTTTCATAATGGCGCAGGCGGCCATTTTGGATTTTCGCTCATAGAAAAATGCCGGGATTTTTGCAAGGGACACTGGGGGTAAATATTTTTTAAAAGGTTCAAGGAAGTCAAATCAATCATCAAAACATCTTAGCCAGAAAGTGGCCATGAAAAAAAAGTTAAGTTTTTCACCCTACTAATAATAGGTGTAATTTGACTCTATATGGAGCATTGAATCCGACTGTACGCTTTATCAGGCCAAGCAATCTGTTTGCCTTGCTAATTTTAGTGGCAGTATGACCTCTCCAGGCCAAGGAAGAATTAATTAGTAGTCCTAAATCACTAAACTCTTTAACAGATTCTAGATGAATGTTATTTAAATGGTATTAAAAATTATGTTTAAAAGATCTGGCTATTGTGAGAACTTGGTGACATTAAAATATAGCTTCAAAATATAACTCCAACGTGTACAAAATTAATATTCAAATCGCTTTAAAGGTCTACAGTCTAGAGACCTGTACGGGCCTCTGGATAATGCCCACAACCGCCCCGCGGGCCCCGCGCTTTCTGAGCCCGCACATGACTTTAAATTCTGTACCCGCACCCGCCCCGCCCCGCACAAGTTGAACCCGTTCCCGCCCCGCACCCGCACAAGTTGAACCCACGCCCGCCCCGTACTCACGCCATTTTTTCCAGCCCCCGGCGACTCGCAAAACTCACATTGTCACAAATCAACATAATACATATATATAACTGACTCTACACAATCCCGCATTGATTTAATTTCCAGATCTAACTGGTAGTTTAGTAGACATGCTACCGTGAATTAGTACTCGCTGGTATCAATTATTTAGATAACTATGGAACCAGTTGAGGAGCGTTCCATTAAAACGAAAATTCTGAAGTTTATGTAATAAAAGATGATGTGGAACTGAATCAAAGGCTTTTGTAAATAGATAAGATACAATTCTAATTTTAATATTCTTTGTGGGATGGGCCTAAATCTAAATACTGTAACTGTTTCGGAATGAAGACGGGGAACGCCGGTAACCGTTTTGGTTTTAAACTCGCAAATTCCAGCATCAAATGACGAAAATGATTTTAATTATGAAAAAGAAAGTTATTTGAACTATTGGATTAACTAAGTATATACAAAAACTATTTTAACAAATTTAGTAATATGTCTATTGATCTAAAACCTGCTTGAAACTATATATATATACAGTTCCAGCATCACTCTCCTAATCATTTTCTATGACAAAACTCATTATGATGATTACGGAAGCAGAATCCACCGTCTGGGGATAATACCGTCCACATATAACCAATATAAATATACTGTTCAATAAGCAAAAAGCCATTGAAATGCAGTAAACATGTCTCTGGTCTTTTGGACATCTCCTCCATGCAGATATCAAGAGACTCTTCATGGTATATGCTGAATGACACTTTATGTGTGGACATGACAACCACGGATTAACCCTTTAACCGCCAAATTATTCAATCTGAATTTTCGCCCACTTGAAATTGTGTCTCGCTGACGCGATACACAGCTTCAAGTGAGTGAAAATTATTCAGATGTGACAAAATGGAGGTAAACTGTTTTCAAATATTGCTGATTGATGTCACATCTTATCTTTAACATGTTTAAAAGGTGGTACTTAATGTGCTGATGAAAATAAAAACCCGAAAATAGGCGGCACTGGCGCTTAAAGGGTTAACTGTTCAATCGGCATATAGTCGTTAAAACTAATAAAATACCTCCCCCACAATCTTTAAGACAACGCGTGTACATGTACCATACTTATTCTAATGTTGATCCATAAAAAATACTGTTTTATCAACGACGACGACGTTGTCGACGCATGGCCCGCATGGAAGTGGCTATAAACAAAGCCTTTCGCGGGTCTTGTTTGTATCCATTATTAAAGAAAAAATACTATAACAGATGTAATAATTTATTGTAATTGGAGCATGAATGAATGAATTTGAATTTGTCCACAAGTGAATTTTATTATCATCTTGTCTCACGATCAAAATGAGTTGATAAGGTTAAGCATTAAAACGCATTGTAGCACATGAAATGGCTTAAGTTAGCCATGATCTATCCTGTGCTATATTTACATCGTCAACTAGTAATACGTTTTATTTTCTATTTCTATGTCAATGTTCCTACATTCTCCTGGACTATCATCTCTTCACCCCGGAGGGTACTCTTGTCCTGCATGACTTGATTATGATGTGTCCGTGTGATCTGATTGTAGATACCATGCACAACCAAAAGCAGTATTTGCTTACTTGAAAAAGTAAGCAGATACTGCCTTTTTGGCTTTGTACGACAGTATGACGTTGCTGATACATTGGTTAGACAGCTGGGCTTTAGTATTTTTCACGATAGGAAACCGTTACAATATGCTGCGTTCAAATCGAGATTTGACAGCATCTTACCATTCCGCAGGTAATCCTGCAGGATGCGTATCGAGAGGGGAGGGGTGGGGGTGGTCGACTGACGATTGACCATGTTATTAATTTCCGACATTTTTGCTTTTAATTTTACAGCCGAGGTATCACAGAATCGCATCATTTGATATTTTTTTCAAATTGTTTAAGGGGGCGCGGCCTCGAACTCCTGCAACTACATGTAGTTCTCAGATGCACCTTTGTACTGCGTTAGCAAGCAACCAACATACGAACAGTCTGCGAACAATCTTACATCGATCGGCGGAGAAATACACAAATTAAGAGAAAATTCATATCCTCTTCTGCGTTTTATTTCTGACGGACGTAGCTGTAACGAACAACACCTAACACAACAAGTTGTCCGGTAATTTTCGTTGCTCAGCTCCTATCAAGTGTGACAAGGACATTAACTAATAACAGGTTTTCAGCCTGCGTTCTGTCGCTGAACGACCTGTGGACTGTTGGAAGAAACTGGACATAATTGAAATTATTTGTTTTGCGGCCCATTTAATATAGAATATCTTAAAATACAGTCCTTCATCATTGCATTGCACTACAAACTCCAGGCCTTTGAACAGTTTTTGGCGCACTATATATTATGCACTCCTCGATGGCGATCATCTGACCTGACCGAGATTAAAACGTAGACTTAAACTTGGCTTCTGTATGCCATAATAACAACAATAATACTAATCTAAAGTAAAGGTTAAAGCCTACATTTTTTCATGAAAATATCTGTGGACATGACAACCACGGATTAACCCTTTAACCGCCAAATTATTCAATCTGAATTTTCGCCCACTTGAAGTTGTGTCTCGCTGACGCGATCCACAGCTTCAAGTGAGTGAAAATTATTCAGATGTGACAATATGGAGGTAAACTGTTTTTAAATATAGCTGATTGATGTCACATTTTATCTTTAACATGTTTAAAATGTGGTACTTAATGTGCTAATAAAAATAAAAACCCGAAAATAGGCGGCACCGACGCTTAAAGGGTTAACTGTTCAATCAGCATATAGTCGTTAAAACTAATAAAATACCTCCCCCACAATCTTTAAGACAACGCGTGTACATGTACCATACTTATTCTAATGTTGATCCATAAAAAATACTGTTTGATCAACGACGACGACGTTGTCGACGCATGGCCCGCATGGAAGTGGCTATAAACAAAGCCTTTCGTGGGTCTTGTTTGTATCCATTATTAAAGAAAAAATACTATAACGGATGTAATATTTTATTGTAATTGGAGCATGAATAAATGAATTTGAATTTGTCCACAAGTGAATTTTATTATCATCTGGTCTCACGATCAAAATGAGTTGATAAGGTTAAGCATTAAAACGCATTGTAGCACATGAAATGGCTTAAGTTAGCCATGATCTATCCTGTGCTATATTTACATCGTCAACTAGTAATACGTTTTATTTTCTATTTCTATGTCAATGTTCCTACATTCTCCTGGACTATCATCTCTTCACCCCGGAGGGTACTCTTGTCCTGCATGACTTGATTATGATGTGTCCGTGTGATCTGATTGTAGATACCATGCAAAACCAAAAGCAGTATTTGCTTACTTGAAAAAGTAAGCAGATACTGCCTTTTTGGCTTTGTACGACAGTATGACGTTGCTGATACATTGGTTAGACAGCTGGGCTTTAGTATTTTTCACGATAGGAAACCGTTACAATATGCTGCGTTCAAATCGAGATTTGACAGCGTCTTACCATTCCGCATGTAATCCTGCAGGATGCGTATCGAGAGGGGGGGGGGTGGGGGTGGTCGACTGACGATTGACCATGTTATTAATTTCAGACATTTTTGCTTTTAATTTTACAGCCGATGTATCACAAAATCGCATCATTTGATATTTTTTTACTCCTGTAACTACATGTAGTTCTCAGATGCACCTTTGTACTGCGTTAGCAAGCAAGCAACATACGAACAGTCTGCGAACAATCTTACATCGATCGGCGGAGAAATATACAAATTAGGAGAAAATTCATATCCTCTTCTGCGTTTTATTTCTGACGGACGTAGCTGTAACGAACAACACCGAACACAACAAGTTGTCCGGTAATTTTCGTTGCTCAGCTCCTATCAAGTGTGACAGGGACATTAACTAATAACAGGGTATCAGCCTGCGTTCTGTCGCTGAACGACCAGTGGACTGTTGAAAGAAACTGGACATAATTGAAATTATTTGTTTTGCGGCCCATTTAATTTAGAATATCTTAAAATACAGTCCTTTATCATTGCATTGCACTACAAACTCCAGCACTTTGAACAGTTTTTGGCACACTATATATTATGCACTCCTCGATGTCGAACATCTGACCTGACCGAGATTAAAACGTAGACGTAAACTTGGCTTCTGTATGCCATAATAACAACAATAATACTAATCTAAAGTAAAGGTTAAAGCCTACATTTTTTCATGAAAATATCTACTGTGAGGTAAGTAATAAACAATAATATTTAGCGTTTCTCCAATAACCATGACAACAGGGAGTGGTCACATTTTATTTCAAAGCAATTAATCTATAAACATTGTTGAAAAATACATGTAGGCAATAACAAAGTGCATGTACATGAGATTTACATCCACTGCCAGAACACAAAGTGTCAAAATACTTTTCGACGCCGGCCCTGAATTGAACCAGCACTGGATTAACACATTGTGTTTGCTGAGCAGAATTGTGGATAAGTATGATTATCTGATTATATGCATCATGCATTAGTCTATGCATTACCCATGCTATTAATATAGGTAAAAAATTGTGAGAAATATGACTGCATATTATAATCAATCCGCTGTGCTGCTTCGTTTGATTTTTCACTTGAATTCTGGTCTCTGTTGTGCTAATTACAAGACTTTATATTATCAGATATTTTCTCGCCAATCACAAGCCTGGATTATATAGTTCCACACCAGTCCTTCACTACACTCCATCGCATGACACCTTGCTCCGCACTGGACGTATTTGTTTTGTGAGGGGTGAGGGAAGAAACGAACGCCTTCAGCATACAAAGGCTCTCCATTGTGACAAGGGTTCTTTCCTGTGCAATCAAATGTTTTCTGTGTCTCACCTGAAAATAAAGAATTAGTGATTGATAATAACACTATCGAAATTAGTTAAGCATGTTTTGCCCCAGCAGACACAATACGTTGAATCAATGTTGGTGCAACGTTTGTTCAACGTCGTAGACAGTGGACCAACGGTCAACCGACATTGATTCAACGTATTGTGTCTGCTGGCGCGCTGTACTACATGTACATTATGTGATTATTCAATTTAACGGAGGAAGTTATACTAGTCTATATAACAAAGCAATCGGACTTTTTGGCTTTGCACCACAGCATAGCTTTTCGTTTGTCTTCGAACACGGAAATGTCAGTGAGACATGAGCCACATTAAAATTCTACTCGTTCTATTTTCTTTTCGTACTTGAAGTTGTGGGTCGCCGCAGCGTACAAACAAATAACATGCAGGTCTTTATGTAAGGGTTTAGTTATTGATGTTGCAGTTCGCACCTTACTAACCCTTAAACAGCTAAATAAAACCCTTTTAAATGGCTAATCGGTGAAAGCAATGTTTTATAAGACCCCCTCCCCCATACCTTATTGTACTAGCTAGCTCGGTTAAAAAATTGAAGTTTCAGGTTATAGAGTTTCACGGGATTGTTTCAATTCTAAGATGCCACACATCTTGATGGCTGAATATGCTGGTTTTCGACGCGGGAATTTCTCGGTGACAGTACATTTAATACCGTGCCATCAGGGCTAAAGGGTCCCGTTTGCCATTCGTTAGGGTGGCAGACGGGAGCATTTAGCTCCGAGGGCGCACTTTTTAATTCACTGAGCTGATGATTTATTATATTTAAGATTTTATGTTGATACTCACAGCGGTTTCCTTCGAACCATCTTCCACATACACACGTCTCTTCGCTTTCTTCAGATACAACACAGGAGCCTCCATTCTCACATGCGAGTGTCTGGCAGTCTATGGGACCAGGTTCAACTAAAAAAACAATTACATATTATTACATTGAAAGTTATAATTCCGCGTCGTACCGACAACACTTACATAAAGATATACCCGGTAGATATAATGACTGATACACTAAACCTTTGTTGGTACGTAGTGTTTATGTAATGTCATAAACACTAGGCCACAATGTTTGGCTTAAAAGTCGTTCATATAATATATTGACGAGAGTGACTTTGTTATCATGGTTAACATGCTTCGGTAACTGAAATTTACACATTGAACATTTTGCATACATATAATAAATACCAGAACCATGATAATGCCAGATACTGCCTACTTTACAATAAGCAGTTACTGGCTTTTTGCTTTACAGAACATTATTCATTTTCTTATTATTGCGTGTTTCCTCGCTTATACTTGATAATGACAATATATTGGCTACCATTGCTATACT
>OZ024915.1:51891118-51923377 GCA_964017125.1 Flabesymbios commensalis | reverse complement strand
TCTTGCTCTGTAACAGACAACAAAGATGTAGTATGTTATAATAGATTATGTACATACATTCCTATGTCTGTAACAAAAACATATTTATATTAAAGAAAGTTGCGTGATGAATTATTGATACAACATGCATGTCAGTAAATAGTATTCTGATAGTGATTGTCAAGGGATTTGAAAAGTGCGAATTTTACATTAATATTGAAAAACTGGAAAATTGGAAATCTGCGAACTGCGGACTATGATGAGGCTCTAACTTAAATCACCGACGCTTCAGTGTAATCAAACCTACACAATGATCAGTGAAACCACAAAAATAGTTATTGTGTGCCCGTATTCTCGTACAAGTTACGATATATCCTAGGCTTCGGATTGGTCGAGATGGACATCTCGACCAATCCGGAGACTATATATCTTAACGTATACGTGAATACTGGCTCATCTCCATAACATCACACTATGAATATTTTTATTTACGTTATTGCAATAATTCTTGAAGTTTAAAATTTGTATCCCGGTATGGGCGGGGGCCCTTAGGGTAGTGGTTAGCACCGCTGCCTTTCACGCCAAAGTCCGGGGCTCGGTTCCCGGTCTCGGCGGTTTGAAAAGGAACAAAATTGTTTCTTCCCCATCCATGTGTGAAAGTTAGTATTGTGGGGAGCCTCCGTGACCGAGAGGTAGCGTGCTCGGCCTCAGACCGCCAGAGCTCGAATTTCGAATCCTGTGTCTGGAGGACAGTGTCATCTCAATCATCTCACCATCCTCAGGAGGTTCTCCTGGCCCAGTTTAGCCTATATGTGCACAAAGGTGGCCTAAAGCCCGATTCATTTCATTTTTTGTATCCCGGTATAATATATTATCTTACTTAATATTATCTTATTATAATAATGGTTAATATGACCCATTTTTTATAAAATGATTTTAATATTATACCTTGTGCGGCGACGTCAGCAAACCCTACAACATGCAAAGGGAGACATGATAAACATAGTAATGTTACTTTGTGATATCATTAAAATGTGACCGATTACCAATACAACGTTTTTTTCTTGTTCTTATGTTTATACATTTTATAGTGTTAAATATTACACTGCACTCATTAAACATGTTAAATATGAGAGGTATTTTACCATTATTGTGTACATGTGGATGTATTTGACGAGTGAGGTATTTTTTTCTGACATACATGAGATATATGCTTAACTGTTTAGATGTTGGGGCATTTTTTTTAATTCCAAACCCTTAGCAATATATACAGAATATAACAATATAAGATAGCGGGTGTATTGTACTAATAAATGGTAAACTACGAAATTCAACAATTGGCGTCCCCACCAAAAAAATATTTGATTATCTAAACAAAGTATCAACTCACCGCCTATAAGAACTATGAATGCCAGCAGATGAAATGCCATCTTCAACACGCTTAACATCTTCAACCTTTATCTTCAATGCCCAATATCAATTCCGTGGAAGGACCGATGAAATTTGATTTATACTCAATGGTCAGCCCAGAACTACTCAATCATCCATTGAAACCATTCATCCCTAACATAGTCTGTACTGCCTTACAAAGCCACGAGACAGTAACTACATATTTTTTAACCCTTTAAACCCTCACGATGCATCAAAGCATCATTTTTCATCTCTGAATAATGACTTAATTTTCTAAAACCTAGAGGTTTTAGAACGAAAATTGTAATGGAAATTTTTAATAATAACAATATTATTTTTCATTTGCCACCCACTTCAAGTCATCTTTATACACTACAAATCTAGACGCAATTCTAGAATTGTAGTGGATGAAGATTACAATGTTAAATTCAGGCTTGAAAGGGTTAAGTAATCAGTTACTGTTGGCTTTTCAAGGCAGTGCAGTGATTTGTGACCTTCCACTACGAAATGAGTCGTAGTTTTTCTGATTTTTAACAGTGATATAAGCGCAAATAGGCGGCATGGGTATCCATGATATTATGATTTTTTGAAATACAATATTTGAAATTACGAAACAACCGCGTAGTAGAGGAGCACAATCAAAACGCTAATAGGTCCACAATGTAACCCTTTCAGTGCGGGGATCGTTTTCAGATTTGTAGACGCCAGATTTTGACATCTAAAGTCGATCCGTGCACTGAAAGAGAAAAGTTTTTACAATGGCCGTAGGCGCATGACACAGGTATTCAAATGAAGAGGAAAGAGCTGAGTAAGACATTTATTATTTCAAATTGAAAAAAAAACCTTTAGTCTCTTGTTTCATAGAAAATGCTTAAACAAGTTAACCCTTTACCCGCCAAATAATTAAATTGCAATTTTTACTCACTTGACGTTGTGTCTCGCTGATGCGATCCACAACTTCAAGTGAGTGAATATTATTTAGATTTCACAAAGTGGAGGTTTACTCTATTCAAATATTGCTAGTTTATGTCAAATTTTATCATTAACATGTTTAAAAGGAAATACTTAATGTGATAGTAAAAAATGAAAAATCGAATATATTCGATACGGGCGTTTAAAGGGTTGATGATGCTTTATTATACTTCCACCGGCTCAAGCCTGTTATGTTGTCGAGAGTGCATGACGTGTCCTGTACATATGACCATCCATCGTAAATATTATGTAATTATCGCATGATGTTTCTGAAAAGATTGAATAAGCAAGTTCGCCTAAGCAGAGCGCAAGTCTGCAACGTGTCGGCCAACCTGGTCACTTCCTTACTCAAATGGTGACGCGTGAATATCAGATATAAATGGAGCCAGCCATGCATATAGTGTATATCAATTGAATGGCATCATGCACAAGTGAGCTAACCCACATTTAAAAAACATTGAAAATACATGTCATTGATAGCAACAACCCGATCTATATACGACTTTCACATTCAGGGCTAGACCATTAGGTCACTGATTTTGTTACCTTTTTGTGTTAATTTGTATTTATTCGTTTTATCTTGTACTTCACGATCCTGCGCGATTTTTTTTTCAAAATTGTTAAAATGTGGGTTAGCCCACTTGTGCATGATGCCATCCAATCATGCATCAATCAGATCAGAATTACTATAAATAAAATGAATCGGGCTTTAGGCCACCTTTGTGCACATATAGGCTAAACTGGGCCAGGAGAGCCTCCTGAGGATGGTGAGATGATTGAGATGACACTGTCCTCAAGACACAGGATTCGAAATTCGAGCCCTGGCGGTCTGAGGCCGAGCACGCTACCTCTCGGTCACGCAGGCTCCCCACAATACTGACTGTCACACGTGGATGGGGAAGAAACATTTTTGTTTCTTTCAAACCGCCGAGACCGGGAACCGAACCCCGAACTCTGGCGTGAAAGGCAGCGGTGCTAACCACTACCCTAGGGCCCCCGCCCATTTTTATTATTACTATAAATGCTTAGAAATACCAGATTTAGAGGCCTCTGGTTGTACGTATGCTCTGCATAATTATCACAATTATCACATTTAGTTGGTTAAATTGTGATATAAGCCATTACAATAATGCATGCCTTTGTATATGAAAGGGTGTATCTGCCACTTTGTAAAGTGGAAGATACACCCTTTCATATCCAAGGGGACGAATGATTCTAATCTTTCATTTGAGTCATACTTGAGTATCTCATATAATAAGGACATTTGCACTCCCCTTGAGATGGGAATTGCGACAGCAATTCACATCTCAAGGAGAATAAAATAATTTTATATAACCGGATGCTACGATAATTATTAAATAGCAATTTATAGTATGTTCTGACTGACGCCTCATTCTTTTCTCCTGTTTCTTGAAAGGAATGGATAGAGAATATATACTCAAATGTTACGTCTCTTCTTGTAGGCTACTCTCTTTACAAGCTGTTTCGGTTACAATAATATAGTGTAATGTTGATAGGACTGTTTACCCGCCGTACAATTAAAACAGTGATCAAAGTATTTAAAACAAGGAATAAACATTCCCAGAAGGATGGGTGATTATGCATATAGTCGGACTCACAATATTTTTGCCGATTTCTCAGCCAATTCTGAACCAATTGTCACGAAATTGTATAAGCACGATTTTTTATTGATGAAAAGTTCATTGGAAACACTAATGTATAGTTTAAAAGCTAGTCTATTAAACTGAAAAAAATGTCGCCCTCTATAAACCCATTAGCTTCGTCTCAGAATGGCATTACAATGTCAATTTGGACTAATTTCTGATATACTTATCAAAATTGTCTTGGCAGTCGCGACAATAATGGACAATATTGTGCGTAAAATCGCATGAAAATTGGTTGCGAATTGACTGAGGAATCCGCGAATTTAATTCACCCTGTTTGATTATACATGTATATGCAGAACATTATACACGTGTCCTGTCTCATACATTTTAATGGACGATCACGCACATACGAACATAATCACTGTTTGTTGACCAGAGACAAGTATGACAGCCTAATTGAGGCCTTCTGACGTCCGACTTGTAGTTGGACACAACTGCGTGGTTTAGCATTGAATTTGAACAGAACACCAAAGGCGGTGTTTTTTGTAACATTATGCTGGAGAAAAATGTACGCTGAGATGATAAATTTTCACGATGGCCCAAAAAATACCCAACATTCATTCGTTAACCCATTTTTTTAATTCTCTCCCACTTGGTGATTTGATGTCAAAATGGCCGCCATAACATCATAACAAAAGTTATCAAATCTTCCTCAATATTTCAAACAGAGGCTTGATTTTTTGTTACTAGGGAATAAAATGGCACCGTTTTTAATTTTTCTCGCCTCAGAAATTAACGGCTGACCCTGATGGCTCATTCGTAACGACTGGGGCTTATAACCTGGATGTACGAGGCTCGAATCCCGGTCTTGAAGGATATTTGTCGTCGTGGTTGTGCATATACAGTGATCCAAACTGCTGAAAAGCCTGGAGTGTACAGTGCTGCCTGTGGTACTGTGCACTATAAAGAACCGTTAAAGTCATTCGAAATAAGAGTAGGGCATAGTCCCGGCTTCGGGTTTCCTTCTGTCGCGATATTACCATGATTGTGCAGAAAGCAACGTAAAACAATATTCATTCTTTAGAAATCAAGATCTTGACTGAAATACTACATCAGATAAAAAAAACGTTTATGCAGAATGTTATCTGGTATCCCCCCAAAAAAGCACATAAATGCATGCAACAGTGGGTCTGGTGTGATGGTGAATGTAATAGGCCCGTCCCCCACTCTGGTATGGTGGTTTAAAAATGTCCCCCCTTCACAAACTTAAGAATTCAGTATTTTGGGGAGCCTCTGTGAACGAGAAATAGCGTGCTTGCTTTCAGACTGCCAGTCGTAGGTCTAGACGATAGTACAATCAGATTAATCTCACTATCCTTGGTGGGTGATCCTGATTCAGTGATTCAGTGTAGTCTGTTTGTCCGCATACTCATTGTTCCGAGGCTCATTCATTCATTCGCAGAGCTAAGAGTTGCTATATTATCAACAAATTTCTGAGAATAAAATGTAATCATCACTAAGACCCAAGTACGTACTTGAAACAGTTTGGCTTCATTAATCACGCATGTTTCAGTTGCAGCTCCAGGATCTAAAAAAGGGAGCTGTTTTTTTGTGCATAATAAGGCATTAGGTAAAAGTTAAGAGGGCGCCCGCTGCAATAGGTTACATAAGTGAGTGAAAATATTCTGACCCCGCTTTTTGCTGGTGGGTGACTTCAGAAAAAATGGCTAAAAACGTGACGGGAGGGGTAAAAATTCAAAATGGTATTTTCAGTTTCATTTGTGTCAGAATATGTTGTCAACATCCTGGAATATATGAAATTAATGAAGGAAACATGTTCTAACTGACCAATTTTATTTATCTCATGTTTCATCAAGATAAAACCTCGAAAATATTGAAAATATTCTGAAACTCACATCCCAGGTAAAATAGCAGAAAATTACCACACATGGTTTCCTAAGTATGTTTATTTGATGGAATAAGGATAGCCATGCAACATATTGCTGATTATTATGTATCCAAACAGACACACACAAAAAAAAGTTTATTTTTATAGTAATTTCCTATAAAACTGGCATACATGTCAAGGAAATATTCATCTAAATGTAATATGCGGTCTCACTGCTTATAAAACTTTTTTCCCCAGCTAGATAATAACTGTGTGTATCTACATACACAATTTTGAGGTTATAGTATGATGTATAGCTGCGTAGCGACGTTTTCAGTTTGCTAACTTAACTTATGTAATAATGTTGCACTCCTGACATTTTCTATGGATAAAATGTATCATTGTGTAAATCAGTAGATGGTAATTAGTTCTGTCCCTCCCTTCTTATCTCCTAATTTAAATAAGAACATTAAGTTAATGGTGATATATTATGCTAAATGTACAGCTCACTTACATGTAGTAAAACGTTAAGTACTGGTGGGAATAATGCAATTATACATTACGTCACATACACAAGGTGACTAATAGCGGAATTACGATGTCTATGTTTTTTAAATTAAATATCATAATAATAATGCCTCAAATGCTAACACAAAGAACGACGTATTTTTCAATAAACAGTATAATCATTCATTTTGAACATTATGAGCAACATTGAAGTATAGGTGTAAATTGTTGCACTCCTGACACAAATTTTTCTGATTGATAGGCCTACCTCAAAATAATCGGTACCACGACAATGGTCCAACATGAACCTTACCCAGCATTGGATCAATTTATTGTGTTTGCTGGGTACCTCCTCCCGTCCTGTGCCTAGAATTTGTATTTGGCATTTTAAAGACAGTTTAATCTCTATTTAGGCCCGGCTGTAGGCCAGTAGCCTATTAAGTTTATTTTGCCTGAGTGTGTCCTATTTAGGGGATTGAGGGGTGCTGTGTGTGGGAAGCGGTTGACATTTCTGTACACCAGTCCTATGAACATGTGCAATATAACGTTTGAGGTCCCTTGGTTAAGGACTTTCATCTTTGAAAAGTGTTCAGAAAAATATACCTTCACGATTAAATATAGTGATTAGAGCTTAAAGAATTTTGGTTGGAATAATGTTGGCCCAGCGTCCCAGATAGTGGCCCAGCATTACATCAGCATTGGGCCAATGTATCGTGTTATCTGTTGTTTCTGGCGCCGAGATGGTAAAGCGTCACCCGCATAGTCACCAGCATGCAGCGGTCAGAAAACATGGTACAATCACCCAATGCTGTTTCAATGTCGGGCCAGCGTCGAAGACTGTGGGTCAACATTCAAACAGCATTTGGTGAATGCCACGTGTTTGCGCGAAGTATACAGCAGACCCAATGATGGATTAGACTTGGGCCGGCGTCGTAGACGATTGACCGGCATTGATCCAGCAATGGTCTATGACATTTAACATGTTTAAAATGAGAGTAATAATTGTGAACGTGAATGCCAGATAGCTAGCTGCCTGACATAAATAAATTCATGGGTCAAGGCTGATTCATGAGGCGCGTGTTTATAAATAGTCACCAACACAGCAACTATGGGACACTAATCCAATGTTGGGTCAATGCCGGCCTAGCATCTACATCGCTGTCCCAACACTGAGCCAGCACCAGGTCACCAAACCATGCCCGCTTGGAAGGCAGTGACACGTGCTCCTGTCAGCATGACAGTGATGGGCCAGCATCTACGAAACTGGCCCAGACTTGATGCTGTAGAAAAGCTCATTTAATGCTGGGCCTACTCGGACGATGGTGGACCAGCATTGCTGGATGTGCAGACATGCAGGACTGCCTGACTAGGTCAGGCCCATATAATCATGATTTCTAAAACTGATGGCCTACTGTCCTATTTCTGAGATTATATTTGCGTGCTAGTGACCAAATAACGTGAAAATTAATATTAGGGATAATACGGTAGGCTATGTCAGGAGTGCAACACGCCACATGGGAATATGGCAGAAGCCATGTATGCCATAATAGACTATACTAATAATTATTAAAGACTGCGTCTATGTTCTTCATAGATGTTGGTGGTATGCAATTAGTATTGGGCCTAATTATATAAAACTAAATACTTGGTATGAGCCGAAACACACACTAGACATGGTCAGCGAGGTTTAAGCAATTATGTGAATGCAAAATGTTATATATTTACTGCCTGGATTATAAACAATTATATATATTAAACTTCATGAGCAACGATAACAGATTTCCATCAAATTTTGATGATTTGAATGAGAGTAAATGACTTTGAAGGTCCAAGTTAAATAAGCCATGTGTAATGTTGCACTCCTGACATGCTGGTTTTAGTGAACTGTGGCACACAGATTGAAAACTTTGAAAAGTTTATGATAGTCATCTGACATTAGCTGTCAGTCTCCACTGAAATAGAAAATAATATAAATCATGACATTTCATTTTTAGAAGCAATGTGGTATTTAAGATTGTTGTTGCACTCCTGACATATGGGGTGTAGCCTTTCAAAAATCCCCCTTGTGACTATATCAAGACATTTATGAAAGTAGTGCAAGTACGAAATACAAGCTAACATGTAGTTGAAACATAACTAATAGTTTAGTCTACGTGTTGAATGGTGCTATACAGTATAATTAGCCCGGCATCATAGAGTCAGTATATTTGTTGGTATTTTCATTTTAGCCATTACAACTGTTTTGAGATTACACAGTCTGATCAAAACATAAAATGATGAATTGGCATTGGGATGAAATATTCGAAACACACAATACTCAGATAAAATAGACCATTTTATTACGTTAAGGCCACAGTTTCAGATCCATCCAACTTGCAAAGTAAAGGATTGTTTTATTTGTCACGCAAAAAGTGTTGCACTCCTGACATTTTGGCAACATTATTGAGCATATTATTGTAATGGCTGTATGTATTTCCATAATTTTTTCACCACTAAATGTTATCACCAGGGTATATATTCCAAGATGATTTCCTAAGACATTGACTACTTCTTAGCGGTACATGCTGGGAAATACATAATTAGCCATTTTTTCTGAAGTCACCCTGATATCATGAGAGCAGGAAGCCCGCCTCCTATATTTAGGGGATAATGCCGCGATGTTATTATCCTATGGAATACTTGCTGTTTCTTAATTTATGAACAAAATAAAAAATTATTTATTATAATTATAGTTATATTTAACAAAAATGTTATATATTTAAATATCTGATATTACATAATTAATTATATCTCTTGTAAGTCAATATCACATTTTAAACAAGTCATCTGTTTGTGCCCTCAAGGCTAATGAATTATCACAATTAGATGATCGTAGCGATAAAAGCTCTTTAAATCAATTCATGGGATCATGAGAGCAAAACTCTTCACTTTCCCCTGACTTTGCCAAAATTTATTTTAACGTAAGGTGTTTTCCTTGACAACTCAGGGTTATGATAAACAATCCTGACTTTGTCAGGTTATTAAGGTGTCGTGGCAACCTCGATTATTGTCATTTCATTATTAGCTTTATAATTTAAAGTATATAATGTACTTTATTGCCATATAAATCTACAGTATTTCAATTTAATTATAGGAAGACAATAATACAATGCAGAACGGAACAATAACCTATTATTTACCTTATAACATCTTATCCAGCTCTAATTTAGTTGTGAACGTATGTATTGTGGAATATAAGTTTAATCCCGGGCGGATCCAGTGGGGTGCTCAGGGTGCTCGAGTACCCTTCCCCCTTAATTTCCAGAGTGGTA
This sequence comes from Flabesymbios commensalis, assembly GCA_964017125.1. Classification (NCBI taxonomy): domain Eukaryota; kingdom Metazoa; phylum Annelida; class Polychaeta; order Terebellida; family Flabelligeridae; genus Flabesymbios; species Flabesymbios commensalis. Next base: position 51,913,703 of record OZ024915.1, on the reverse strand, counting down.
ATTTTCTAACAATAATTTGATATACAATTAATCCACCAGTGCCCCCTCCACACCTGAATGTATACCCCTTCCTATTTAAAGGGCTGGTGTCTGGGATGCATCATTGGCGCCATTGACAGATTAAAGACTCAGATCAGACATTGACCTGGGCAAGTGCTAGCCACATCGCCCCTATGTGACGACAGAAGCAAAATCTTTAGAAAGCAAATCTTTAAAATTGAGCATTCAGAGCACCTAAAAGTAGGAATTTGTTGCGCCTGGTCTTCTTTCTTCTGTCCACCCTTGACTAGTGTGAGACACATTTTTCAAACATTCATTATTATTTTTTTGGAAAGAAACATAATAAAATATATCAACTTTTTGTTAGTCTTGTCCAATAATTGAAACGTTGAGCAAGACTTGAAACAACGTCATGGGAAATAAATATGCTAAGATTGATGATAATTATCATAGACTACCTTGAAACAACGTTGTTCCAAAGTAGATATGCTAAGATTGATGGTAATTATCATAGACTACCCTACCCTATGATAATTATAACACATGCCAAAGCTGGAAGCTCAAAAAGGCACCCTGCATGTCCAGCGGCACATCCCCAGTACTTGAGTGCCCTCCCCCCGGCACAATACACAGTAGGCTATGGAGATCGCTTGAAACGGACAACGACTTAGACATGGACGTGCTGCCCTCCTAAGCAATTGATATAAATAAAATAATAAGGACCACGGGATAAAGATTATTCGCCAATTACCATGATTCTTTCACCTGGGTGATGGCGAATTCATTTTTCAAGAGATATCATCTCTGAGACTCGGTTTTGAGAACAAGTGGATAAAAAACAGGGTCGCTATTTCAATTTTCAAAATTTAATTGTTTTAAGGCCTATTTGAAATTGTCGTATTTTTTCAGTGCAATATATAAACGTACGGTATAGTCACTGACACGAAATAATTCAGATACAGCTGGGACTCAACAGTTTATTTTTTACCACAGACGAAATCAAGGATAACAATTGAAAATTTGCAGTAAAATTGTTTTAACAATGTGGAAGAACAACCAATACTAACAAAAATATCTGATATAGGCCTAAGTGATGTTAAACTGGAATATAACATTTGCATTAAAAAATATTCAGCCATAGGGGAGGGTGGCAAATTAATAAAGGTGAAATAAAAACAAATATCTCAGGAATTTTAAGTGATCATTAGTGAACGTTGTAAGCATTTTAATGGTCCACAACTTTTTTCAATGACATGTTTTCACTTTTAATAGATTGTTGCATAATTAGGCCCTACATAATTGCATAAACGGCATTCCACAAACAAGGTTGCATAATTATTATTACAATGAGGGTGACACAACGTTTGATTAATACTATCATTGCTCCACCGTCTGCTACGCTGGCCAAACATTACCACAACATTGCGTCGACAGCTGTTTATTTTTATCTAGCTTATTTATTATGCCTAGTAGTTCGCGCTCGCTATTAAATTAACTAATGATCATGTTTATGTTTTTTTCCCATTGTGTGGTTGTGTTAGCTTAAATAGTTGGACTAGAGTAGGCTAGGTTAATCTGTCATTAAGTTAAAACTGACATTTCAGCCGGTATCTCATATCTTTGTTTTACAGCAAAGATACCACGAAATCGCACTATAAGATGTTTCTTTTTTTCAAAATTTTGTGAAGGCATGAAACCCCACACCCCCCCCCCCACATAGGTCTCTGCTGTTGAATGGTTTCTTAGAAATCGGAGCACCTCCCCTTAATTTATTTCTGGATACGCCACTGGGTTTATTGCACGACAAGTGAAAGGTGAAACTTGGGTGCAAACATTACATCTCAACGTCAAACAAGTCCAAATCTTAAGTTATGTGTATATTTTTTGGGGGTTATATAGTATCTATTCTACAACCCCTGGCAATGTCAACTCACAAAAAAACCTTTTGACTATTCAATGATATGCATATTTGCTGTGTTTTGTCAAATATGTTTTGTCACCTAAAAGTGTAGTGACAATTAATTGAAGAAACACTTTGCTATGATTTGACATTGCAATGACATTAACTTGCCTTTGATATGCTATTTGATACACTGCAGTGTAGACTCTAACTCTGTAAACATGACCTGTACAAATATTGATACTCTTTTGCTATGCCCCATTGTGTTGCATTACATTACTATTTTTAGTAATGTATAACTAAATTTATAACAGTGTCTGTTCTATGGCTGGAGAACGGATTTAGAAATACAATTATCAGGATAGTATGCTATGGCATTGTTGTTGACCTCATGTAGTCTAATTATGATACAGGTGGTTAATAACTATACACACTATATATAATGCTGTTAACTTGTTAAAAATAGGTAAACATCTTAGAGGTGTAGAATAATATTTTATATCGAGAGCGTGTAAGGTCGATGTCGTGAAGTGCACCATCGCTGTAAATGAACAATTATGCACTCTTGTGCATCAATGTGATCATATAGAAGTGACAGCTAATATTTCAAAATACATTACATTAGAAGCGGTGTAATTCAATATGGATCTATTTGTTTTTGAGTGAGTTAAAACATTGGTCAGTCGATCACGTGTGGATATGCCCTAATTGTTCAGCTCAAAAATATGTTACGTAGATGGGTGGTGTGTGCTATACATAAACAGATGCTCTACTATGTAATTAGCATTACTCAGGGTTCCCCACAGAAAAAAAAATCATCTGGTTGTACTCTCAAAAATATTAACTTAGCGCGCGCGAGCAGCTTAACCCTTACATTGCTGCATAAAATTTGCAGCATGTGTGGTTGCCCACTAAGTATTATCTGGCACGTTTTTTTCTTAAGACAATGTTCATCTGATGAACAGATGAACAACTGATACTAAAAGCCAATAAATTACAAAATCAGTCACTGTCAGTTAGCCACCTTTAAAACGCAAATGGAAGGACACCACAAAACGGAACTGAAAAAAAATGAAAATTTAAAATTTCCATTTTTTTTTTTTTTTTTTTTTTTTTTAGAATTTATCCGGTCGGGTAGCCGGCTTTTCCGGCACTGTGGTGAACCCTGGCATTACTAGTATTGAGACATTGGATAAATAGGTAATGACATAACATTTTGAAGCTACATAAAGATATACAAACAAAGTAATGATGTGTTTTATTGTATTATTGATGCCGACAACATGTGGTTAGATTAAAAAATCCAGTCTTTATCTTTATATGTGATAAATTCATTAGGTTCATGGCAGCCATCTTGAATGATTAACTGTATTGCGTGAACATTATATCGATGACATGAGATTTGGTGAAATAATATCAGCGCTATCTGGATTAATGATGAATATATTATGACTAGTGATTTCATGGCGGCCATTTTGAATTTTGCATGATAATAATGTGAAATAAAGTATCAGCTTTTTATTGTATTCCTTGATACCGAAAACATATAGTTTGGTAAAATAAAAACCGTTTTAATCCCAATTATTAACGCAAATATGATCAATTTAGTGATTTCATGTTACCATTTTCAATTTGCATGATAATGATATAGAGTGAAGGTATCGTTTGTTTTATTGCATTCCTTGATAGCGAAAACATATGGTTTGGTGAAATAATCTCGTCTCTATCTCAATTATTAACGAACATATGATCATTATGGCGATTTCATGCCGGCCATTTTGAATTTTGCATGATAACTATGTCAAATAATTGTATCGTTTGTTTTATTGCATTACTTGATACCAAAAACATATGGTTTGGTAAAAGAATCTTGTTTCTATCTCAATTATTGATGAAGATATAATAACTTTAGTGATTTCATGGCGGCCATTTTAAATTTTGCCTGGGAAGAGTGTTTCGACACAAATTTGCGAACTCTATCAAACTTTTTCTTTTTCTGTAGTTTATTCTGAACATTTTGATATAGGTGGCATATTTTAACCATCAAAATCCCACGGGAATTTATTTATGAACACAAGCATCCCCACTACCGGATCTCAGATTCATAGTCATGAAAAGGAATGACTCCAAAAGACTACAGGAAACTTCTGGTTGAACTTAAACCCCTGGAATGCCCGGCCACTCAACACCATCTGAATTGAAGGCGAGCGTGATCACTCCACCCCACTGTGAACTTGATAACGGCGGGTCTATAGAAAAAAAAATCATAATCAGATAATTGGAATCCCGTTGAAAATTATGTTAGTTGTTAATGTCTTGGCAGTGAAGTGTTTAATTTACCGTCCTAATGGTACGTGTATCCCTCTTCTGTAGATAATGTATGTGTAAATCGTGACTCCCCCTCTACTGTAGCCCACCACACAATCAGGTCTGTATAACATTTATACAATGTTGGACCAACGTCGAAGACGTTGGGCTGACATTGTATAAATATTATACAAAATGGTTTGTGTTTGCTGGGTTTTTATAACGCCATGCAGGTCTAGTTGAGTTATGATTAGTTATTGTAATTTTTGTTTTTAGCAAAGACGAGGGACAATAAAAAAACTGTTATTCCCCTCCCCAGTTGTTTGATCAAATGTTGTATGGCGAAATAAGAACAACCAAAAAATGATATCAGAACTGTATTTTTGTACTGTTTCAATAATCTATACTTGTCATTAATAAAAGTCCAATATCAATCAACGTCTCTGTTCCAATAGGGCGGGGGCCCTAGGGTAGTGGTTAGCACCGCTGCCTTTCACACCAGAGTTCGGGGCTCGGTTCCCGGTCTCGGCGGTTTGAAAGAAATCAAAAATATTTTTTCCCCATCCACGTGTGAAAGTCAGTATTTTGGGGAGCCTCCGTGACCGAGAGGTAGCGTGCTCGGCCTCAGACCGCCAGGGCTCGAATTTCGAATCCTGTGTCTGGAGGACAGTGTCATCTCAATCATCTCACCATCCTCAGGAGGTTCTCCTGGCCCAGTTTAGCCTAGATGTGCACAAAGGTGGCCTATAGCCCGATTCATTTCATTTATACCAGCGTTAATTAGTCAGATGTAGGCTATACAGTGTAGGTATATGATATTGGGGCCGATAAAGTGAGTTCTAATATCCTTCGTGGTTTGTAGGATTATATTTTGTGATAAAAGCCGACGTAAACATGTTTGTTTAAAACTGAATACTTGGCATTGTTGGTTGCACAATTACCTCAGTATAGGGAATCATTGCAAACTATTGGCAGTGACCCAGACACATTATATATTAGCATATGTGCAGTTATATACTAACTCTATAACCGGATACAGCTGTATCTTAACTGTTGCTAGTGCTGCTTGAAAATCTCAGCAAATATCATGAACATGGGCCCGTATTCGCGTACAAGTTGGCTTAGGATCAGCCTAGCCTTAACTGTCTCTCTTTTCCATTTGAAAAAAATAGGGATTGCTCCTCACTTTTCAAATGGAATGGAGAGATGGTTAACCCTTGCAACCCTTATTTTGTATAAACCATGGAGAACAAAAGGTTTTTTTCATTCAAAATCATTATAAACATTATAAATGGCTTAGTTAGCTATTTCCGATTCATCTGAATATACCGACATGTGTTATGGGTCTATAGCTAGAATTTTTTTAATTCTTTCAGTCGGGAACCGACTTTATCCTCAGATTTTGACGTAAAACGACCCCCTCCCCCCCCCCCCGCGCTGAAATGGTTATTATAAGATCAAAGTTGGAATATGCACACCGGCTGTTCTTTATCATGTTCATATAGCAGTGTATGGCCGGTGATAATGGTATATTCGTCTGTTATTAACACTTTAAACCCTCACGATGCACCAGGGCATCATTTTGTATCTGCGAAGGATGACTAGACTAGAGCTTTTAGAACTTTTTTTTACAAAACTGGTTAATTACAATAACAATCGCTTCTTTCCATTAGCCACCCTTTTCCAAGTCTTCTTCATCCACTACAAGTCGAGAATTGCGACAGCAATTCGCGGCTTGTAGTGGATGAAGATGACAATGGTAAACTCAGGCTTGAAAGGGTTAAATATAACATTGCGTTCAGTTTTGTTACTGCAGACTAAATTATCTGTAAATGATCAATGCTAACATGATTAAGCAGTCTCTAAGTTGACTCTGCATGGCTAATAAAATAACATAATCATAATATACGAAATCAGAGTTATCGTCACTATAATTATTTTCCGGATGTGAATTTTTACATTGTGTCATGGTTTGTTGCGGATTTTAGCCTTTGAGACCTACAATTATTTGTGTTTTTTTTTCAAGCCAGTTGAACCCCTACATCACTGAGTTATTCAATTTAAATATTAAGTCACTTGAAGCGACATTTAAATTATGTGATTTGTGAATTTTAATTAGTATTTATGCTCGGTCGCAACTGTGTATTTTTGTAATATTGATCGTGACCATGGTAACGTCACGCCAGCTTATTTGGCAGTACGCAAATATCGGACGATCTCAATACATCGTAGACTAGAAAGTGCAGATTTTACGGATATATACATACCGGATATGACGATTCATAACACTGCATAACCAGATTTACACAGGATAGGCCGAGTCGGAGCTTCAGTTACCATGGTTACAGCTATGAGAAGCTAGATTTTAAGACATTCTACTGCGTCGATTTCTACTTTATAATTCGGATATAATTCGGATATATTATCGTCACACGTAACTATTGTAGTACGTTGGGATTCACAATCACTAAGGCGACGACAAGCGAGTATAATTACTACATTAACCTCTGCTTAGATAGCGGTATGTGTTTGTCTCTCATAACTCAATTTGAGTGGCCAATGTTTTATCTGAAATATTGATGTATTGTTTTATGTATATTGGGTGAGACAAGCATAAAATACTACTACTGCAAAAATAAACAGGAGTAACAGCTCCCTTGAAAAGGGAGCTGTTACTACTGTTTGCTTTTGCATTGCTGTATACTTCTATTCGTTACGTCGTGTCAACAGCAGTAAATAGTGGTCGTGACAGTGAGCTGTTGCAGTCGTGATACGAAGTGTAACATGTAATGTACGTGGCATCGCGATTTTTACATACTATCAAGGTACTAAATCAGATACATGTATCTCCTTGTATTGAAAGTGTAAACAGTCCAACTTGTTACGTTTGTTTCACTCATTTGAAGCAGTTATCATGGCCATGATGTGGACGATTATGAGCGACTGCAGCACGATTTATATAGTCTTTATGAGTGGAGTCAGGTCTGGAAATTTAATTTTAATGTAATTAAATGTAAGGTAGTTTCATTCACAAGAAGGGCGGGGGCCCTAGGGTAGTGGTTAGCACCGCTGCCTTTCACGCCAGAGTCCGGGGTTCGGTTCCCGGTCTCGGCGGTTTGAAAGAAACAAAATTGTTTCTTCCCCATCCACGTGTGAAAGTTAGTATTGTGGGGAGCCTCCGTGACCGAGAGGTAGCGTGCTCGGCCTCAGACCGCCAGGGCTCGAATTTCGAATCCTGTGTCTGGAGGACAGTGTCATCTCAATCATCTCACCATCCTCAGGAGGTTCTCCTGGCCCAGTTTAGCCTATATGTGCACAAAGGTGGCCTAAAGCCCGATTCATTTCATTTCATTCACAAGAAACACAAAACCTATTGTATTCAACTACCATCTAAATGGAACAATATGTATCATGTTATGACGACCTGTGGGTCACAGCTGATAAGAGTCTTTCTTTTAACAACCATATATCTAATGTTATCAACAAATGTAACAAAGTCAATGGCATTATTAGATTCTCGCTAGGTTATAGAGCTCCAGCCTCTTTATCCATCAATCTTTACAAAGCCCTAACACAGCCTATTATAGACTATTCTGCCCCAGTATGGTCACCCTTTACCAAAATTCAAATAGAGTCCTTTGAACGATTTAAAAGAAATTTTACTAGATATGCACTTATTATCTAACAATTAATTACAAAGAGCGCTGTGAATATTTAAATATCCTACCATTGTCTTTCCGCAGGGAGATGATAGACATCAAACTGCATTTTAAATCTTTATTTGTGTCAGATTTTTCTGATATTGTCGCATCTCTATTGAGTGACTACAAACCTGACAGTAGACTTCGGTCGAATCAGAACGGATCACTATTTTATTCGAGGCAAGTCAGAACTAAGACGTTTAAAAGTTTTTATTCAAATCGAGTGGTCAGTATTTGGAATAAATTACCAACTGATCTGCGTCAAGAACAATCTTTGGACGGCTTTGTACGTAAACTGAATAGCTTTTATTATTTAATATGTTTAAAGTTTCAGGCGTGTGCGTGATATTTGGATTATCATAATCAACATGTAATAACCCAATAATAATAACATTCAATATGCTTGGCTTATCAACGATACTACTTCAACCTATGTTGCGGAGTTGATGGGAGAAAGTTTTTCGCTATGCTTCCTAATAATGACGGAGGACTCTCATGTGTCGATACTCATGTGTTTGCAGGCGAGAGCCACCAGTCCAACTTAGACTAGTATAGCATAGATGTTTTTTTTCGGCTGAGCGACGGCTATACGAGCTGACGCCAGCAGATGCAATTTAGACTAACCAAATTACTTTTATTCTAAAGGGACTAACGCTATGTACGTGTCGAGGGCTCTAGTTAATACCACATAGTTGTATTATTGTTTTTTTATAAATACTCTTAATATAGTATTGTGTTATTGTATTATTATGATATAATATGGTATTTGGCCCTATAATCAGTGGAGTGCATAATGAACTAAACTTGTGTGGTGGCTCAAAGCACCCTGGTCACCCTCTATTTGCTCCGCAGTCAAGCAAATATCTACAACGTTGAAATTGTCAAGATTTTATAAAACTAAAATAATGATATTAATATAAAGTTGCATGCTTTTAAATATTGCTCTACTCGTAGTTGTTTGATAAGTTTCTACGCTTTCCAGAGGGTTTTTTTTGTTACTTTTATACTAATGTGTAGTTATTTTATCTCTGGTTTTAGCGCGGGAAACAGCAATTATGTATAATATATTTCTATTTAATTTACTTTTAAGTGTAATTTTAAGTGTAATTACCATGTATAAAGCTGCATGCTTTTAAAAATTGCTCTACTTGTAGTTGTTTTGTAAGTTTTTACTCTTTCCAGAGGTTTTTTTTGCTACTTTTATACTAATACGTAGTTATTTTATCTCTGGTTTTAGCGCGGGAAACAGCAATTATTTATAATATATTTCTATTTAATTTACTTTTAAGTGTAATTTTAAGTGTAATTACCATGTATAAAAAATTTATCCTCGATGGCGAACTTAGCTAGGGTGCTGGTCACCTGTATTCGACATCCTGATGTACACAATTTTACTACAATTGCTTATTTGTACGATTTTTGTATATATTTGTGTATATAAAGCCTAATAAATAAATAAATAAATTACAGTTTGGAAAGTGCACGTCATAATTATCATGATTCTTACTTATAAGATATACTTCCAAACTCTTTTCAATATGGCGTAAATACATATCCTATCGTGTCTCACTTTCTCAGATTCTCCTATCTTCCCAGGACAAACCCTTTCTAGCCAAGCGTCCTTTCTCCGCTTGATGGGCGAGGGCTTGCCAGGGAAAATGGCTTCTCCACGCCACCCATGTGTTTGATGAGTGCCCAACAATTTGTTCATCTAGCAAATGATTACAATGACGTATGTAGAGAGAGGCTTATATCACATTGTTTTCACCGATTAATCATTCAAGAGGGTTTCCGGTGACGTTTCACAGAATCAGAATGTTATGTCTAATATGTTTATTGAACAGCGATTTCCATTCTGTCCAACATAATACGCTTATCATCACTTGACATATACCAACCATTACCCTTAAAACGCTGACATATGCTTATATAAGCCAAGAGACCAGAATGTTTGTTTTTTCAATTTGAAATTATCGTATACAGGTTAGTTGGCATGAATTGTGTGGGGGTGAAAAAACTTATGTCCACTGTGTGTACATACATGTAGGTATTCAAATAAAGCGGATAGAGCTGAGAGTCAAGTTATTTATGATGATTTCAAATTGCAAAGAAAACCCTTTGGTCTCCATGGCTTATACAAAACGTTGACATCAATATTGAAAGTAGCCGTCACAGTCAGTGTCACATGTTTTGTACTGTAAAGCATAGGCCTATATTGAAATGTGGAAAAAACACTGCCTCAATGCTTATGAAAACACACGCCACTCCCAGTACTTTTGATTACGTGTTACTGCTAGAACAGGCAATTAACACAGGCTGTCAATTGCGCTGATCGTGTCACAACGAGAATGGAGGTGTTTAAAGGGGGCTGTCTTAAACATCAAATTCGACCGATTTTACTTTTTTTCTAGAGTTCTTTTCACCCCTCCCAGATACGACTACCCCTTGGATGCGACTTTGGTTCTCTGGCAGTATGAAAGTCGTATCAGAGGGGGACTACTGTAATACATATATACATTTGCCTGAATGCAGGTGAGGCACTACAAATACTAGTCACCACTGCGCGCCCTCCTGGTCAACGTCTAGCATTTACTCACCCTTCTCAACTCAGTGGAAAAGGGCTAATGGAAATCTAATTCAGTTCATGTAAAAACACAGCAAACATGAAATATTGATCTGATACTGTTTAAATCGTCCCCTTGGATATGAAAGGGTGTATCTACCACTTTGTGAAGTGGCATATTCAAGGGGAAGAAATGCTAGTCAAGGTTTAAAAATATGAGACGTTTGTGGGAAAAGTTTTGACATTCGACTACTCTAGATAAATTGTACCCGGCTCCTTAGAAGACAAAACTATTAGGGGACAACTCATTGTGATATGGTTTGATAGTATTGCTGAAGTGAAATCACTTCGCAGGGCCTTTGGACATATGTGACGCAACACCCCGAAATCAGGCTGAGTGCGAAAAAAGTATTTTTGGGATTTTGGTATAAATTTCATGGAAAACGGTCTAATACTATCGGAGTTACAGCCAATTGAAAATATTAAGTGCATTTGTAATTAAAAATAGAAGTTTTGAGTTATATCATAACTTGTTGTATATCTTAGAATATATATTTTTTTTTCTACATTAATGTACCTGCACAGGCTATATTTATTGCTGCGAACATAAAACTCAGAGACACTTCGTAGCGTTGCCCGCTCTGATATCTTAACCCTTTAGCCGCCAGGTTCATTAACTCTTAAAGCGTTGAAATATTTTTGTAAAAATTATGGAGACCAAAAGGTTTTTCCACTTTGAAATGATCATACATGTCAATAGTTAGCTCTTTCTGATTCATTTGAATACCTATGTTATGGGTTTCCGGCCATTAGAAATATGTTGATTCTTACAGTGCGGGGGTCGACTGTAGTCGTCAGAATCTGACGTCAGATTATGTCGACTAAAGTCGATCCCCGCGCTGTAAGGGTTAATATGCATTGTTCCCCACTTAAAGTAATGGTCTCGCTGACGCGATCCACAACTTCAAGTGAGTGAAAATTATTCAAATTTGACAAGATGGACGTAAGCAATTTTGATTTTTTGCTGATTAATGTCACGTTTTATCTTTAACGTGTTCAAAATTAATAATGTGCTAAAAAGAAGAGACTGGCGGTTAAAAGGTTAATCATGTTAATCGTATTGATTCCTGTTGTTTTCAGACGCCATGACCAGGTGACCACGGTGATCCTTTAATATAATACAGGAGCTGCCTATTGTAACCGCACTACGAGCTATTGGGAGTGGCGGTGTATCTTGTCACTGTCTGAAGAACAGCTAGGATGGTGTCAAAAGGACAATATTCATTCAGCAATGACAACTACGTCTCCAAACTGCCTCCAAAGAACGCCATCGTGTCCGGAAGCGCCGACACAATGGTAGGTGATAATAATTCGGATTTTACTCCCACCTGACTCGACACGTCGACCCGACACATCGACACAATGTTGGTCCAATTTTGGCCCTCCGTCTACGACGACGGCCCAACATTGTTTCAATATTGGATCGATGTATCGTTGGGTCTGTGGGTATCATCCCTTTAGCCGCCAAATTATTCAATTCGAATTTCCACCCACTTGAAGTTGTGTCTCGCTGACGCGATCCACAACTTCAAGTGAGGGAAAATTATTCAGATTTGACAAAATGGAGGTCAACGCATTTCATTTTTTGCTGATTATTGTCACTTTTCATCTTTAACATGCTGAAAAAATGTAGGCATAAAAGACGAATATGGACGGCACCGGAGGTCAAAGGGTTAAAACAGTTGAAGAGTTCCAAGTCACTGATTATATAAAGCCAACGGGCTGTAACTTAGTAATTTTGAAGAGCAGGTGTCTAACATGTTTAATGCCACACCCCTGTCTTTGGCTTGTGGAACCAAAGACAAGAATTATCATTATAATTGTGGAATAAATCGACCCTACTGGAGAGTCGATACATGTGACTTTTAAGACCGAGAGGTAGCAGTATTCAGCCATATTTAATCATTACGCAGTAATTGTTTACTTGAAAAGTACGCAAATCGGGTCACAGTCGACTCTTACCCATGGCAACTCGCCCCATTGCAACTCGTACCCATGTCAACTCGTACCCATGTCAACTCGTACCACTGATATATGTCAACTCGTACCACAGGTCAACTCGTATCGAACAGGGAAAGTATTAGATGATGGTACGAGCTGACATCTCTTATATCACAGCAGATGTCAACTCGTACCCATGTCAACTTGTATCCATGTCAACTCGTACCCAAGTCAACTCGTACCCATGTAAACTCGTACTACCAATACATGTCGACTCGTACCATCATTAAGTGATTCAAATAATTATAGCAGTACGTGTTTTGCAATCTCAGAGGGAAATGATTTACCATGAAAATCATCAGATTATATACGATATATAAATTCCAACATCTTTTTATTACTGACACTCCAATGGAATACCGCAGATGTCCTCCGGTGACTTAGGCCGGCAAACGATAGGCCCGGGGGCTTATTTGCTTCATGTTCCTAACAGACACATATAGGCCTACGACTTGACGTTGTACTTATCACCAGCCACCCAATTAACATTACGCAACGTCGTATGTAGACATAAGCATAACGGCTTTGTGACTAATTAGGGCGCTAATCCCTTTGACTCTTCCAGTCCTGGAGTTTATGAATTGTCACATAAAAAACATCACATATTTTCAAAGTTGCTTTAGATTTATTGTAATATGAGTACCAGTACACAAACAATAACAACTGTCGTCACCCTTTCTGACTAGTGATCATTATGACGCAAAAAAACATAACGTTAGTTTCACTAATTATCTAGGAGGGGGCAACCGACCATCGCGGCACCTACCATTATGGCGTATAATTGATGACCAAATTCTAAAATGCAAAATGGGATTTAATTTTTCATATTGTGATATGACTTTGTGCTATATGGTATTACAAAATGCTACGTAATTTCCATTGTGGCAGTATCATTATGTTTGTTTTCATCTCATTGTGCCACGTGTCTTAATTAAGGGGGAAAACATTTTAAACGTTGGCCCATACATCATAGAACTTTGTGTACACTTAATTTATAATATGGAGAGCGTTATCTCATCCTAGCTGCTGAGACCATAGTGCAGGCTACTATACGTCAAAGGCGCCACCTGGTGATTACTTGCAGTACTGTTTGAAAATGCCAAAATGCCTTATGCTATATTCCAGTCGTCGTCATAACACACAACGTAATTTGTAATTTAACTTTTGATATTCTGTACCTGGCGAGACTCGGAATGCTATAAGCAAGTTGTTATTTGATACACTGTAACTTAGATTAAGACTCGTGGCAAAATGCGATGAAAACAAGCATAATGAAACTGCCACAATGGAAATTACGTTGCATTTTGCAATACCATTTGGCACGATGTCACAATATGAAAACTAAATCCCATTTTGCATTTAAGAATTTTGACATCACCTATACGCCATAGACCATTGCGTCTAATCCCGTTTGACATGCGTGGATCTGTAACTCTGATTCAATTCAAATTAAATTAGATTAAGTATTATTTTACTGATAAAAGGAAATTTACAAGTTATGCATAAGTTATTCATTATCCTCCGGAATTATCTTTGGTACGAATTGAAATCTAATGGTTGTACGAGTTGAAATCTGGCGTGAGGTAAAGAAGTACTCGTACCATCATCTGATACTCGTCTTGTTGTGGCTACTTGCGGCACGACTTCACATTTATTCTTTTTACATGGTAGTTGACATGGGTACAAATTGACATGGAGTATGGGGGAGGGGTGTTATATTAACCCTGAATACAAGTCTATTTCGCCCGAGCTGCAGCTCGGGCAAAATAGACTTGTGTTCAGGGCTAGTGTTATATAACCTTCTTTTCACCGAGTGCCGTCACTGCGTTTCGCATAATTGCTCACTATTATATTATTGATATTCCCATGCATCTGCGGACTGCCCGGATGTAAACATTAATTGAACATGTGACATGTACATGGTAAATTATTGATCAATCATGCAGAGAATAATTATTTATAATCGATTAGAATTGCACGATGTATTACTTGCATCAGCTGTATTAATAATGTATGACATAACTGCTGAATTTAATAGCTTCTGAGCACGGAAACGATGTGACCATTATACTGTAAGAAAAGGTAGTCATTTGTGGTTATATCCTGATGATGTTACAAGGCCTATTGTAAGGGAGTCCGCTATTCGTCAGCTGATTATGGATTGTGGCAGCACAGTTTCAGCGGGGATTAAATCATTAACCCTCTAACCACTAGCACCGAATTTATTCGTTTTTTTACATTTCTTATTAGCACATTATTCATCAGCTTTTATACATTATGAAGATAATACTTGACACCAATCAGCAAGAAATAAAAAGCTAATAGCAGACCTTCATTTTGTCACATCTGATTAGTTTTCACTCACTCACTCAGCGAGACACAACTGCAAGTGTGTGAAAAATAAAATTGAATAATTTGGCGGCTAAAGAGTTAACCCTCTAAGCCTGACTATAGTAGTTTTAATCCGTTTTATTATATGTTATTTTATTAGTATTTTACTGTTATTAAGAACAAAGCGTGCGTGTAATTATGGTCTCAAATTAAGCAAATAAGAATAATTTTCACCAATTTGAGGTGGGTGAAAATGTATTTGTTTAATGTAGCGATTTAGTGGCTATATCCGATCATATCAAAACCGTATCTTATAATAATGTCATTTTTGTCATTTTCTATTCATAGAAATGTTTTCAATGTTACAAAATGCTGGACTCTATTGTATTTTTTGTATCTACTATTCTCTACAGGGTGTAGCCGGATCTACTGGAAACTCTGTGCCAACCTCTCAACAACCTTCTATGTCATCAATTAACAACATTAACCAGGTTAGTGCTTCACTATTTAATCATGTTTGTAGTCATTACAAGCTGGTATAACACATAATCAATTAATATAACATACACTAAGTTCATTCATTCATTCATTCATTCATTCATTCATTCATTCATTCATTCATTCATTCATTCATTCATTCATTCATTCATTCATTCATTCATTCATTCATTCATTTATTCATTCATTTATTCATTTATTTATTCATTCATTCATTCATTCATTCATTCATTCATTCATTCATTCATTCATTCATTCATTTATTTATTTATTTATTCATTCATTCATTTACTTATTCATTCATTCATTTATTTATTCATTTATTCATTTATTTATTCATTCAATTATTCATTCAATCATTCATTAATTCATTAATTCATTAATCCATTTATTTATTTATTTATTTATTTATTTATTTATTTATTTATTTATTTATTTATTTATTTATTTATTTATTTATTTATTTATTTATTTATTTATTTATTTATTTATTTATTTATTTATTCATTCATTAATTGTAGTTAACTGTAATTCATGTTTGTAGTCATTACAAGCTGGTATAACACATAATCAATTAATATAACATACACTAAGTTCATTCATTCATTCATTCATTCATTCATTCATTCATTCATTCATTCATTCATTCATTCATTCATTCATTCATTCATTCATTCATTCATTCATTCATTCATTCATTCATTCATTCATTTATTCATTCATTTATTCATTTATTTATTCATTCATTCATTCATTCATTCATTCATTCATTCATTCATTCATTCATTCATTTATTTATTTATTTATTCATTCATTCATTTACTTATTCATTCATTCATTTATTTATTCATTTATTCATTTATTTATTCATTCAATTATTCATTCAATCATTCATTAATTCATTAATTCATTAATCCATTTATTTATTTATTTATTTATTTATTTATTTATTTATTTATTTATTTATTTATTTATTTATTTATTTATTTATTTATTTATTTATTTATTTATTTATTTATTTATTTATTTATTTATTTATTTATTTATTTATTTATTTATTTATTTATTTATTCATTCATTCATTCATTCATTCATTCATTCATTCATTCATTCATTCATTCATTCATTCATTCATTCATTCATTCATTCATTCATTCATTCATTCATTCATTCATTCATTCATTCATTCATTCATTCATTCATTCATTCATTCATTCATTCATTCATTCATTCATTCATTCATTCATTCATTCATTCATTCATTCATTCATTCATTCATTCATTCATTCATTCATTCATTCATTCATTCATTCATTCATTCATTCATTCATTCATTCATTCATTCATTCATTCATTCATTTATTTATTTATTTATTTATTTATTTATTTATTTATTTATTTATTTATTTATTTATTTATTTATTTATTTATTTATTTATTTATTTATTTATTTATTTATTTATTTATTTATTTATTTATTTATTTATTGTTCATTCACATTTGTCGTTTTTTAGTCAGGTTTATCCGCTCGGTTCTTTTATCTAAATATTAAGCTAATGCATTAGCTCCATGTATTCGCCAGGTAAAATACGTGTAAGGTTCTTGACCAACACTTGAACATCCTGTTGTTCCAATTCTTTCCTAATTATGCGAATGGCCAACAGAGTCTTCAAGTGACACGTGTTTTACCTGGTTTACACGTGCAATAAATTAATAATATTCAGCGTACTATTATATAGCGACGGATGAAGGCATATAATGCAGTGCCAAAACAACATTATTATTATTATGTACATGACAGACCGTACACTTGAAGTCAGTAGTTCAGCAATTTCTATAAAATCTAATATGTGAGAATGAATCTTGCGCAACAACAAGCTAGCTGGACGAACAAGGTCGCATGGATTGCGTCTCAAGCCAGGGTTGGTTCCACGTAAAAACTGTTTTGCAAATTGTTTCATGCAGGCTTTTGTAATAAAAAAAATATATCCATGTAATTAACCCATTATCCATTAATTATCAGTTAAAATTTAGCCTAGTAATTACAGACGTTGATGTAACTGATTGTCTGACATGTAAGCAGTTAACATGGTTCTGTGGCTACTTCCTTTTGACTTTGCACGACAGATTTTGACGTATAAAATCCGTCCCGCACTGAAAGAATCAGACTATTTTCAATGGCCGTAGAACCATAACATCATGCTGACAGCACAGTATCTTTTGCTCTCTCCGTTGTCGTACCGGCCCTGATCAGCGAGGGTGCATAACACAGGTATTCAAATTAAGCGGAAAGAGCTGACTAAGACATTTATGATGATTTCAAATTGAAAAAAAATGATTTCCGTGGTTTAAACAAAAATAAATCATCTTGTAAGTGTTAAAATTTTGTTATCTTTGGTTTTTTTCAGGAGGCTAGAGCAGTTGATGATGAAGAAGATGACCTTCCTTGTGGCTGGTGCATCACGGACCCGTCTTGCTGCCAGAGATTCCGGATCGCTAAAGTCGTCCTGCCTTTCCTCTGCTGTGCTGCAGCCATACAGGTCAGCTAGCCATAATCATGATAATACACCAACCAAACACCACTTGTTGCTTATTTGCTGATTTGCTGATTTAATGCTGAGTGGCTCAGCATTAAATCAGCAATGTCTCAATGTAACGCGTTTGCTGGGGCATAGGCGTGTGGCAATTGCGCAGATTTGCCAATGGGTGAAACTACAAAAACAGGGTTGTTACTCCACTTATAGGCGATCAATCGAAATGTATGGGATATCATGCCAAATGACAGCATTATCATGTATATATGCCTACAATAGTAACTGGACATGTCTTTAATCAATTGGCTAGTAGTCATGGAAATAAAGTTGCATGTATCTGATTATATGACGTCACATGGGTGACATACATGTATGGTCTCACCACCACAAGGTATGATGGTTAACGGGTTTGCTAACGGGTTTGCTAACACATTTTAATTATTTTTCAATATCAAGGAATGATGGTTAACGGGTTTGTTAACACATTTTAATTGTTTTTCAATATCATGTATCACACAAGGAATGATGGTTAACGGGTTTGTTAACACATTTTAATTTATTTTCAATATACATGTATCACACAAGGAATGATGGTTAACGGGTTTGTTAACACATTTTAATTTATTTTCAATATACATGTATCACACAAGGAATGATGGTTAACGGGTTTGTTAACACATTTTAATTTATTTTCAATATACTTGTATCACACAAGGAATGATGGTTAACGGGTTTGTTAACACATTTTAATTATTTTTCAATATACTTGTATCACACAAGGAATGATGGTTAACGGGTTTGTTAACACATTAACACATTTTAATTTATTTTCAATATACATGTATCACACGAGGAATGATGGTTAACGGGTTTGTTAACACATTTTAATTTATTTTCAATATACTTGTATCACACAAGGAATGATGGTTAACGGGTTTGTTAACACATTTTAATTATTTTTCAATATACATGTATCACACAAGGAATGATGGTTAACGGGTTTGTTAACACATTTTAATTGTTTTTCAATATACATGGATCACACAAGGAATGATGGTTAACGGGTTTGTTAACACATTAACACATTTTAATTTATTTTCAATATACATGTATCACACAAGGAATGATGGTTAACGGTTTTGTTAACACATTTTAGTTTATTTTCAATATACATGTATCACACAAGGAATGATGGTTAACGGGTTTGTTAACACATTTTAATTTATTTTCAATATACATGTATCACACAAGGAATGATGGTTAACGGGTTTTCTAACACATTTTAATTTATTTTCAATATACATGTATCACACAAGGAATGATGGTTAACGGGTTTGTTAACACATTTTAATTTATTTTCAATATACATGTATCACACAAGGAATGATGGTTAACGGGTTTGTTAACACATTTTAATTTATTTTCAATATTCATGTATCACACAAGGAATGATTGTTAACGGGTTTGTTAACACATTTTAATTATTTTTCAATATACATGTATCACACAAGGAATGATAGTTAACGGGTTTGTCAACACATTTTAATTATTTTTTATCTACATATATCACACAGGGAATGATGGTTAACGGGTTTGTTAACACATTTTAATTATTTTTCAATATGCATGCATCACACAAGGAATGATAGTTAACGGGTTTGTCAACACATTTTAATTATTTTTTATTTACATATATCACACAGGGAATGGTGGTTAACGGGTTTGTTAACACATTTTAATTATTTTTCAATATACATGTATCACACAAGGAATGATAGTTAACGGGTTTGTCAACACATTTTAATTATTTTTTATTTACATATATCACACAGGGAATGGTAGTTAACGGATTTCTTAACGTGGTTGTTTCCACGTTAGAGAAGCGGTTTGAACTGAGCAGCACGCAGTCTGGTATCATAGTGAGCAGCTATGACATAGCTTCCGTCCTTGCCCTGATCCCGGTGTCCTACTTCGGAGGCAGAGGATCGAAGCCTCACTGGCTGGCGGGCGGTATGTTCCTGATCGCCATCGGGTCCGTGCTCTTCTCTCTCCCTCACTTCCTCACAGACACCTACGAGTTCGAATCAACGCGCGAGGACAACGTCTGCTACCTACAAGACGACAACGTCACTGATAGCTGCGATGGGTCGAGTCTCTCAGATTATCGTTACTTCTTCATTATCGGCAACCTGTTCCACGGTGTGGGAGCTGCGCCACTCTACACACTGGGTGTTACTTATCTGGAAGAAAACCTGAAAACCAAAGTATCAGTAATGTATATAGGTACGCTTCTCTATTTCACCCTTTCAGTTCGGTGACCGTCTTTGTACGTCAGAATTTGACGGCTGTAGACATCGGATTCTGACGTCTAACATGTCTAAAGTCAATATTTAAAATGACCGTAGACCCTCAACATAGGTATTCAAATAAATCTATTTAAGACATTTATGATGATTTCTAGTTGACAATTCCCTTTGGTTTTCTTGTTTTATATAAATATATTTCAGCGTCGTAGGGGTTAGTCTACTAATTCGTATTGTATTTTCGAATCAATTTATTTGACTAAAACTGCATGGTATAATCCATGCCAATGAAGTTGTTCGGCACTTTATTCTGAGATATTACCCTTCAGAATTCTTATACAAATTAATCTGAACATTTTAATTCACACCGAGGTGGGAATTGGGTCCGCAATTCACACCCCAAGGTAAATGAAAATGTGAAGAATTGTCTGAGTGTAAATGCTATGTTCGCTGTACATAGTGGTATACACAATCAACTTTTTGGTAAACCTTTATGCGCCGAGAATGACAATAATCGTTTTCAATCAATTTATTATCCGATGAAAGCACAAACGCTATTATTGAGAATTAAATTAGTGTTTGAACATAAATATTTGCACATGTTTGATTCAAAAATAAAGCAAATAGAAGTAATTTTCACCAACTTGAAGCTGTGTCTCGCTACCGCCACCCACAACTTCAAGTGTGTGAAAATATAAGTGACTATAACTTGGCTGGTGAATATTTATTATGTATTGCATTTTGCAGGTATATTTTACGCTTGCTCTCTCCTCGGACCTGCTCTTGGATATCTACTTGGTGGCCAGTTCTTATCTTTCTTTACTGACTTTGAGACAGTTGACACAGACACGTGAGTGACATAATTTATTATTTCGATATCCCTAGAAATCTAATTTATATTTGGAGTATACCGGTACTAATTTAACATTTGATCATGATCATAGCGCCCTAACATTGTACTAAACAGTGACCAGGTGGACATGCTGCGGGAATGAACGAAATGCAATGTCGATTTATGGTCCAGCACGTTCTCAAAAGTGTGTTTATGTCTTGCCTCCTTTATTTTTTTATGCATTTCTTAAACATTTTAACGAACGAAACTACAGATTACAAATTACGAATAAAACATTTGTATTTTATCGTACAAAGACAAAAGGCGTAATTATCTATTTTTAGGACAAAAATAAAGAAATTATTATTATTATTATTATTATTATTATTATTGTTATTATTATTATTATTATTATTATTATTATTATTATTATTATTATTATTATTATTATTATTATTATTATTATTATTATTATTATTATTATTATTATTATTATTATTATTATTATTATTATTATTATTATTATTATTATTATTATTATTATTATTATTATTATTATTATTATTATTATTATTATTATTATTATTATTATTATTATTATTATTATTATTATTATTATTATTATTATTATTATTCTTATTCTTATTCTTATTCTTATTCTTATTCTTATTCTTCTTATTATTATTATTATTATTATTATTATTATTATTATTATTATTATTATTATTATTATTATTATTATTATTATTATTATTATTATTATTATTATTATTATTATTATTATTATTATTATTATTATTATTATTATTATTATTATTATTATTATTATTATTATTATTATTATTATTATTATTATTATTATTATTATTATTATTATTATTATTATTATTATTATTATTATCATTATCATTATCATTATCATTATCATTATCATTATCATTATCATTATCATTATCATTATCATTATCATTATCATTATTATTATTATTATTATTATTATTATTATTAGTATTATTATTATTATTATTATTATTATTATTATTATTATTATTATTATTATTATTATTTTTATTATTATTTTTATTATTATTATTATTATTATTATTATTATTATTATTATTATTATTATTATTATTATTATTATTATTATTATTATTATTATTATTATTATTATTAGTATTATTATTATTATTATTATTATTATTATTATTATTATTCTTATTCTTATTCTTATTCTTATTCTTCTTCTTATTATTATTATTATTATTATTATTATTATTATTATTATTATTATTATTATTATTATTATTATTATTATTATTATTATTATTATTATTATTATTATTATTATTATTATTATTATTATTATTATTATTATTATTATTATTATTATTATTATTATTATTATTATTATTATTATTATTATTATTATTATTATTATTATTATTATTATTATTATTATTATTATTATTATTATTATTATTATTATTAATATTATTATTATTATTATTATTATTATTATTATTATTATTATTATTATTATTATTATTATCAT
>OZ024915.1:51860175-51890918 GCA_964017125.1 Flabesymbios commensalis | reverse complement strand
AGGGGCATGGTGGCTTGGCTTCCTGATAAGTGCCGCCTTATCAGTTCTCATTGCAATCCCTCTTTGGGGGTTTCCCAAATATCTGCCAGGTAAATTTTACTTTCTCATCATTATAATGATTTATTTTTAGTTTCACTTTTGAAACAACATTGTCAATGATATATTGTCAAATTTACACCATTAACCCTTATAGGGCAGAGATCGACTTTAGACGTCAGAATATGATGACCTAGACCTCAGATTTTGACGTCTAAGGTTGATCATCGCACTGTAACAATACACATATTTATAATGACCGTAGGGTTGTCAAAAAGCGCTTTAAGTGAATAATTATCAGTGCAATTACATATTTTACAAAATGCAATATATTAATATAAATTATATTGTGATAAGTATGTCTATAATAAGCAGACAAGTTTGGACTTTTTATACTGTTACAACTTTTTTTTTAATGAACCAATTAAAATATATAGACAAGGCAGCAAAATTATATTACAAATTAAAGTTATTTTCAAAATGTAATACATCTGCTACATGTATCTCTATGAGCATAAGTTATTTATATTTGTACATAATTTGTGTTTTGCAATGAACCAATTAAAATTTCTAGACGAGGTAGGACATATGTAATTTATAATTTTTGTGAACGTATGGAAATCATAGTGCAAAACAATTTAAGTTTATATAATTCATAGTAAACTGTAGTTTTAATAAAACATGTCATATACTAATTTTAGGTGATGATGATGATTGTTTCGCTCTACAAATTTGTTCTTGTAACTGATAAGCTAATATGTGATGTTTGTGATAAAGCACTTACCTTTTAAATGTTATACAAATATTTTGTGTTTACTTGGTATATGTATACTATTCTGTGAACAGGTACAGCGGTAGTGAGAGCGGAGAAAGTTTCTGAGGCGCATGGCGGTGAATCAACAGAAGATATTAGTGGCGGATTAGGAATAAAGGATATCTTATTCACATTTAAATGTCTACTCACCAATCCGACGTTCATGTTTCTTAACCTGGCTGCAGCGGCAGAAGGTGATCAATAATTTTATGATATAATAATTATTATTTGACAACACCATTTGATTTTATCACGTTCTTAGTATATATTTGTGTAACCCCATATCAAACTAGGACCGTGACATTGGAGACTGCGTATTCGTCTTGCTGGGACGAACGACCATATATTCTACTTTTTACAAGTGTCACATAATAACATGTGCTTGAATCAGGACAACATTTTTACAGAATATATGAACATTTACTCGTTCAATGATTTAGTGATGGGTACTCAAATAGCCCAAATTTAGTACCTTTAGGTGTTAATCCAGACAAATAAACTGAAAGAGCTAAGGATCTATAAACACGTTGTTAAACTTACATATAACTTTTGCTCAAAGATAATACATCTGTAGTCAGATATCAAGTTTTAAATATATTCTTGAATGCCTAACATTTCTGTGCAGCGATCAAATTCGACCCCCGTAATAATAATGACCATGGAAGACCCATAACATAGGTATTGAAATGAAACGAAAAAGAGCCAACTAAGACATTTATGATGATTTCAAATTAGAAATAACTATTTGGTATCTTGGCTTATGCAGATATATTTCAGCGCTTTAAGAGTTAAGATGTCATTGGCGTTACTACCCAGCTAACACGAGACATTGACCCAATGTTGTTTTAATGTTGGGCCGACGTCGAAGACGGCGGGCCAACAATAAAACAACATTGGGTCAATGCCTCGTGTTTGCTGGGTATTACCGCTTATGTCGTGTGTGGAAGCCATGAAGTGAGCACTGTATTTTACGAGTCGACATAGTCTTTTTGTTGGACAGGCCCTATTGTATACATAATTACCGATACTGAGGGTGGTATTCAGGTAATATGATGACATCTGGTAATTATGGTTTAATATTTCTTTTTAGGTTTACTTACAAATGGATTTTCTGCATTTGCACCGAAGTTTATACAAGCTCAATTCAACATTTCAGCTGGACTGGCCGCTATATACATTGGTAAGATATTGTCCAGGCTTGAATAACTTCATCATCTGTAAATTTATTTCACTAATCATGCTAATTAGGTGTCACCGTATGCCAAGTAACAAGTTATTTTTTAATTTTTCTAAGTAAGTTCAAATATTAAATAACAAGATCAAATGTGCAGGTGCCAATCTCCGCACACAAGCGTCCATTAACTTCTACATTTTACAAATAAAAGGAGCATCGCATGTGTTTGGACAAGGTCATGCATCTTAACCTCATTCACATATATTAGCATCACTGAATCGCTTGTATTTAACCCTTTCAGCGCGGGGACCGTCTTTATACGTCAGAATCTGAGGGCTGCAGACGTCAGATTCTGACGTATAAAGACAGGCCTCGCACTGAAAGAGTAAAAAATATGTATAATGGCCGTAGTCCCATACCATAGGTGTTCAAATGAGCAGGACAAAGGTAACTAAACCATTTATGATGATTTCAAATTAGAAAAACCCTTTGGTATCCATGTTTTTTTACAAAATAATTCAGTGCTTTAAGCCTTTAAGGACTAAATAGATTTATAACTATTGAGTTTATACATGTTATAAGTCGTGTTCAGTTCAGCTATCATTAATAAATGTATAACTATTGAGAGTGACCTTAACACAATGAATGCAAAAAATAAATGAGTTGTGTGCGGTTATAAGTGGATCTATTGCCATGTTCGTTTTTGACAAGAAAAAAAACTGCTGTTTTATCTCAGTCTAGCTTGGCACATTAAGGAGCTCACATGCATTGTCTTTATATGTCAATCTATATGTATCCATTTAAACAGAACACACACGTTTATGACAGTGGATTCAACACCTCATAACCCAGAAAACACATAACATTTTTATAACATTTGTACTATGTTGGCCCAACGTCGAAGATGTTGGGCCGACATTGTACAAATGTTATAAAAATGTTTTGTGTTTGCTGGGAAACACGTCGTAGACAAATCACATACATGATATGAGCAAAATACTGAGTGATTCCAAAAAAGAAAAGTTTCTCTTTTATTACATACATACATGTACATCTGCATTATAATTGTTTAATCCTATGTGTTTCGAAATATTGCAGGTGTTGCAGCTATTCCATTCGGAGCTTTGGGCATGATCATTGGGAGCTTTATAGTGAAGAAACTCAAATTAAAATGTCGTGGTATACTACGCCTGTGTATTATCTCGTCTCTGCTCAGTCTAGTTGGTTGTGTAATCTTCTTAGTGAGATGTGAAACTGTGGATTTTGCCGGCGTCAATTCACCATACATAAATACAAACATGTAAGTCTGACGAAATGTGAAACCCTTACAGTGCTGAATTATCTTCTTTTTAGACCAAATGTTTTTTTTTTTATTTGAAATCACCACAAATGTTTTAGTTAGCTCTTTCTGCTTCATTTGAATACCATTTTGAATATTTTAATTCTTTCAGTGCGGAGATCGTCTTTATACGTCAGAATATGGCGTCTACAGACATCAGATTCGGACGTATAAAGACGATCCCCGCACTGAAGCGTAAGGCTTCATATACTATTTTAAGTATAGTAATCTAGGTATCCTACATGGTTACAGAACATACACAGTTTGCTTCTGTGTATTGATGTTGAAGAAAATAAAAATATTACTTTTTTTTAAATAGCATAATAGTACAGGATTGTAAACAAAATACAATCTATTATGTGAATGTAATTATGTTTCTATGCGTAATAAACATTTTAATATAATAAATTATAACACTTATATTTATAATAATAATAATAATAATAATAAATATAATAGTTTTTATGGTATGTGGTAGTGCAAGTGATGACACTTTGTAGCTTCAAGACATATTCAAGAGAGTTACGGTGCGGGGATCTACTTTAGACATCACAATTCGATGTATGTATACCTCAGATTCTGACGTCTAAAGTCGAACCCCGCAGGCCTACTGTAAGAGTAAACCTATTTATATTGGCCGTAGTCACATAACATAGGTAATAAAATGAAGCGGAAAGATCTAACTAAGACATTTCTGATGATTTCAAAGTGAAAAAACCCTTTGATCGCCATTGGTTTACATACAAATTTAATTGTTTAATCACCTGCGCTTATCCATACAGGACTTCAGAGGCCAATCTGACATCGCAATGTAACGATGACTGTCACTGTCTAAAGGACAGGTTCGACCCCGTGTGTACAGCTGCCGGTGTACAATTCTTCTCCCCTTGTCACGCGGGCTGTCTCAACGTCACAGAAGTGGACGATACAAAAGTGAGTTTTACTAATTCTGTAAAATATATGTATAATACGTGGCAGTGCGTACTATTGTGTTAGGGGGTCAAGCATAACACAATCATATGACTAATCAGATGACTGCATAATTATGATCAGGTACAGATTGTAACATGGGTCTTTGCCGGTTATGTTATGGCCATGTGACACAGCCCACCCGGGCACGTATTCTCGTACAAGTTACGATATATCGTAGGTTTGGGATTGGTCGAGATGGCCATCTCGACCAATCCCAAACCTACGATTTATCGTAACTTGTACGTGGAAACGGGCCCTGGCTTGTCCTCGGTCATTGAAAGTAGCTTCGTGCTACAATGGCCGAGGACATATCCAGCAATGTATGAGTGACACATTGGAAGGCCACAATCTATTCTTGTAACATTATAATTATTGTTTTGTCAGTACTCTCTGAGATATATAGTTTCCGTTTATTACTTTGAAACTATAAATGTTATAATGGCATGTAGTTACACATGCATTTTCCTCAGCTGTCATATTATATATATAATTATACATAATAGATAGAGGGTGGATGTGTGAAAAATGTTCGCGACAGACAAAGGGGATTTCGAAACAATGTAAAACAATTTAAAAAAGTCGAATTTCGCTTGAATTAGTGCATGCAATTGCGGGCTCCAAGTTCAGCTAATCAGGATACTGGCAGACCAATATTTTTGTTTAAATACACCATAATATATCTATTAATTTGTCTAATATCTAATATATCTAGTAATCATGATAATTGAGCAGTTTTTTTCCAATATGTATATGATGACCAGTTGTGAATTTTAGATTGCAAATCTTATTGATAGTGTGTCGAATAGTACGTCGATATTGTGATAGATGGTTTTGTTATTTTAACCCTCTAAGTTAACGCGCTAAGGTGATCTATCACCCCTTATATAGTATGAATACATTTGTGACAAATAAAGCAAGTTGCCACAAGATGGGGCACAAGTGTTATCTTATATGGGGTGATTGGCTATCATGTGACTCTCTGAGTGGGTCACATGATAGCCAATCAGCCCCATATACGGGGTGATTGGCTATCATGTGACCCTCTGAGAGGGTCACATGATAGCCAATCACCCCATATAAGGACATAATTATTCATACCATATAAGGGGTGATAGATCACCTTTAAATGCCCACCCTCGTGAAGTTATGTATCGCTACCGTGACCCGCAACTTCAAGTGGGTGGAAAATACTGATATTCGTTTCATTTTAGAACAAACAATGGCAAATATTGATGTTTAACCCTTTAAGCCCGCACGATGCATTAAAGCATCATTTTACATCCCTGAAAACAGACTTAATTTTTCTACAACTAAGGGTTTTATAATGAAAATCTCCATGAAACAGGGTTACCAATACATGGCAATTTTCTTAATTTGTCAACCACATCAAATCATCTCATCCACTACAAGGCGAGAATTGCGACAGCAATTCGCGGCTTGTAGTGGATGAGATGACAATGGTAAATTCAGGCTTGAAAGGGTTAAACACTCATCTCATTCCCAATAACTTTTAGTATATCACTGTTTTAAACTTAACAACTTTAAAACATATTATGTGCTAATAAAAAAATAAAAACGAATATAAACTGATCATTTTGTTGTATATACATGTAGGCATACATAGTATATTTACTATGACAAATATATAAATAAGCATTACAGTTGAAAAATTGGTATATATTTTGCTTTACATAGCAGAGATATATGTAATTTTACCCACTTGAAGTTGTGGATCGTACCAGAGAGACACAACTTCAAGCGGACAAACTTTTAATTATCTAAGTTATAGCGCTTTAAGGATTTTTAACAGTATTTATGCCTTTTTAAACTTACAAAATACATATCTATAATATTGCTGACCTAATTAATTTGTTTGATACCTGATATCACCAGAGGGTAAGTAACATATACGTACATGAATGCAGAATGCTTGTTTGCTAAAGCTATTATTTTAACGGCGAAAGTGCAACACCTTCCATGTATATCTTAAAATCCAAATGATCAACGACAGATCATGACGTATAGAGTAGGTCCCCGCACTGAAAGAGGAAACAAATGTATGATAACATAAGTATGTATTCAACTCAAGCCGAAGGAGCTGACAATACATTTATGATGATTTCAAATTGAGAAAAACCACTTGGTCTTATACGACGATTCAGCGTTGCAAGGGTTAAAATTGGCATGGTGATAAACGGTGGCAAATCTCGACGAAAAATCATCTTTAACCCTTTAACCGCCAAATTATTCAATTTGAATTTTCACCCACTTGAAGTTGTGTCTCGCTGACGCGATCCACAACTTCAAGTGAGTGAAAATTATTCAGATTTGACAAAATGGAGGTCAACTCTTTTCAAATCTTGCTGGTTGATGTCACATTTTATCTTTAACATATTTAAAATGTGGTACTTAATGTGCTAATAAAAAATGAAAACCCGAATATATGCGGCACCGGCGGCTAAAGGGTTAACATTCTCAAGAACAGATCGAACATGCTGTTTCAAACGAGACAATAACTATTTGGCATGATGAACAAGTTAAAGTCATATAAGATTTTGCACCTTCGGCCTATATTTCAGCGTTTGATATTATTTTCTCGATTTGTTTCTATATTCGTTGTTGTGAACCTGTTCGTGGTCATAGCAACTTTCTATTCTCCTAGTGTATAACCTTATCCATCGTGTACCTTAACATGCTTGAGCTAGCATCAATAGTAGAGTGTCAATTAAATGAATAATAAAGATGCAGGAATGTGTAACAGGAATGTGTAACATGCCAGCATATTGTGTTCATTTATGTAACCAAGGATACTACAACACCTAGTAGATAGCATCCTTGATGTAACATATGCCACATGTACTAATAACTGTCAATGTATACCTTTTCTTTAATGTTTTAAAATGCTTCAATTTGTCACCATGCTTACAATGATTGCACATTTCATTTTATTGGCAATATAATATGAGCTCATTCATCTTCCATATATGCCACGTATTTATATATAAACACTGATAAGTAAAGCTGCCCGGTAGACTGATATGATGACCTAGACAATATTTATAAATCACCCCAATACAACATTTAAAAGATATAATTTTCCCTATTTCCCAGCTATCAGAGTTATGAAAGTTGCTCTCATCTTTTTTTTGACGTAGATATAATGCAATAAATAGCCACGAGCAATTTAATTTATTTGGTTTACATGTACCAGCAAACTGAAAAGTATTACAAGTCGGGTATCCCAGCAAACACAAAACATTTTCATAAGATTCGTACAATGTTGAAGCAACGTCGAAGACGTTGGGCCGACGTTGTACAAATGTTATGCAAATGTTTTGTGCTTGCTGGAATACCCGACTTGTAATACTTTTCAGTTTACAAGTAGCTTTACTCTTTAATATTTATTTTATCAATGAAACGGAACAGTTGTTTTTTTGGGATACACATAGGCTTAATACGTGACCCATCTGCACATACTCAATCCCATTGTGCGGTTTAATAAAAACGATAATGCAATAATTATTGAACATAACGCCCTTACCTTTCAACCTACCTCTTTAATAGGCCTAGATTTATAATATTTTTAAAATAATTCACACTTTTTACCCACCTTTAATTAATCTTATCATTCTAAAATAAATTCACACATTTATAATTTTTATTGAATTTACACAAGCCACCCAAAAGATTGATTTTATCACAAGTGTGCATTTTTTTCATGTAGTCAACTATATTAGCTGAATAGCTATCAATTTATTCAATAAACACAAATAACTAAATTTTGGTATCTTATATATTTTTGGTCATGTCTTCGCTTTCGTGCAGATGGGTCACATATCCACAATAATCATGATAATGTGACTGTATGTCTCTCTGTGATGTTGTGAACACATTAATTTATTTGTTTTGTGTCCAATCCCATTGTCATATAACAATGAACATGGTTAACTTTACTATACCTTTTTCGAGGAATCACTGGCTACGTGGCTTAGTAACATTCATAGTCTATCTATGTGCTGGATTTATCTTAGTCTCAATATGAATAAATATTACAGATTTTTAACTAAATAAAAGTAGCATGAGTACAATTTCCATAAAATCCCAATAAGAACGTTTGAATTAGTGAAATAAAATCTGCTTAGTGATTATCAGGTGAAAAACATTGATAACTATTTCAAACTTTCACCCAATTCAACGACCGCGACAAAGAGAACGAAAATCAATTAGACCTCCTTTCACTTCATGTTTCCTATTTTTCAGTCCAAAATGTTATGTATATTGCTTTACCATTCCATTGTGTTGTTCCTCAGGTGTACAGCGAGTGTGGGTGTGTGAACGAGACCTCGCTGCCCCTTGACGCGGATCATCCAGTGACCGGGGGACAGTGTGGGGGCGGCTGTAACACGCTGCTCGCCATATTCCTGCTGGGATTCGGGCTTGTCATCTTCTTTACCTTCTTCACAGCTATGCCAGCGCTCACAGCCACTCTCAGGTGATGATTGCGATGGTCTGCAAATGCAAACAGCAGTAACCGCTCACTTGAAAAGTAAGCAGTTACTGCTGTTTATCTTTGTACAGCAGTGTTTTCGTGATGGAAAAAGATTCAGGAACATTGTGTGTCAATTTGTTTCGATTGATTTTTGTGGACTCTGCTATTTACAGCTGTAATCGATCCAAACTAGGTTATACTTTGAAAGGGCTCCCTGTGAGATGACTGATTTTATAATTTTGTTTAGACCTTTAACCGCCAAATTATTGCGTTGTAATTTTCACTCACTTGAAGTTGTGTCTCGCTAACGCTATCCACAACTGCAAGTGAATGAATAAACAACTTTTGACAAGATGGAGGTCAAAGATTTTGAAATATTTTCGCTTGATGTCACGTTTCACATTTAACTTGTCTAAAAGCTGGTATTTAATGTGCTAATAAAAAATGTAAAATGTAATATAATTGGAACCGGCAGTTAGAGGCTTGAACACGCTGTTAGTAGCAGAGCTTCAATAGTGGTTGATGATGACAGAAGTACATTTTTGTGATGACAAAAGTATTTGAAAAGAATATTTTTGTTGCTGCATTCATCCTATTATAATAAAGCACCTTTCATTAACAATTTTATATGCATTTATCTTTTTAAAGTTCAACATAACACAAAAAAACATAGATTTAATCTAAGCCAATCATAGTAGGAAACTGGTAGTCTCTCCAGAAAGCACAAAACATTTGCAAAACAATTGTATATGCAATTATCTTTTTAAAGTTCAACATAACACAAAAACATAAATTTAATCTAAGCCAATCATAGTAGGAAGCTGGTAGTCTCTCCAGAAAGCACAAAACATTTGCATAGCATTAATTGTACAACGTCGGCAGAACGTCTTCGACGTTGGTCCAACGTTGTATAACTGTTATACAAATGTTTTCTGTTTACTGGGAACAAAATGTATTCAAATGAATCAGAGAGAGCTAACTAGGACACTTATGATAATTTCAAATTGAAAAAAAACATTTTAGTCTCCATGGTTTAAAAAATAAGCTATTTAAGGGTTGATATTAATATTGTATTCTGTGTTGTTTTCAGGTGTGTAACTGACAAGCATCGCTCGCTGGCCCTCGGTGTACAGTGGATCATGGTCAGATGTCTCGGTCAGTTCTCCTACATTATAACCTGATCGGTGTATTGTTTCATTATAATCATATCCAGGGTTCCCCACAATGCCGGAAATGCCGGCAACCCGACCGGATGAATTTTATGCCGACCAGCATGTAATAGGTCACATCCGGCTGTTATCCAACTGGTAGATTAGCCAATATTCTTGTCGCCAGTGTCATACCTCTGGTGTCATACTGTGTTGGTTTAGCGATCAGCGTGTCCGTGTTTAAAGACTGGTGTGCGCGTATATTGCCGGTGTACAGTGAACACAAAATGTACACATACACGTGCTATCCCCCCCCCCCATAACCCCCCTCTCTCTTGGCCACCCGTCATGGGCTGTATGCTAAATAACATAGATCTCCCAGCAGACACGAGACTTCGACCCAATGTTGGTCCACCGTCTACGACGCTGGCCCAGCATTGGACCAGCATTGGGTAGATGTCTCGTGTTTGCTGGGAAGCAAAGCTGACAGCAAGTGAATGTTATGTCACAGTGTTATGTCACGCTAACAGTGCTGAGCCGGCATTGGCGCGACGCTGGCGGAGCTGGCAGTACTCGAGAGTGTGATAACAGCGTTGACAGCCCAACACTCAATAGCGTTGCCAGTCACCACGACACGTTGTCATTCACCAAAGTGTCACCGCGTTGGTGAGTGAGTGATAGGCCTACTAACTACTATACTTTGTTGTGTCTTAATGAAAAAATCATTGATTTTTTTTATCGCGCGCGCTCGCGCAACAGAAAACATATTATTACGCTGCTCGCGCGTTAAGTTAAGATTTTTGTGAGAACGACCGGATGATTTTTTTTTTTGTGGGGAACCCTGCATATCCCAGTAAACTTTTATAACATTTATACAATGTTGGCCCAACGTCGAAGACGTTGGCCCGACGTTGTATAAATGTTGTAGGAATGTTTTGTGTTTGCTGGGATCATAATGGCTACCAGGTATATGATATATAATTATAGCGTTTTGTATTTTAACCTATTTTGTCGGTAACTTATTTATAGCAGAATGACGCGACACGTAATTCTTCCTAAGAATGTTGTAATGATAACGTTTAAAGTTGAAAACGTTTTAGCTAAGCAAATATTATGATAGAAAGTGAAGCTGAAAATAAAGAGACCATTTTCGAAATGACTTTTCTTAAAGATGTATAATGGCAGTGCAGTCAGTTACTAATATTCAAATATCACAATCATGGAAAAGAGTAAAACTTTCAGTAGGTAGATACACTCTACAGTAGGTGGACTCTGGGGTACGAATACTGCTTTTGGCCAATACCTTTACACATAGAAAATTCGGAACATATTATTATCTTCGGAACAATTCTGTCAAATCTGAATATTTTTCACCCACTTAAAGTAGCGAATCGAATCAGCGAGACAAGTGAGCGAAAATTACAATCAAATAACTCGACGGTTGAAGGTTTACTGCTATTGTAAACTCATCAGATCAAATACTTCGTTACAAAACATCGATATTATCTAATTCATTAAAAAAAAATACATATCTCTATATCCTAAAATGTGACGTTTTTGTTTCTATTCTTACAGGAACAATTCCAGCGCCTATTGCTTTCGGAGCTCTTATTGACACGACGTGTATTTTATGGCAGGACAATTGTGGTGATCAAGGCTCTTGTTACTTCTACAATAACAAGAACATGAGTAATTATCTCCTCTTACTGGGCGTAGTGGGCAAAGTGGTCACACTGTTTTTCTTGGTGGTTTCTCACTTCCTTTACAAACCTCCGCCCGCGACCGGAATGTCCACCGCGGGGGCTTCCACGGCTTCCACGGCCTACATTGTAGACTCTGTGAGAGGGGACATAGGGAGTAGTACTCAGGGAGCCTCGAACCCCGCCCTGGCAATGGAGGCGCGGGAATCACCGACAAAGTACTGAAAAAAGTGGATATAGTCTAAATATTGATATGCCAGAACCCGACTCCCACAGAATCTCAAACAACCATGTTACCTTGTGCATTTGCCCAGTAAACACAAAATATTTGTATAACATTTGTACAATGTTGGACCAACGTCGGAGACGTTGGGCCGACGTTTTACAAATGCTATGCAAATGTTTTGTGTTTGCTGGGTATCGTGCTGCTAAATATCAGATGTGAGCCTTTCAAGACCTTTGCGATCACACAAAATTCATCCTTTTGGAAAGTTTGAGATCACACAAAATTGAGGCTTTAAGAGCATACTCAGATTACTTTTAAAGATTTAACTTTACGTGGTCGCCACTCGCCATATGGTGATAGCTCGTCTGAAATGTTTTGAATCCAATCAAATACTTTGAATGATTGACCCAATGAAAGTCGGAGTGAACACTAAATTTAAGATAAAATGAACGAACGGATTCACAATTATTATTGCATTTAATGTAGTACCATCAATGTATGTGATTGTTTAGTATGATACTCCGGTCCCTCCATTTTAACCACCGATACCACCACTTTGGAACGGGAAGGGTTATAAATTCACAGATATAACATTTCTTGCCCAAGGTCATCCTAGTCTAAATGAAGTACTTTTCTTAATATCTTGTCTGTCAAAGGAAACATAAACTAGGCAGCATTTTCTACAATTATTAGCAGTAGCTCCAAAGTCACATAGCCTTCGTCGTCTAAATAGTGATGTGAATCAAATTTGTTGGAGCAAACTGTTTTATACGTATTAATGAATGCGCAACATAGAGTAAGATATGTCTAACTTTTTAAATTAATTTAAAGTAACGACAGAGCTATGTTTAGAAAACGACAATTTGATAACTTCAATGATATTGTGTTCTCCTGAACCAAACACATAACGCGTCCATTGGTTTATTTTTATGTTTTTTCCTTTAACCGCAGTTTCCGATTATATTCGTTTTTTCATTGTTATTAGCATATTAAATATCAGCTTTTGAGCATGGTTAAGATAACACGTGACATTATCCAGCATGATTTCGAAAAGTTGACCTCCATTTTATAAAATCTGAATAATTTTCACACACTTGACGTTGTGGATCGTGTCCGAGAGACACAACATCAAGTGGGTGAGAATTCCAATAAAATAATCAGTCGGTTAAAGGGATAACTGGTCTTTTATGTAATTAATGGACAATGTCTGTCAATTTATATTAACTAATGCCATTTGAATTAGTGGCTCAGAACACAGCTTCAAGTGGATGGAAAAACGGGCTGTGCCTTACCCAGCAAACACAAAACGTTTGTATAACATTTGTACAATGTTGGACTAACGTCGAAGACGTTGGACCGACGCTGTACAAATGTTATACACATGTTTTGTGTTTGCTGGGTAAGGCACAGCCCGTTTTTCCATCCACTTGAAGTAATCACTCTAGATATTCACTCAGTCGAAGCCAAAAAGTATAGACTTGCCTTAATCTGTCTTATGATAATCCTGATAATATAAACTTCAAACTGAAGTGTGTGTCCCCGAGATTGTGTGCTTTTCTACATCATATCTAAAGATCCTTATTACATATCAAATTGTGCGTGATTATGTCATAACCGAACCACCCTGCTGTGCTGTGCAAAGGTGAAGGGTGGTAGCTGTACTGCCTTTATGTTTTCTCATGTTTATACGGCACCCAGACTATGTATGTTCGACCCTTAACCCTTTCACCACTGAAGCCCGTTTTTATGTGCTTCAGCACAAAAAAACGGGCTTTAGTGGCGAAAGGGTTAAAGCGTTGAAATATTTTTGGTATAAACCATGCATGGACACCAAAGTGTTTTTCCTTTTGAAATCCTCATGAATGTCTTTGTTAGCTCTTTCCGCTTCATTTGAATACATATGTTATGAGTCTACAGCCATCATACATATTTTGCTTTTTCAGTGCCGCGGGGATCAACTTAACGTCAAAATCTGACGTCTACAGACGTCAGATTTTGACGCACTGTCCCCACACTGCAAAGTTTAATGTCGGACAAATGCAACCGACAAAAACTAAACGTCTCATGCAACATGCTGTACTCGTCGAAGTAATGCAAGAACTACACTTTACTTTTGTTTAACTTGTATGCAATAACTCATAATACTCATAATATCTCAAATCTGCAGATGCATTTTACATTCCAATTGAAGCAGATTATTCCGTGTATATTTATGTAATTGTGGAATATATTTCTATATTTTTGTAATTACTAATGACAATTTTAATGTACATGTATACAAAATGAAATTTTATATATTATGAAATAATATATATTTATACTATTTTTATCAGGCTATTTATTACATACATAATCACTGATAATGTGTACAATTTCATGATATACACTCTGGTTTTTAATAATTACAACTCCACGAATTAATAGTAAAATGTTCATATATGTATTAACGGGTTTAAGTTGTGTCTCTTCACATATTTTAATCATGTGAATTCTGCATGTCCAATCAAGTTTACATACATTACAATACTCACGCGAGATAAATGTTAGTTAAAATAGTGTACACAATCGCTTGAATGTATCATAACATTATAATTATTGCAATTTACAGCTGAAGTTATCGAGAACGAGAAGTAGTTATTGTCGTTACGTTGAAAATATATTTTTTTTAAATAGTTTTTTTTGCTAGTTGCCCAGGTTCTTCAAATTCAAATAACTGTGAGATGCTCAGTCAATCCGACTGTATTAGGTAGATGTCTATATTTAAAATGTTTTCTTCGTTTGAAGCTGGAATTGGTAGCGCATTTGCGCTACCAATTCCAGCTTCATGAGAATAAAAATAGTAGAACACAATTCAGCCGAGCATCAACAGTTTCTGTATGCACCCCTAACCATTGTTTGTTTGTAAAAAATATATATTTAATGTTGTGGTATTATGTACTCATTTCAAATATATGAATTAACCAACGTTATGATCACCTAAACATTTCACTTACAGTTTTCCTTGATTATTTCAACTTAGGTAAACATTATCTGTACGGACTTCATTACTTTATAGTTTTATTTAATCCTTTAACCGCCGGTGCCGCATATATTCGGGTTTTTATTTTTTATTAGCACATTAAGTACCACCTTTTAAACATGGTAAAGATAAAATGTGACATCAATCAGCAATATTTGTAAACAGTTGACCTCCATTTTGTCAAATCTGAATAATTTTCACTCACTTGAAGTTGTGGATCGCGTCAGCGAGACACAACTTCAAGTGGGTGAAAATTCAGATTGAATAATTTGGCGGTTAAAGAGTTAACAAAGAAGTGACATTGTATTTTTTGCTGAGGGCACTCTTTAACCGTCCTATTCCATAACCATGTTCTTGTCTGGCATTTTTATGTTTGATCAAACTCGTGTTCCATAATAATCTAACATGTACACGTGATCATGTTGACGGGCTGTTGGTGTGCCCTTTATTTTTTAATTACCGTACTTTTTAAAAGGAGCCTGTGAGGGGTGATTATTTTCTTATGCTTTCGAACATAGATTCGCCTAAATTGGATGCCCAGCAAACACGAAACGTTGTCCCAGTGTTGTTTTAATTTTGGGCCGCCGTCTTCGACGTAAGCCCAACATTAAAACACCATTGGGTCAACGTCTCGTGTTTACTGGATAAATCCCTCACACATTGTGAGGCATGTGATCATTACTTCCCAAACTGTTGACGTTTGCAAATATTCAGTTAATACCACTGACCCCGTCTCAATGATGGACCTGTGCTGCCGCATAAGCCAAAAGGCTGTAACTGCTTACTTCCCAAGTGACCCTTGTACCACCTTGTGGATTTTCAATGCAGTATGAGCTAGCATTGATTCAGTGAAAGTGTCGTGCTGATTTTGTCGGAAGGATATTACTGTGATAACGATACGTGACATGATCACTGAAATAAACATTCCTATATCTTCACCATTGTGTTTTTTTTAAATCGTATGACATTAACCATGCTAACTGCAAATCAAAACTTAAACTGATTAACCTGACTTGTGCCAAAAATCAGATGAATTAAGGAGGATAAGCATCTGATATCATAACCACGGATTCACCATCAACGTTGTGGGAACAAGTTACGTATAGCGCCAAACATATTATATATGAGGTGTGAAATATTTTTCAGTAAGTGTCTGGTATGAGCTACAAAGAAATACATGGCATATTGACTACTGATGAAGCCAAAAAAATAAGTAGTGGGAGCGACATAGTAAATCTCTAAAAATGTTATTCAGAGGTATGAGTCGGAGAGGCATAAACTCACTTAATCTTTTAAGACATATTGCATAGTTTGATATATTCATTCAGCATATATTTTTTGCTCATGATTTCGTATTTTTATTTTTCAACTTTTTTTTATTTCCGCCTCTATGACAAATACGACAGAAATGAATTAATTATGCCAATGAAACATATTTACATCTGCCTTCCTTTATACATTGTAACCTATTATTTTTACTTCCCTGCTTCTAGCTTGTAGTTTTATCACACGAAAACCATAAAAATTAACGTTTTATATTTGTGATCCTCATCATTTTATCCGTTGGCTAAATTATATCCGTTTTTTTTATGAAAAAAATGAAATGAAACGATGAGCTGTGTTTTCTTTAATTGAACGGGCAATTTAATTTTGTTTTTTACCATTTATAGTTACGGTTGTGTTATCTTGTAAATTAGGGCAATTATGATCCCTTTTCTGGATGCTCATTGCGCATACGGTGTGTTGCCTTGTATGGCTACAGTAGTTATACCTACTAAAAATCCAGGTCTATGATAAATTTGACGTGAAACACACCCCAACCAAGAATCAATCAAACTAACCGAACCATATTCGGGAAAAGCTTTTGTCAGTTTCGTCATATTGCCTGAAAATGTTGGATGGCAAATTTTTCAAATTTAAATAATTCAATAAAAATTGTGTTCAAGATATAAATACATTTTTTAGTATAGACATATGCCGATAAAGAGAGTACTTTGGTAGTGAGAACCTAATTTTCATAAATGTTGTGATCACCAGCTTCTTTATTCTAATATTTAATTTGCTTAGCTTTTGAATTTATTAGGTAGGTGTGACACGACAAGCTACATGTATCGTATCAATGTAACACATATAGGTAAATAAGCAAACAGTATCTCTAATATTGTATAGACTGTTGATTCGCGAGATTTGCAGGGGAACATTTTATTAAAGTCAAATGCAATCGCTTATTTTGAAGTTACAGTTTTGTAAAATAATTATGTAATTGATGTTCTGTCGAGGACGTTGCAATAAGTTATACATGCACAACATCTTCCAGCGTTATCTATGCTATGATCCTTCTTTGGTGATATGTTGCGCCAAGGTAGATCCAGGAATCACTCTGTTGATAATGATGTGCTGTCATGATTATTCAGACTCAGTCAGACTCCATGGGCAACTCTAGTGATTATGAATCAGACATTACATATAATTATGTCGTTAGGCCAGTGTGATTCCAGGCGCGACTCGCTTGATCATGCTATATACTGCAGACATCTGTTGGCCGAGTTGAGTCACTAAAGTAAAACAAAATTATTGTTAGTAACATTTAGATACAAGATTATGTGACCCGATCTTACAAATGGAGTCGTATGTCGAACTTTGACGAACGATGCTACCCGCCAGGCACAGAACAAAGTTGCGACGTTCAATCAACGTCATTGACGTTGATTCAACGTCGCAATAACGGCCTGTGCCTGGTCGGTAGGGCCCTTAAAAGCTGAATTGACTTTGATTAGGCAAATTTAAATTTGTATATAAGTTTTTATTTTTATATAATTACTTTTGAATTCTGCGGCATATGAGTTGATGTACTTGCTAACATGTTTTTCAAATATTCCTGCTATTTTAATTTTACACTCCAATCAGTGATATTTGTTCCTATTTACATGTTACCATGGGAACAGTTGAATACGAACACAAAATGTTTATCTGAACGCCTTTATGCACAACTGAGCCAACCCCAAAAAATCGAAAATGGGTCAGACATTGATGGACATTAATAGACATTATGCATAGCCTTTATTTAAAAAATAACTGGAAGTCCGAATTAAACTCATCACGCCACCTGGCGGCGGTGAACCAAACCAACACATGTAAAATCTTCAGATTAATTAATGCACAACTGGACCAACCCCCCACACTCATTTCTTCCATCAGCCTCACAGTCCCCGTGATTTCACCTCAAGTTACACGTGCTGTACTAAAGACATTCCACAAATAGATCTACAGAATATGTAGATAGTCTGTAATGTGCTTATAGCTGTAATTTTCTAAACATTAGTTAAATTAACAATAACTGTGGCTTGGTCCACTTCTGCATAAATTGAAATCTTAAAATTGATTTATACACAACTGGGCCAACCCACACCTTTATCTTTCCCATCATCCTCGCAGTCGCCGTGATTTCACACAAACTATATAAATTTTCATCTATGTTTTATTATGAAAACTTCTGAATAAATCTACAGACGACGCAGAGAGTCTGTAATGTGCTTATCACTGTACATTTTCTACATATATTTGTATTTGTTGAATTTACAAGAAATGTGGGTTGGTCCAGTTGTGCATAAATCGAAATGGTCATTCTGATATATGCACAACTGGACCACAGTTTATTTACAGTAGACCAAAAACTTTAACTGCATTGATCCAATTGTGTGTTCTTTTCGAAAAGTGTACACATTGCGTTTTGAACTTCAGAGACATTTTCTCAATTTCAAACATGATATTTCTGTGAGTTGGCGGAGTCATATGTTCAGAGCTAACCATGTACAGAGTTGTGTGATATACCATTTCAAAGCGTAATATTGTGTAGATTTAGAATCTGCTAATATCTTACGACCCTTACAACTCATTTCGTCAGATTGGGTAACAAAAGTAATTAATTAATATAACATTTAAATTTACAGTCATTGTTATACCATTACCGTAGTTGTCCCACGTTCCAGATCCACTGTCAGAGTATCCCACGTAATCCCAGCATCCGTCAGGATTCTGATCATTATCAGGTACGACCTGTCGTCAAAAGCAGATATATCTGTAGATCAACCTTTGCTAAGCTATTAACGCATACAATTGTATGTTTCGCATTAAAATATTACTCCAATTTTACTTTAAGTTTATTATTTCGTAAAAAATGAATTCAATGAATACAGAACGGAAACTGGATCAGCAATAATTATAGTTTTTTTTTATAGCTGCTTAGTTCAGGTCAGGCCTCTCAAACAAACTATTTGGCAATAATAAACATGTATTAATGGGTTAAGACATACTGAACATAAAAAAAAAACATTGTATCCATATCCACCGGTAGGCCTACATACTTCACCATAAAAAGGCAGTATCTGCTGCCTCACAAGTAAGCAGATACTGTCTTTCATTGTAGAGCAGTGCGTGTGTCAAACCCTGGGTGTACTGGTCCTCGTATGTACCGCTGCAGCTTTTTGAAGAAAATGTAATATAGGGCTCTGATCGTCAGCATCTTAACACGTTAAACACGCCACGCATGTTGGCTTAAAGATACATTAATATATATCAACGTTGAGCAAAATGTAGATTGAATATAAGATGACAGATTATTATTTATAATTATGGACTATATGCATAGAAGCCAATGGCTTTTACGTGTTTACTATATGATAATGTCACTCTGATGATTGCTACAGGAGGAGATTCATCAAATGGATCCTTATGTTCAGCATAACTTGTAAATGTGACATGAGAGTTCAAATGGATAAGTAGCTAGATATTGAGTTTTCCATATTCCTCATTATCTAATACAAGCGCGCGGGCCTAATTGAGAAACGGGGTTGAATGATATGACTAGCCTCTAACAGGAAAGTTTCTGAATAGCAATATCAGTACCTTGATCCACACTCCTGGTGGAAACAACATATCTGAAAAAGCAGTACGTATTTTTACCTCCCACTTTCGATTCATGTAAAACTTAAAACACCATCAAATGATCATATGCTAGTGATATGTATTATACTAACACATCACTGAAAACACCCATCAATACAGCGAAATTTACATTATTATTATATTTAAAGTCCAGTGTAGTAGGGCCTATCCACAGGCCAAGTAATAATTTGAATGGATTATTTTACTAAATATGTATTTCTTGGGGATGGAATCAACTCAGTAGATGTTTTTTTTGTTAACTCATGGGGCTGACTTCTTTTTATTTTGTCGCCTTAAACCACACAATAATAGAGCTAGAACATTTTGTAGGAATTGAAAAACTGGCTCATCCCCTATCTAGCTATATAGCCATATAGTTAATCTCAATAAATCGATATTGTTGAAAAGTTGAAAGTGTCAGAATTATTCCATGGCCTTGTTCCACTTAGCCTCATATACGGGGACAACAGTGGTCTTCTTAAAAATGTTACAACTCCACATAGCTTTGAGATGTGATTCGTCACCTAGATCATGTAGATTGACTGATTGATTTGAATTTCTAGCGTT
Source organism: Flabesymbios commensalis (assembly GCA_964017125.1). Classification (NCBI taxonomy): domain Eukaryota; kingdom Metazoa; phylum Annelida; class Polychaeta; order Terebellida; family Flabelligeridae; genus Flabesymbios; species Flabesymbios commensalis. Next base: position 51,870,490 of record OZ024915.1, on the reverse strand, counting down.
ATTATCGTTCTGCTCCAGAGGGCCATATTAGAAAAATGTCCCAGTTAGCCATGTCTCCCTTACCTAATTTTATGTTCAATGTTGAACCTACGCAGATATATTGATGAGCCAATAGTGGATGACTTAAAACAAAAGGCAGTAACTGCTTCTTGATAAGTAAGCAGCTACCGCATTTTACTCTAGAATCAGAAATTTACAATTATAACACACTCACCTGTGGATAGAGTATGATCATCCTGTTTAGCTCGGCCACCTGATTCAGGAAAGTGTGTGTGACGTATTCGTCCCCAACTTCACTTCTAGAAAATAACACCGGGATAAGTTTAACGCCTAAAGGCCTGTAGTATGTTTCCATGAACCGTGTAGATAAAGTTTTTTTTTAATTTTACGTCATCATAAATGTCTTAGTCAACTCTTTTTCTCTTTATTTGAATACCTATGTTACGGGTCTACGGATATTATGATAATTTTTTTTAAAATTCTTTCAGCGTGGGAACGTCTAAAGACGGTTCACGCGCTGAAAGGGTTAACATTTTAATGATAACACACTGTTAGTGAGTTTAACCCTTTAGCCGCCGGTCCCGATTATATTCTGAAAATTCTGATCGATTAATTTGGCAGTTATAGAGTAAATCTGTTATGGCTTATTTCATATGGACTGGTGTACCTTGAATTGGGTTTTTACACTTTATAATTATGTGTGTTATGTGTATTATAATTGTGTTGTAATGTTGTAATTTGACAATGCGTTAGTAAAATAACTCACATTAATTAAAACTATATTAGGGTGGAAAGTGAAATGAGATATAATTATTGCGAACGTTTTATATATGTGATTAAGATCAGGGGTTATGTAAAACTAATTCATATACTTAATCAAATCAGTCGCAATTCGCGCATTTTCAGAAAATGAGATATTGTAATGTTATGAAAAAGAACGAATGTTTCTGTGGTTTAAGCCCCTTATTATCGTTATGGAAAAACGAATTAACCACCAAAATGATGATAAAAATCAGAAACAGAATATATACATAGCTAATATACATGCAAATAAATAAAGCCAATGAAGGATATGGTATATACTTGCACGTCATGTGTGACTATTTTAGTGAAGAAGAGAAGCAACAACTAAGGCGCACTTGTACATGTTGCCGGGTGTTACTTATTATGAGTGTGCAAAACATACAAAGTAGAATAATTAGGCTTGGAATATTTGAAATTAAAAAACATAATGAAATTTCAAATACTCATGGACAGATTATTATATACAATATTAATGTAATCAAATTAGTAGAACTTTTTCATTATTGAACTGATTTTTTAAATTTATATTTCACCAAGTTTACTTTATCATATTTATTGGAATATAATAAATATTACTTTCTAATTTACCTCCCAACGCTGCAACCATGGAAGTGCACATGTAACTTACATTCTGCAAGCGAAATAACAATACAGATAAAATCAATACTAATGATACCGCTACTACCATGATGTTTCTTTGAAGATTTAGAAATGATAATATAATGCGATTTTTTGAATATTATTGCACGTGTTACAAAATATTTACCATAATTTCTCGTATCACATTCTTGGGGAACATAGACATATCCCATATCATCCAAATTAGCGCCTACCAAAAATTCTCTCTGATCATATTCGTAAAGCTGAAATACAAAAAGAGTAGGCCGAAGCAATAAAGTCATATTATTTGTCGTATTATAATGTTAAGTGTAACTGTTACATACAAACGTGGAACCCTTCCGCGTTTCTTGACGACGTCCTAGTTTATATGGTTTCCATGGGAAGACAACAATTTTGCTATTTAGTTTTCCCCGCTGCAATTGGTTTTATGATAATAATTATTGACGTAAACACGTATTTTACTACTATACCCCTGGTTAGTAGTATCATAGAGTTATCAACTATGTGGTAGTATTTCATATAGTTATATATACCTACATATTATACTATATTGTCGTTTCTCGATTTAACATCCCTTTAACCGCACTAAGTGCCACCCGTAGACACTCTTATTCCGCCTGCTATATTGTGCAGATGGGCTGACGTCATATTTCTCCAACTCCCCTTTTACGTCTATCGTAGCATGGTTGTGATTGGCCGGTTTTACAAAACACTGTCCTGCTAAACGTTCTGTGATTGGCCTGCGCATAATTATGTCTCAACCGGCGGCTGAAAACTAGGTTGGCCAATGGTGGGGTATTTCTCGTGCACAATTTGAAATGCCTGGTTTCAGCTTGTGGTATACTCCATGCCCCATAAAGACCTGAGTAATAAAATATTGTCATTGTCATTGTCGAAGACTGAACACTGAGAATGAGTGTAAGACCTACAAGGCTATAATAGTTTCTCAATGACGAGTTCTGACAATCAGGCCTTCATTCGGCTGGGGTTTTTTTAATTAGGGGGTAGAGCGCATACGTCCCGCGTTCAAACCCCCTGATCTTACGGGGGTATTTCAGATTAATATAATTGTTTATCCCCTCTTAAAAAAATTTCCGCTTCACTTAAATACCTATGTTTTTCTCTTTCAGTGCGGGGATCGACTTAAGACGTCCAAATCTGATGTTTACAGACGTCAGATTTGAACGTCTAAGGTCGATCACCGTGCTTTAGAGTTAATAGCTGACTTATTACTTACTATGCCATTAGTAACTGTTTCGCTGGACGACTTCTGCAACATAAAATATCATTCATCTCATTGTCCATGTACGCTCATCTGCGTTTTCAGAATAACGTATTCACAAACTCTGTCGCTACCATGCATGTGGCACAGGTGATGGAAATCTGACTTTGTTTTTAAAAGACGCGTTTTCTGTGATAGAACACGGAACTCAAACAAAGAAAGTAATTTCTAACGTATTTCATGTATTTGTCATTATCAAAATTATAATGTTATCTTTATATATTTCTAAAGGTTAATTTTTTAATTTGAAAAATGATGTTTTAGGCAAATAAACTGAAGTCTTTAAAACTGATGGAGCAAATACTACCCAATGCTTGCTTAACGTTGTTTTATGTATATATAAGTAGCATGTATATCACTATCAATAACACGTGGGCATAGCGACTAATGTTCATGATAAGCATGATCATATTTTTCGAATATAAGAAGAGTGATAATTCAATTCAATACATACCACCAAAGATTCTTCATAGAGCCAATTTAGCATCTCATACGCCCCATGATAACCACAGTCATTGATATACAGTGTGCTAGATTGTGTGTTACAAGGCTCTCCATAGTCCTCTGTCGGCTGAAAACATAAGCCCAGCAATTAAACACGAGATGTTGACCCAATGTTGTGTTAATGCTGGGCCACCGACGGTGGACCAGCATTAACACAACATCGGGTCAGTTGTGAATCATCACGTCAGTTGTTAAAGGGACCCCTTGGGATGAGACATTTTCAATGTTGTCAATTTTGAAAATTTAATTTATATGAAGCCATATAGCCTACTGATCTTAACTAAAAATACGAAAAAGTCAAAAAACAATTTTAAAGCACCGAAAAAGAGTGAAATAGTTGTATTTCCAGGTCGTATATTGCCATGTAAACAAAACAAGTCAGCGATATTCAGCACTTTACATCACATATTCCCACGTACCAGACGGTAAGATCAAAACAGTCGCCGCTAATTGGTGTCTCATAGTCAGGACACGGGAGGACACACCTGCAGCACTGATTGTCTACGCAACGCTGGGTTGATGCCATCAGCATGTGGCCCAATGCTGTGAGAATATTCAATCGTACTTCAGGTATACAAATAGTTTGTTTGGGTTACTTCATAGAAATGTTGATTGAAAATATTTGTAAAAATATGAGAATTCTGAAAAAAATCAAAAGATGATCCGTGGGATACACTACTTCAGTACGGAATTAAAAACGAAAATTGGTGTCATCCCAAGGGGCTGCTTTAATCACCACGTAACTTTACTCAGCCAATACGAGACGATGACCTGTACTGGTGTTGGGTTATTGTTGCAGATTTGGGATATCGTTGCAGACGATGGCCCCAAATTGACGCAGTGAACAAGCATCTCGTTTTTGTCAGATACTATTTTGGGACAGTTTTCTATCAACCAACCGGAATCACCAAGACAATTATTGCCAGCTTGAATTAAAATAAAATACGAACTGATTCTCACATAGTAATGGGGTAGTAATGATTAATTATCTTTATTGACCAATAAATGTTTAACTGAGTGGCTTCAAGTGGCATGAGTCACATGACCTAATCATGATAATACATGTAACAGTTACATTTAAAATATTCGTACCCTATCGAGATACATAAATTAATGAGATATCATTTTGCAATTGTTTCGTTTTATGAATGTTTGATTTTAACTATGAAATATTGTTTTCACATCAAATAATTATTGTCATTTAAATTATAGGCTATAACATTCATATAACATATTTAGCGCGGGGGCCTTCTTCTGAGACGTCATATTCTGACCTGAATATATAAAGACGGTCCCTGCACTGAAGAATTAAAATATTTATAATGGCCGTAGTCCCATAACATAGGTATTTAAGTGAAGCGAAAATAGCTAACTAAGACATATATGATAATTTCAAATTAAAAATAACCCTTTGGTTTCCATAGTCTATACAAATGTAATTCAGCGTTGTAAGGGTTAACTGGCGTGTTGAAGTTGTCACTTACCCAGCCGTGCACAAGACCTTCAAACAGAACGGATTTCATGTTTACAGCCAGCAAAAAGTTTATGTAGTACTGTGACAATTTATCTCTATTACCTGAAAAAATATAGAAGTTTATTAGCAGCGAAAGTCACGTATTACCCGCGCCTTGGCTGCAATTATATTGGACGAATACAAAGTATACCGTGAACACAATAAACGTGATAAAAACAACCAGATCGATACTAAATTAACCCACGTTTATCATAAACAAGTAAATAAAGTAAATAAATACGTAAAAATAAAAACGTAAAAACCCTCTCACATTGCGACAAAACGATAACAATATTTACGGCAATATTGTCAGCTGTTCAAAGCCAACAGGCTCTATCTGCTGGCTTGTAAAATAAACAGATACTGCTTTTTGTCTTTGCACAGCGGTATATCATATCGTCGCCTCGAAGCTAAAGGATCCTATCTGACACTCGTCAGAGTGGCAGATAGGATCCTTTAGCTCCGAGCCGACGATATGTCCGAATCTGGTTTGAATAAATCGATATTTGCATACTTCAACTAACCGTGTATAACGCTCAATTCATTTAATTGTTATTTTGAAAAAAATTGATTATAATGAATTTATCTTACTGTCCTAGACTGGAAAAATCATAAAAAGCATTATATGCAATTTATTTATACACATTGGATTATATTTAAAAACTAGCTTACTCTGGGCGACCAGCGAATCTTGATTTCCGTGGAGTAAGAACAGTCTTGTATTCCTAAGAGCAAGTGTAGTATCTATTTTGCCAGCATCTTGGAATAGCAGGGTGTCTGATGCCAGCTGTGCAGCGCTGGGTCCGTCTCCGTTCTTGCACACCCCTCCTTGGATGCTAGATGATCCAGCGCAAAAGTATGCAACTGAAAACAACAAATATGAGTAAGAAAAGTAATTACTATTCCCAGCTCTGATTATTTACCATTTATCATCATTATTTTTCTAAATGATTAGTATATTTTAGTTTCGATATTTGACGATGTATGTGGTATACTGGATGTGAAGTGAGAGGTCTAAGGTTCGATTATCAGCCGCATTTAATCTTGGTAATAAAGGAAATTATGCTTTACCTTCATATGGATGAAGTGACAGGTTGACGGCTCGATTTCAAACCGCTTACCACCAGCAAGATCACACACATGCCTGATCATCTTTATCATAATATATTTTTTATACTTGCTGTATTTTATTTACAATTTCGTGTTTTTTTTACTATAATCGGCTTATTCGTATTGACCGGCTTTCACAATATAGGCCATAAGTATGAGGAAAATCAAAATATCAAGTGTCATAATAGGCCTGGGGCTGTTTCCAAAAAATGAAAATTCGCTGCACTCCCCCCCCCCCTCCTGCGACATAGGTTTCATGTTTTTTTCTTATTCCTGGACACATAAGCTTTAAATTTCATTAACCAAAAATTAAAGTGTCCAAAATATGTCATTTTAACCCTTTTAACACCAGAGCATCAAAAATAACTTGTGACAATAATATGTGAAAATCGTCGCGCATAATAATTCAATATACAAAAATCGTTTTAAAAGTCGACCAATATATCTACGACAGTTGTGTAGATGAGGCAAAATCTGACCAAAATTAAACAGAAAATTTGAAATTTACAAATAAAGCATTTTATTGAAATTTTATTTAAAAAATAACAAATTTTAATTTTTGATTTCCTTAAGCTATAGAAACTTTAGAAAGCAGTATGTAGATCGTATTTATTTTATTATTGTTCGCAAATATATAAATTTATTTTTTTAGAACGATAAACCAAACATTGGGGTATATAATGTACTCAATTTACAGTATTTTCATGCGGTACCGGAAATATTTTTATAATTTTTTTTGTCTATTTCATTTTCTTCGCCATATCATATTTTAATATAGTAGTTTTATATTAAAATGAAAGATAAATAACAATTATAAGTATTTTCACACTACTTGTATCGTAACGTGCATAACGCCTTACATAGTGTAAAGTTCATTTGGGCAACTGTGTATGGCTGGTACGTAAAGGCATATTGTAAGGTACAGCAAATGTATTTGTAAGGTTTGGCCCATACGGCATGGATATGTAAGCTACGGCAGCGGCTCGGATGCCAGTCAGCAAGTAGGTATATACTGCCCCCGAACCGCCACGCATGGCTGATTCTGAGGGAAAATGTAAAATTGTGCGTATGGTTTGGCGATTTTTTCATTCGGATCGTGCGGACCATTCGTAGCGCCGAGTGGCTTGGTTGGACAGGCCCCTTATGGATAAATATACTTTGGACTATCGAACCTTCGGACTATCCCTCGGACTGTGGAACAAAAAACAAAAAACTTTGGACTATGAAACCTTCGGATTATCGCACCTTCGCATGGCATTATAGGTATACTTTTGCAAAATTATATGAGAATCACTATGATTATTTTAAAATTCTGAACAATACTTACTGCCTCCGAAACTGCCCATTCCACTTATGGTACTGGAGTAGGCGACATGCATCTGTACCGCAAAATCAGCTCCTGAATTGAGTCCTGACACCGTGATGGATCCATCCTCAATCACATAGGATCCTGTAGCAATAATGTACAATTTTACGCAAATGTTACACATATAATTATTATATCCCAGCAAACACAAAACATTTGAATAACATTTGCTGGGCCAACGTCTAAGACGTTGGTCCAGTATTGTACAAATATTATACAAATGTTTTGTGTTTGCTGGGATGACACTACAAATGTATTCCTAATGGTATTGACTTGGTAAGGGGTCTTGTCAAGTTAAAAAAATCCAAAAATTCGAGAAAACTCGGATTGGCCAGACACCACCAACACCCACCCCTCTACCCATTTTTTATATTTTTTTTGGGAAACATGTACAACAGCAAAAAAAACACACAAAAAAATCAAAATAACACAACATTTCGAAAAATGAAAAAAATCCGAGTTGGGGCTTGACCCTCCCACCCACTTCCGAGTTTTTCTCGGATTTTTTTTGTTTTAACTTGACAAAACCCCTAAGGTCTCAATTTCCTCCGGCAGTAGAGACTTTGGTAGGTACTCAACTTACTTCACTCATCATCAGTGACTCTCACCGTCTCGCTGAGGACACACTGGGGGCTCAGTGAATCAACTTACAAGCAAACCCCAATCAACTCACCACAATATTATATTATATTAACAGGTCTTTAACTCTGTTATTGGTTCTAATGTGCTCATACATCCAAGTATCAGTGAGTTTATCATCTTTGTTTATTAAACAATGGTTAAGGGAATATTCATCATCGCTTTATGTCCATGATAAATTGTGTCAAAAATTGTCCTCTCCGAATAAACTAATTATACATTATTTTTGTTCAGTAAAGCATGATTTGGTTTATCTATGCCAGAAGTAGTAGCATTGTGATATTAGTGCATTATTAGCTATAATTTATTCTTTGGCTATATATTTACTCATTTTTTAGGCATGTCAAAAAAATGTCCTCTCCGAATAAAAAGGAAAGATTGGATTTGGAGATTTTGTTCAGAATTTTACTAATATCTCAATTGTAGTAGTAATTTATGTACTGTTGGGAGTTAATCAAGTTATGTAAAACATTAAAAAAGGGCAAGGTTTTTTTTTATAACAATTCAGAAAAAATAATATTTTACTATTAGAAATGCTCTGTTTCATTGTTAAATTTGAAAAAAGACTAAAAAATACTTTTTATACTATTTCAATGGACGGAAGTCCATTTAAGATTGCTTGAACTAGTCAAATAGCGAGGTAGAACCACACAAAATACATTTCATATACCCCATGTCAAAAAACGTCCTCTCTGAATAAAAAAAGCATATTTTATCACTTCTTCGACAAGTGATATTTTATTAACTACAATATTTACAAGCACAATGTTTTCAACACAGCATGTGAAATATGCTCAGTGTTAATTTAATAATGCATTATTTGAAATAATTTATGTGTATTGATAAATAAAACATTGTGCTCTACCACGGATTTAAATTTACTGACTTACCGTTTTTCTGCTAAAAAAAATAATTTAAAAAAAATGTACATGTTTTTAAAAAAAAAGTGCTTTAGTATAAATATAACAACTGTGATCAAAATAAAATAAATAACTTTTGTGAAACAACATTTTTGTTCAATAAAATGAGCTTTGAGTGAAGCCAAAAATAACCTTTAAATTTCATCGCAATTGAATCAATCGAAGCCTATAGAAAAACATCTATGATAGTTGTAGGCCTAAAAATTTACATACATAACTCTGAATTAACATACTTACCGAAAAATAGAAAAAGAAAGCAATCAAAGGATTTTAGATTTCTAGTAAAATGAGACACTTTCATGTACCGTGACTGTGAAACTACCCACATCGACGCATTGTTGTATCAATATTGGTCCGCCGTCTACAACGCTGAACCGGCATTAATTCATCACTGGGATATTATCCCGTGTTTGTTGGTGCATGCATTCATAAGTTAATGTAAAATTTAATTCAACAAGAAATCTTTACAAACATTCTACACCCTTCCACCACGAAAACCACTGATTGGATGTAAACAAGTATCAATTCTTCATTCACAGATGGTGAAAAATAGTGATATTAATCATATGATGGAATTGTAACAACATAGGCCTACCCAAATACATCCCATCTAAGGCGTGGTGACGTAATATTCAACATCTTGATATTTTAGTAATCACCTTACTCACACTATCAGCGCTGCGCCGCCGCTCTGACGTAAGGCATACATGTAGTCAAAATAAAATATGTGATTTATCTACATGGAACAGAACAGTGGATTTGCTATTATGCATCTTTAATAATAAGGCAAAGGTTGATACACATATACGGATATGTGCAACAGTAAAGATACCGCAGGGGTTCATAGGGTCAGTCCAGACCTGTTGTAATCGTCGTTGACATCTATGTCGCGATTTACGCTGAACATTGTATTATATTTGTCGGCCGCTGATCGGTATTATTTCGTTCAGAAATTTGAAAAATAAATTATTTACGCCAGCATTGTTTTACCGTGATGTTTGGCATTCACGCTGACGATTTTATTATATTGAACAAGATATAGTTTAAGCGTTTTGACTGGCATGTACTATAAGTATAGGCCTATTGTAACCCAAAATTTAGAATAAACTGTATTGAAGTGAATGGGTTTATAGAGAATCATAAATAGACACTTACTACATGTCAAATGGTTTAACTTTTGAACTAGTATACAATATATTTTTACTAAATTTTCAGGATGCCAAATGACTAGAAAATAGGGTTTATAAAATCTCATGAAAATTTCATAAGAATTGACTGAGTAGATAGAGAAAAGCTTACTTTCATTTTAGACCAGCTTCCACCGTCGGACAGACTTTAAAAAATAAGTCACTTTAAATCTTTCACATTTGCGTTGAATGCTTTTCGCTATTTACTCAGGCAATTTTCATCAAATTTTCATGAAATTTGGCAAGCTTTATTTTCTTTTGTTTTAACTTGACAAAACCCCTAAGGTCTCAATTTCCTCCGGCAGTAGAGACTTTGGTAGGTACTCAACTTACTTCACTCATCATCAGTGACTCTGACCGTCTCGCTGG
>OZ024915.1:51822058-51859975 GCA_964017125.1 Flabesymbios commensalis | reverse complement strand
GTTTAATATGAGAACAACATGAAATATTAAGTGATTTTATAATACATAAATAATACAATAATAATAATTTTAATCTTCCCGTGGCAGCACCGTGTCCTAGACACTAGTAGGCCTACTGCGCAAATTGCTGCAGACCCATGTTTCGGACACGACGCTGCCACATGAGAAAAGGTTAAAGTATGTGTAAAGTTAGAGTGAACATGATGTAATTTGACTAAGGATAATCGGGGACATGTATAAATATAGTCAAGAGAGTATATTTAAATAATCAATTTAAGAGTTTAAATGTAGGTACTACAATACTTGAATGTTAGCTAATTCATTAGAAGTGTTACAGGATGTGTCTGCCATGATATTTTTCAAATGGTTTGGATGATTTTGACAGTAGGGGGGTAAGCAAGATTGTCGTATATCAATAAAGGTATTACACTCGAGTACAAAGTGGAATTCATCACAAATTTTATCAAAATTACAGAATTCACATGTTCTGTCTCCTCTATTGATGTCATAGTATCTTCCCCTTTCAATTGGTAGTCTATGGTTTGCTGTTCTAAATCGACAGATAATTTTTCGGTCAAAAGGTTACAAAGAACATAAAGATTTTTCGAGCTCAAATTTCAATTTGAAAATTCTGTATGAACGACATTTATTGGAAAGATTAGGATCGGCCAACCACAATGTATTGATATTTGGTACTTCTTGTAGAGTCCAAATGTAAGAAAAAACAGTTTTATCTAAAATAGTTTTAATGCATTGAATCCATGTTGACGTCAAAACATTATTAACAGCATAAATTTGCAGTAAGTTATAAAGAGTTGTGAAAAATCTGCTCACATGACTCGTTATTAGCTTGCACTAAAAATATATCATTCGTGTTTTAATAACTATGGATAATGGGAAACGACCTGTTTCACCGAGCACCATGCAGGTCTGTGTCGATAGTTTGACACACAATTTACAGTTTAGAAATTTAAGGTGTAGCTTGTCTAATATAGAGATAATTTCATACCCCCATATCTCACAGCCGTAAACTAAAATTGGCAAAACGAGATAATCAAACAATTCAAGTTGGATATCTACAGGAAGTAGATTTTTTCAAAAGTGCAACAAGAGTCTTTTGGGCTTGACCAAATATAAATTTATTGTGATAAAGACCGTTATAGTTAAAGTAGAAACCGATATAATAAAAGGAATCAACAATATTTACTTTATTATTATTAAAAGTAAAATGATAAGATTGTCTCGACTTTCTTTTTGAGAAAATTACAATTTCAATTTTGCTAGTGTTAACTTGTAATTTCCAGTGTTCACAATATCGAGCTAAACAATTTAAGGAGTATTTGAGACCATCAGCGTAAAGAAGAGCATGTATCTTCAAGAATTGAATAAAAATAGTATCATTAAGCTGGAGAGTTTTTACATGATTGTATTTCAAAAAATGATTCAAGGTCATTTAAGTATAGAGCAAAGAGAAGTGGGGACAGGTTTTCCCCTTGTCTTACGCCAGTATAGCAACTAAAATAATCCGATTTTTCCTAATTAACTTGTACGTATGTCTTGATGTTGTCATAAATGTTTCTGATAACATTGAAAAGTTTGCATGTAATCCCCAAATAAATTAATTTGGTCTATAACCCAGATCGCCACACAGTATCGACCGCACAGAAACTTTTTTCAATGTAAGAATATATCGATTAAAGATTTCAGTGTAACAACATGATCTATAGTGGAATAACCCCTCCTAAGTCCGGTGTTGTTTTCTAGCAGAACTTTGTTAGAATTTAAAAAGTTAGTCAAGCGGGTGGTAATCAAACTGGTAAAGAATTTTCCAAAGCAACTGAGTAAACTTATTCCTCTGTAATTTTCGGGTAATCTCCTTTATTTTTATACACAGGAATTATGTTACCTATTACCCACTCTTCTGGTACATTCCCTGGCATTAAGGTATAATTAAATAGACTTTTAAAAATAGGGGGTAAAATATCAATGGTACTACATATATATTCATTAAGAACGCCGTCATTCCCAGTTGCTTTTTTGTGTTTTTATGGCGTGTATGATTTCTTCATCTGTAAATTATTTATCTAGATGTTGTGCATTACGGGTTTTATTGTTAATAGGTATTTCAGGGTTGTTGTTATTTTACTTTAGAGTTTTGAAATGATCATATAAACTAAGTCTGGCAATGTGTTATATTTATTCTGGTATTTTGCATGTTTTGCTGGTATTTTTACGTAGATCGTTATTTGTGGTCATTTTATTTTTTCTAAAGACATTTTTACTTTATAAGTATCGGGCACGGTTTTTTTACTATCATTATTAAACCAACGTTTTGTATTGTTATTTTTAACAGTAGTATTGGTAGGTCTCGATTTAAAAGTTTGTGCTGCACTTTCTCCCCAAATATTAACAATTTCTGATACAGTCTCATCAATATTTAATCATTTTCGCTATTAATTTTGTCTGATAAAAATTTAACTTTGGTAATTAATTAACGGACAGTGATTTTTTGTTTTCATCCCATACAAAGGTCTGGTTATTAGGGTTTGTTTTGACACACGGGGCTGTACTTTCAGTGGTCAACTGGTCATTTAATATGGATTTTAATGTAAAATGTATACCTCGATGAATATCAGAATATAGGTAATTGAAATGACATATTTCAAAACCAAGGTGGGGCCAACGCGGGGGGGGGGTCTGAGGGCATCCCCCGGCCAATTTTAAAAGTTCACATGTTCTCCGGGCAATATACCTGCTATTGCAGTCTCGTGTGTAGGCCTAGGTAGCCCATATACAATGAAAAATGACACGACAAAAGACCCTTCTAGCGTCAAATTTTAACAATAAAATTATTTTAATAATAATCAAGCATTTTTTCTAAAAAAAAAAATCTGCTTGGACAAGGTTGGTGGAGCCGGTTCCCCCTGAATCTGCCATTGCAAAAAATGATCTTTTTCGGCTGATTTGACCTGCAATTACTTTGAAATGACCTGGACGTGACCTTGGTATTGTACCCCAAGAAAGGGAAACCCTTGCACCCAATTCAATTTACCTGTTTTGCGGTCCAGTTAGGCCTGTATTTTTATCGCATGCATTATCAGTGAATTGATCGGCAATAAAACAAATTAAAAACGACTATAGTCGTGATTAGTGGTGTAAGGGCTAAATCTACATGCTAGAGTAGGTTGATGACCAGGATTACTGATATTAGGCCTAATATTATTTCATTGTGGGTTATAGGTGTGAAATTGCGTTCTGTTGCACTGTATCTGAATTCGATATAAAAATGTACATAAATGAAAGGTATTTTCTAATTTACTGCCCTAACATAAATACAGCGACACTGCCGCAACATTCAACTCATGTATGCTCGGTCAACGAAATCAGTCGTCAAGTGACGTCCGGTCGGTCCCGTTTTAACGTTGGGCCAGCGTGGCAGACCCCTATGGAGACCCAGTAAACACGATATATTCACCCAATGTTGGTACAATGTTGGGTCAGCGTCGGAGACGGTGGGACAATATTGGTGAGTGTTGGTGAATTGTGAATTTGGGTGAATGTTTGCTGCGAACCGAATCAATGTGTGTCGAAGTGACAGGAGCTATTAAAACTTTGAAGTAATATTTATGTTGCACTCTGTGAATTTTAATAACATATAGTAGTAAAAAGTATAATAACATTTGTTTATTAGAGCGGTATTCTCGACATAATAATGTACATTGTAGTTTAATTTATTAAAAGGGCGCATATGCAAAATAGCAAGACTGCTAATCTGCCGCGCAAATCCAAAATGTAGTATCTGCCTTTTGGCTTTGTGGAGCAGTAATAATCATGATAATGCATATCCTGCATAAATATATTTTAATAAATACACTTTAATAAAAAAAACATGCATACATAGCGTACATCAACATTAAATATAAATGTGGAATGGTGTGCGTAACACCCTAAAATATCGCAGCAGTGATGGTCAATTGACAATGTGAAAACTTGCATTCGCGTGGCGTTCACAAAACTATCGATTTTACATTGTGTTCCTTTTCAATAAAAGCCTATAATTATTTTGGCGCGTATAGTTTTTTTTTATTGTTAGGTTATTTAGAATGACACCATTATCGATGTGTCATTAAATTTGCAATGCCATCGTTCATTTATCATGTATATATGGATAGAAAGTTGCTCAACTTTCAGAGCAATATACATTATGTTTTGAAACAGTCCCAGCTTGTCGCTCAGTAAACAATGTCTTCGTGTAGTTTTGGTCCGAATGTATCTTACTTTCACTGGGGAATCTGTCAGCTATGTACACTATCTACGTTTGTCTCGCCACTTTCTTGGACAAGCGAATAAAACAATCCCTTTTTTTGTTCGAGAAGCTCAGCAGGAGATCCAAATTGTTTTATTTCTGCTAGATCCAGAACCTGCAATTAGAAAACTCTCATGAAAATAAGAATTGATATTTTGATACACATTATATAATTATAATGACATTTGATGTAGTTTCGAAAATACTGCATATTTACGGTAACTAAACACTCACCATAATTCTATCAGAGTCTATTACAGTTCCCAGTCTGTGCGCTATGGTTATAACAGTGCATTGTGAAAAGTAACGACGAATAACATCCTGGATTTTGAGATCTGTCCTAGAAAACAAAATCATGAGATTGGAGGTGGGAGAATGACTTAATATCAACATTTATGTATATATATACTTGAGTCCCCACCCCAAGTGGGGGGGGGGCTATGTATTCATTTTTATCAGAACGTGTATGGACGATTACTTCAACTGGCATGTCGAGCTGTATTGTGAACACAGTGACATGGATGAACAATTAAGTTTTCAAGTTGTTTTTAGATTATTATTTCACTTGGCTAAATTCTGTCTATGACATAGACATTTAAGTTCAATGGCATACACTCAATTAATATCCACTTAAACATCTTACTCTGCGTCGAGGTTTGCAGTTGCTTCATCCAGCACTAGTATCGTATTGTTCTGTAGCAAGGTTCTAGCGAGGCAGATTAACTGTTTCTCACCACAACTCATACCCCGAGCCCCATCACCGACCACATGTTCAAGTTGTCCAGTCAGTGCCGACACCTTCTTCTTCAGCTGAGCCTGCAGCATTGATTATGTATATTATACCCATACCTGTCATCTTCACAATATGTTAACATAACTACATTTAGAATGCAGTCAATGACTAAAACACAAATCCACGATCATTATACTCACTCATCCAACCCTTAACCCTCTATGCCCTCACGATGCAGCAAAGCATCATTTCACATACCTGAAAACACACTGCATTTTGCTAAAACTAAGGGGTTTTAAAAGGGAATTATCCATGAAACTTTTACCAACACATGTTAATTTCCTTAAATTTTTCACCCACTTCAAATCATCTTCAGCCACTACAAGTCGAGAATTGCGACAGCAATTCGCGGCTTGTAGTGGATGAAGATGACAATGGTAAATTCAGGTTTAAAAGGGTTAAAGCGCTGAAATATTTTTTATATATACCAAGAGACCCAAAGTTTTTTTTTTAATTTGAAATCATCATAAATATCTTTCTCCGTTTCATCTGAATGTTATGGGTATACGGCCATTTAAAAAATTTTTTCTCTTTCAGTACGCCGTCGGTTCGGCGCGCTGATCAGAAAGTCCGTTCCCGAGCTAAAAGGTTTCACAGCAGGTGCCAGCAACGTATGCAAATTTAAAACATCCGTGTACATACTATCCTCACAGTATTTAGTCAGGAGTCTATATATATACTATATACAGCATTGCGGAATGTCACACACGTGTTATATCACCGTGATTACCGATGTGAGTAAACATAATTATTCATTTTACGCATACATAGGCCTACATTTTTTTGGACCTGAATTATTGTCATCATGTTCAGTTCTACCTTTTCAATAGATTCCCAAATTTTTGCATCCGTATAGCAGTCAAATGGGTCCAGATTTGTCCGCACTGTCCCAGTGAACAATGTAGGATCCTGCAACAGTAAGTTTGTATATATAATTATAGTTATCTCTTAAATAGCGCCGAATTACTTTCGTATAAACCATGGAGACCAAAGGCTTTTTTTCAATTTGAGATAATCATAAATGTCTTAGTTAGCACTTTCCGATTCATTTGAATGCCTATGTTATGGCCCTACGGCCATTATAAATATTGTTAATCTTACAGTGCGGGGATCGACTTTAGTCGTCAGATTTTGAGGTCTACAGACGTCAGATTTTGACGACTAAAGTCGGTCCCCGCGCTGAAAGGGTTAATGCGCTTTTAAGTTATCTTATTTAACCTATGTTTAGGTCTCGCTACCGCGACCCACAACGTCAAGTCATGCCCTATAACCGTAATTTAACCTGCTAATAAACAGATTATAAACGATTATAGTCATCATTATATAACCACTGTCCTCCTGAATGAATTGTTAGTTTATATTTTTCATGCAACACAATTTCACGCTCCAACAAGAAAATAAAAGTGAAACTATAATTTAAGCAAGTACAATAAACTTTTTACGTTGATTAAGTGACATCAGTACTATGATAACCGATCTAACCTGTGGAATAATTGATATGTTTGATCTGATTGTTCTTGTTCCAACATCAACAATATTTTGTCCGTCAATATATATTTCGCCTTCCGGTTCCGTAAGTCGGCAGAGTGCGCGTACCAGTGAACTTTTACCACTTCCGGTCCTGCCAACCACGCCAATCTACAACCATTATACATAGTGCAATACTTACACCATACGAGGAGGTATCCGGTTACAATACAAAAATTGCAATACGTTTAATTATTTGCTTAGAACAAATGAGTGGTGATAGTTGAACGATTTCAATAATTGATCATAAATTCTGCCATGCAAAGTAAAAAAAAGTCAATATCTGTTTACGTTTCTAGTAATAAGTTATTGCATTTTGGCTTTGTACAAAATTAGCAGAATTGTGTCCAATAATTACCTACTCCTGTCAAAGGAGTATCGAAACTATACCTTTTCACCTGGCTTGACGATAAATGAAATGTTTTTCAATGAGTATTGATGAGAAGAGCTGTATTTCAGGTATACGTTTTTGAACTGTATAGACCCATCAGCTGGCCAAGACTTGGGCAACTTTTCCTCTGGAAGAATTGGCGCAGCTTCTTGTGGCAGGTCCATATATTGTAAGATCCTTTCTACACTTGTCATCTGTGAGGTGAGATGACATAAATGAAAAGTAACATGTTAATATAACATTTTCTTCGATACCTTGGATGTGAAATAACCACGATAATACTGCAAAATAACACAATAAAAAATCTTAGTAGATACATTTTGTATATATATCTTACATCTCAGCTAATTTGTTCTTTTCTTAGTTCTTAATTCTCATATCTATAGTCTTAATACTTTATCACGTTCATAGTTCTTACTTCCCAATTCTTACTTTTGTCGCATCTTACTTCTTCATTTTTGCATCCTAATGGAGCGCAACAGTGGGCAACGTAGGTGCTGGTTAGGTACATGCAGCAGATTTGCACTAGATTTCGAATATACCGCTCTGCGCCTGTTATGTCTAATAACCCCATTCCATTGATATATGGTCGTTCAAATTGCATTAATAAATATCGGAAGAACTGCTGTATATCCCAGAACTTCGTGCACGGTTTACCTACATCACTATGCAAACACATGCAGCTTGTAGTATTGTTATAATTCGGACATCGGGTCATTGTATCAGTGAATCTTACCACACTTGATGCTTTTGAGTAGACATAACACAACAGTTAAACACTATATAATTATTCATATCAATTCCTTCTTGTAGGGTTATTGGCGGCCATCTTGGATTTAACACCTTTCCGTTAGTCAGATTAGCATGGACTTTTTTCTGCTATTAAGTAAAGCCCATAAGTGACGAAACTACTGAAAAAACTTTGGTTACATTTTTTTGGGTACATGTGGTTGTTTGCATAAATCGATAGATGTTGTTATTTATTTTGTTTAATGTAAGCAATAAATTACGCTTTATCTAATTAATATATTGTCAAAATTGATTTCCTCGCCCCCAATAACATATGTTTAGACTCTTTATTTACATTTCTATGATGATTTAAACCCGAAATATGACAACAGTGAAATTGGCGGTCATCTTGGACGCCATCTTGAATTTCTCGACAGGCCCAGGGTGGATTCCT
This sequence comes from Flabesymbios commensalis, assembly GCA_964017125.1. Classification (NCBI taxonomy): domain Eukaryota; kingdom Metazoa; phylum Annelida; class Polychaeta; order Terebellida; family Flabelligeridae; genus Flabesymbios; species Flabesymbios commensalis. Next base: position 51,851,775 of record OZ024915.1, on the reverse strand, counting down.
GGGGACGTTTAGTATGCTGTAGGGAATAGTTTTCTGAACATGTTCTGTAATTTTCAGTTTGTTTTGAATTTGTTCAAGCTTACACGCATATATACCCCAATAGTCAGCCAGCCAAGGACTGCTAAAGTGATGAAAAAATGACTAGATGGCATTTCTTTGTTACAAGCAATCTGACACATCGGGCATGTCCAGTAGGGTCCTGGGGACCCCGTCTGGCCGGATAGCAAACTCTCACTGCGCTTAAACGCATATTATGACGTCATTCAAAATGGCCGCCAAAGAAACAGTAGGAAAATCTAAATTGTGTACAGTTTTGCCGAATTTCATAATTTTTTATTTATTTTATACACTTTATAGGTCACTGATTCCCAATATGCAAAGAAAATTAAGAAAAATCCACTGTTAATTTGTCGAAAGACCATAATATATATTTTTTCAAAGATTTTCTAATGCATTGAGCCATTAAACGAGAAGACCTGTACATCGAACACTACAGCTGAAGATTTATCTACAATGGATTGCAGTGAAGTATCAGGTTAATATGGGCTATTTATATGAATATGAGCACACAAGGTCCTATTATATTGGTAGACTGATTAATTAGATTACTCACTAATTCAACAGTGTGGATGCAGACGGTCTTGCAGACCACACACTGATATGTGAAGCAGCACACAGCGCGTGACCTTGCACGAAAATAACGTGGATAAACCAGCTAGTATGAACCATTAGTATGATCCTCTAGTCACATTGAGAGTGGAGAAAAAATAATATTTATCTGATAGACTCAAGTAGGATTAGCTGGTTTCGAGCATGACTGGCGAGGCAGTCTGACGCTCTACCAATGCGTCACGCCCCATCTCTTGTACACTGAGACCGACCAATCACTGAACATGAGATGGTTACAACTCAACCATCACTACAGCTGACATAATGGGCTGACGAATAACATACAGTTAATTTTATAGGTGGGATAAGCTATACTTGGTAGTCTCTGTGAGGGAGCGAGCAGTCCCATGGCGTGCTAGTGTTCTGTTATCAAAAGCATGGTCAGTCATTTATTATATTCCAATATCTTACTAAATAAAGTTCCACCATTATTGCATATTTTGTTTAGTATAATTATATTAGCGCTTCAACTTTTCTTGTAAAAATGTGCTTTTCTGCATTAACTTTACTAGATTTAATTAGTAGACCGTTGGCCACCCGTAACACACAACGCCCCCCCCCCCCCAAATGGGAATTTTTCACGGTGGTTATTTTTGAAGCCTCTGAATATAGATCTATTGAAATCCGGTTGTTTGCATTTAAGCTGTTGGGGCTAAATATGCTAAAATATGCAAATTAGGCAGCCATTACCGAAAATCCAGTTTCAAGCAATATCTCAGCAACTAATCAAGTTAGAATCCTAAAAACAGTGTCTATCATACGGTTTTCATGGTCAACGAATGCAATAAAATATATCTAATTAGAATCAAAATAAAAAAAATGCATAAAATTTAGGCAGCCATTACGCAAAATCCAGTTTCAAGCAATATCTCAGAAACTAATCAAGTTAGAATCCTAAAAACAGTGTCTATCATACGGTTTTCATGGTCAACGAATGCAATAAAATATATCTAATTAGGATCAGAATAATAAATTAGCATAAAATATGCAAATGAGCCAGCCACTTATTACCGAAAATCCAGTTTCAAGCAATATCTCAGCAACTAATGAATGAATGAATGAATGAAATCTTATATAGCGCATGTATCCAGCCGGCGGCTGTTCAGAGCGCTGTACATCGAGAGTAACTTAGCAAGGCCTGTTATCATTCAAATTCCAACTCAGTCTCCTGGGAGATATACAGCTGAGCTGCCATTGAGGCGCATCAAGCTATTTTCATTCCAAGCAAATTCGCCTTATGTGCCAAGTACTCACACATTGTGGATTTTCTGGGGTCTCGCTGGATGGAAACTGCGCCTACGTCCATTGAGGTTCTTTCACGTCCAACTCTAGGGCAGTCAGACGAGCCATCTGATTTACGTGGTTCTCTGAGCCCCACGAGTGTATACAGCACCTGGCAGTCACCAGGCGGTCACCCATCCAATTATGAACCGGGCGCGACGTCGCCTAACTTCAGTGATAGAGCCAATCACTATGAGCGAACGCCGTATTCCGTATAATCAAGTTAGAATCCTAAAAACAGTGTCTATCATACGGTTGTCATGGTCAACGAATGCAATAAAATATTTCAAATTAGGATCAGAATAGTAAATTAGCATAAAATATGCAAATTAGGCAGCCACTACGCAAAATCCAGTTTCAAGCAATATCTCAGCAACTAATCAAGTTAGAATCCTTGTTAGAATCTTGAAAAAATGTCTACCCTATGGTTTTCATGGACAGAGATTGTAATAAAATATATGTTATCAACATCATGAAAACATATTAGCATAAAATATGCAAATTAGCTAATAATAAGTATTATAGAAAATCAGGTTTCAAGCAATAGGGGGCGGGGGCCCTAGGGTAGTGGTTAGCACCGCTGCCTTTCACGCCAGAGTCCGGGGTTCGGTTCCCGGTCTCGGCGGTTTGAAAGAAACAAAATTGTTTCTTCCCCATCCACGTGTGAAAGTTAGTATTGTGGGGAGCCTCCGTGACCGAGAGGTAGCGTGCTCGGCCTCAGACCGCCAGGGCTCGAATTTCGAATCCTGTGTCTGGAGGACAGTGTCATCTCAATCATCTCACCATCCTCAGGAGGTTCTCCTGGCCCAGTTTAGCCTATATGTGCACAAAGGTGGCCTAAAGCCCGATTCATTTCATTTCATTTCAAGCAATAGGGGCTTATATCAAAGACCAAACAAATAAAGAGTAGAACATAAAATATCTACACTCCCATTTTTGTGGTCAACCTTTCATCTTAAAACATTTCAAAAGTTCCGATATGTCCACATTACATGTAATATATAACATTTCAGCTGGTAATTGTGTACACACATGTAGTTAAGAAGTTGTGAAATAGAAATTCGTGTAAAAAGACAAAACTCAAAGACGTATTATCGGCACACACAACCTCTCACTAAGCCCCTTGACCTCTCAGCTAATACCCACGACCAGTTTAAACGTTTATTTTTCATATTGTGATTTTTTAATACAGCAGTAGACCCTACTTTGTTTTATTTACAATATTGGGGTAACCCTATAACCCGGATCTCGGGGAAATCACCTTTAATTAAAATGACTGCTATTTACTGTATAATTATTTGGGTTTGGGCAACTATACTGAAATGTGTTTTTATTGTGATATTCTTACTTTGATTTGTTATGGTTTCCAGCATGGTACCTTAACCGATAGTTACATGATTGTCCGATAATACATACATAAAGTGACCAATAAAATAAGCATGTGCCTGTAGCATTTGTTTAATTTCATTCTGTTGCCAATTCAGAAGTGTGGGCTTCTTAATTATAGTTCAAATAATATATAAAAGGTAATTTAGAACCTAATGTTGATAAAAGGTTGCCCACATATCCTGCTAGGCTAGTTACTAAGCATCGAAATATGAATATTTGGGATATCAACATGTTTATTACGGATATCGGAAAATAAAAATAAACACATCGCCCGAACATATTGTGCACCTTCTGATTGCCAGAAAACCATGGCGTTGGTTTTTTCAGACAAAAGCCTTATTATGAACATGAGTTATTGCATAATTATTAGAAAGGTTATGTACACTATGCATACTAGCTGACGGTAACAAGTCATCTAGAATATTAATAAAATGAAAAAAATATTTAGACCTATTTATCAGCACCTAGCGTTGCACCTGCTAATTATTAATCAGTGATATATGTCGAGACATGCTTTGGGTTTGAGTCACATGAACTCAAAAGTCATCAAAAGGAGTATCATTCTTTTAAGCCCTCCGTGATTTCTGAGATTATTTTATGCCCATACCTTCTAAATGCCACTGACATGATAAAACTATTATGATGAAACTATTATTTTATCACACCTTGGTCAAATATAACTGACCTGTAATATAGGAGTTAATTAGTTATTACATGTATGATGTAATAATAAACCCATATTTGTTCATTTAAGTTTTTTTTTATTTACATAACATCTTCTACTGACACAACCAGGGTTATTTTAATGTGTAATCCTTGGGATAAATAACTAGAGTTGCACAAATAGATACAACCAGTCTTTTCTGATATTAAATTTACTGAGTAAAATGACCCATTAATTGCTCTTGCCCTAATATCTTGAGTGCAAACTAGCAGATATTAAATAAATAAAAAAAAGTTGTCCACAAATTATTGACTTTAAAAATTCCGCTCATGGGGAGGGGGTAGGGGATGTTTTTCATGTATGGTTTTCATATACACATAGCACGGAAGACGTGTACTTTGAGATTTAAAGGGTCATTATATATATTGTAATGAACCCCATATTTGCTATTTTTTTTATTTTCATCTCACGTAACATCTTCTAGTAACATACCTAGTTTTTATTCCGTGAATACATACATGGAGTTAAAAAACAATCACAACATGTCTTCTAGGAAATAAAATTTACCACTTAAAATTCAGGGAGTACAAAAAATCTCGCCCAGGAGGAGAGGGGTGGAGAGGGTTTTGTTTATCTGTTTTCATATACACGTAGCATATGAGGCGTGCAATTCGGGATTTAAAGGGTTATTACATGTATTGATAAACCCCATATTTGTTTTTTTATTTTTATTTTAGTTTCACATAACATCTTGTAACAATACTAGTGTTTAATTCTTGGAATAACTACCTGTAGTTGAAAAAATGTATACATGCCTTTTAGTAAATTAAATTTACCGCTTAAAATTAACCGTCTAAAAATTATCGTCTCCAAATACCTCGCCCCAGAGGAGGGGGTAGAGAGGGTTTTCATATTAGATTTGTATGTAAACGTAGAAAGCAATATGTCGAATTTGGGATTTAAAGGATTATTACTTTTGATAAACCCCATATTCTTTAATTTTTTTATTTTCGTCTCACATAGCATATTCTTGTAACATAACTAGTGTTTAATTATTAGAATAAATACCTGTAGTTGAAAAAATATATACAACATGCCTTTCAGTAAATTATATTTACCGCCTAAAATTTAAGGGGGTAGGGGAAGGGCGGGCAAAGGGGGCCCCTTAACGTTTCTATGGTATTTAAGGAGAATATTCGAACTATTTTAAAACCAAAGACTGTTCTATGTAGGCTACATGCAATGTAGATACATATAGCAGACACACTTTATGTTTCAGGGATACTTTATTTTAATTATAAGCCAAATAGATTTGCTCTCAAAGTGGCCCCCTTTGCCCAAATAGCTTGGGCAAAGGGGGCCAGCGCATTGGGCAAAGGGGGCCACCCACACTTTGGGAACTTTTTTTATTTTTATGCACAAGTGTGTACACCGAAGTGAGCTTAATAAAACATATATGAAAAAACCCCTTTCATTTGATGTATATGGTGACATGCTTTGTTGGACATAATTCTAATAATATACTAAATACTTTCATACACTGGGATTACTTTGTGAAACATGCACCCATTGAAATTCAGCGAGCAAAGGGGGCCATGCTGTATGGGCTTTGTATTGAAATGGCCTGGCCCCCTTTGCCCTGGCCCCTTTTGCCCAAGGGGTAGAGGTGTGAAACCAAATGTATTATCTCTCTCCAAAATAATCCCCCGACTGAATTAATGACCAGAAAACAAAGGCAATATAATGTACCACACAAAACAATGGATTTTCAGAAGAAATCACATAAATTAATCAAGAGATTCATAAGGATATATAGGGTTATATTCATAAGATTGTTGCCATAAACCCCCCTTCGTCTATTATTTTTATCTACGATATGTATGAGATGTATATTTATGTTTTTTGTATACACATATTAACATTTCATAGCTATGATATAATTAATATCTCATTCAACACCTCATAATTAAAATATCATTGATGGCCCCCTTTGCCCACCGCCCCCCTATGCCCGCCTCTCCCCTACATATGTTTGATGACCCAGTATTTTTTCTTGTCGCAATATTTTGAGTGCAAACAAGCAGATATTGAATGGATATTGAATAAGCTGTCTTAAAATTATCTTTTTCAAATATCCCGCCCTTGAGGAGGGGGGTGGAGAGGTTATTGATATAAGATTGTCATGTAAACGTATCAAGCGATATGTGGAATTTAGGATTTAAATGGTTATTGCATATATTAATGAACCCCATATTATTTTATTTTTGTCTCACATAGCATCTTCTTGTAACAAAACCAGTGTTTAATTATTAGAATAAATACCTGTAGTTGAAAAAATATATACAACATGCCTTTCAGTAAATTATATTTACCGCTTAAAATTCAAGGGGGTACATATGTTTGATGACCCAGTATTTTTCCCCATCGCAATATTTTGAGTGCAAACAAGCAGATATTTATTGGATATTGAATATGCTGTCTTAAAATTATCGTTTTCAAATTGAGGAGGGGGTGGAGAGTGTTTTCAGATTAGATTGTCATGTAAATGTAGCAAAAGATATGTGGAATTTGGGATTTAAAGGGTTCTTACATATATTAATGAACCCCATATTATTATTATTTTTTGTTTTCGTCTCACATAGCATCTTCTTGTAACATAACTAGTGTTTAATTATAAGAAGAAATATCTGCAGTTGAAAAAAAATATACACAACATGACTTTTATAAAATTAAATTTACCGCTTAAAATTCAGGGGGGTGCATATGTTTGATGACCCAGTATTTTTTTATGCCTTAATATTTTGAGTGCAAACAAGCAGATATTGAATAGTCATATAACATGGTGTCCAAAAATTACTGTCTTCAAAAATACTCAGGGGGAGGAGGGTTTTCATATCTGGCCCATGGACTATATATTGATGTTTACAAACATCCTCAACATTAACACCATCAACATGATCAAGCAGCAGAGGGCTCTGTTTGAAGGTATTTCAGGCTGTTCATCTTTTGGAAGAGGATGTGCTGTCACAATCTGCCAGTACTTAGCTTAAATGAAATTAGAACACCAGGAAGATTATTTTTCTTACCTTGCACTAGTCTGTCTGGAATATCATGAATCCTAATATCATGACTGTATCCACATTCAGGAAATATTTCCCTAAAAGTCTGCATATTCATATCTTTCTCACCAAATAAGTTGATGAGAAGTAACATGACATCTGTACTTGTAAGACAAAGCAATTATTGGTAACTCAACAGTGACATACTAGTCTGCTGAAGTTTCGCATAAGCCTATCTCAATACTCCGTACCAGTGCATGTCCATCGATCAAGACACAGACACTGACACAGAGTCAGGAACATTTTCAATGTGATCTATATCTTCACTGACAGTGACAATAAACATTGCCTCAATTTGAGACTGATGTTATCTTGTCATTAAGATATTTGATACTCTGTTTTTTTTGCTTAAACAAAAGTTGTGATCACTAAATGTATGTCAATACGTGTATCAAGGTTACAGTGTATCTGCACCACTAGATTTTGCATACTCAACAAGTCTTTTATTGCATGGGCTATAATCAGTTGTTAGATCAATGAAGTACACATTTCGCGTGTTATTAATGGAGCCAAGCATACCATAGCACTACAAGAGTAGTGTCTTGATGCACTCATTTATACAAATGTAGATACTCACTAAGACTTGTCATGGATGCTTGCTTGTGATGCTTTGGTAAACATACTGCATTTAACACGAATTTTTCCAGCGTTCCATGTGTTATCTGATAACTCTCACAAACTACATGAAAGTCACATATCACAACAATACCATAGTAATATTTTTTGAGAACAGGCCACTACAAATCTGCAACTCGATCTTTGGCTTTGTCATAAGCAGGTTGGTCATGAAAGATTGGTTTATTTTGACCAAGCAATTATTGATGATTGCTGTGTTGTACCAGTCACGACATTTAATAAGGGCACCATTTCCATAGTTGTTTTCAACAGTACTACATCCCTCAATGAAAGCTGCGCATGATGGGATCAAATGCACACCATAGGGCCTAACCACAAAATTGATTCGAGATGCAAACATGATACAACGAATATGATTATTCATTTACATCGGCCTTTAAACAACAATTCTCCTCAGGACAAAAATTCGGCTGTGGATCAAAAATGAGATACTGATTTCTGATTCCGACCATGCCGGTTGTTTGGCATCGTGGTTGTGCATTACTTCGATATCAACGTTTTAAAAAAACATGGAGTGTGCAGTATTGCTTAAAATGATATCTATCATTTCTTCTGTCGAGATATTGACATAACATAGCATATTGTGATAATGCGCACAAGGCGACGTAAAGCAATAGTCACTCACTCATATTGAGCCATTCCTCTGAGAACAAAGTTTTCTCCTGCCAATAGCCTGTTCTAGTTCATGGACAATGTGTAGATGCTTCAATCAAGGTTTGTGGATTTGCCATTGGTCTATGGGACATCAGTCTGTGATGGAGCTGGCCCACGCAGCGGCTGTTGCCGTATAACTCAGGCTCAGTCTCTGGGGAATTAACCCTTCAGACCAACAAGAAAATTCCTGGGTGAGCAATTGTAGTTGGTAGGTAGGTCTATATAACCATTCTGCTCATACCGATGAAGGCGCATCTTGATTCTTCTAGCTAGAATATATGGATAAAGGTCACGAGAGAGTGCGAGTGTGGATATTATGGCACTGGTTCAGTTCAAGAGGCCTGGTGGACTGAACCAGTGCCATAATCTCCACACTAGCACGATACGAGTGGCCTTTATGCATTTTCTCGCACGATAAATACAAAATATGAATTAGATAGACCTAAATCTATTTAAAAACATCAGGATTTATTTGGAAATTGAAAGTTCCACCAGCGCGGCCGCACCACTGACAAATGTTGACAGGAATCATCTGACATATTCCTACGCTGAGACACAGGTGCTGTGACGTTAAATAAACAGTACATTTTGAAACTCCACTAAAATATTTTAATTACAATATTTATTTTACATCTTTTGTGGGCAAATACAATTGAGCTTCTGGAAATATCACCATAGTGGCAGTAACAAACTACTTTGTTTTGGATAGTTGTTACATAAATTATTACAGGTATGGTATGCCAGCGCGTGGCATGGAGTGCGAGTGCGGGATTATCCGGACTTGTACACAAGCAGGCCAATCACTGCCAGAGTGCGAGAATATCTAAGAGTTCATTTTATTTCGGACTAATGGTCCTTCAGACTAAAGGTACTAAGGACTAAAGAATCACCTCTGTACTGAAACGAAGGCGACTTTTGACTATCTATTAGGTTCAGTTTTTCGGGGAATTCGGACTAATAATGAGACTTCGTAAAATATGCCGACCCCGTTACAGGAGTTGGAGGTATTAGAAAAGAATCATGTAGATTTATTTGATGACAAAACTATGGTGGCCCATTGGGGTCACTCAACCCCATTTAGTCCTGTTGCTAGTCAACTCAAGTTTTCTTGTTTCTCAACTCAAATTTCGGCTACTCAAATCAATTTTCTTGTATCTCAACTCAAATTTCCTAGCAACTCAACTCAATTTTTCTTGTAACCCAACACATATTTTCTTTTAACTAAACTCAAGTTTTCTTGTAACTCAACTCAAATTTCTTGTATCTCAACTCAAATTTTCTTTTGTCACTCAAATCAAATTTTCTTGTCACTCAACTCAAGTTTCTTGTATCTCAACGCAAGTTTTCTTGTAACTCAACTCAAGTTTTCTTGTGACTCAACTCAAGTGTATAGGCCTACCATGGATTGTAGGACCAATGGTGCGTCGGATCAATGGTGTGTCGGACCAATGGTGTGTCGGACCAATGATGTGTCGGACCAATGATAAGTCACCAAATATGTTATTATACACATGTTTACGACCCATAATACAACCATATTTCACTGTAAACTAACTTACGTTTTCTTCACATTCTGATGACATTTGAATGCCATAAGGCACATCTTCCAGCACGAGCAGGCCGTGGACAAGTGCCAACGCTATGAAATTCACCGGTATTTCTAGACAAATACAAAATGCCCTATTTAATGTAAATATGATAATATCAGTTTACTACCATAATGTTTGTATTATGGTATATAATTACTGTGTGAATAAGTAGGTATTGACATGTTCTATATTTATAAACGCATTTACATTCGTATAGAAAAGTCAGATACAAAGTGGGATGGAGTATGACCAGCACATGACTTATCAATAAATTAAAATAATATAACAATTAAAAATGTTAAAATGTCAAAATGTGTAACATATAAAAATGCACCTGAAGTGTGTGTGTCGATGGTAAAGTAGCAAATTGATTTATAAGATAATAACAATAGTTAGAAATTACACAGTTAAAGGAAAATTGGAAATCTGTTAAAGTGAGACAACGTCTAGATATATGTATGATTTAACTGTAGGCATTATAGTGGAGCAGCACAGCAGGTCAATTTTTAGGGTACCCAGCCACAAAAAATAACATTATGTGTCATATACCAAGTTAAAGCGTAGATTTTCAGGAGTCAAAAAAGTCATGGTCCTCAGGCCGTAGCTTAGAGATATTTTTGTAATCTGACCTTGAAGTAGGGTACTGTATATTCCGTAAAATAGATTATTTGCAGCATCTAGCATAAAGACTAAGAAATCTGTCACAACTCCTTATGCAACATATATTTCACATAAAATCACAAATGTGATGACACACAATTATGTTATGTCTTCAGCTTCATTGTTTTAGTTTTTTAATTTATTTTATATTGGTCCGTAAAGTTAGATTAGTCTTTGAAAACCACATGGCTTTGGAAAAAAGTGAATGTTTGCCAAGCCTTGCCTTTTTTGTTAGTGGCGGGTAGTTTGCAAGTTACCAGTTGCTGGTGTTGTACCGAGAAATTGATATATCAGCTAGCATAGAATACCTTAAAACAAATAATAAAAAATATTGTGTGTTTGTATGCCGTTATTACCATATTTGAAGTGATTCGGGACCCAGACGTATAGGGGCCTAGTCTAGTGGGAAAAATAGGGTTCGTGTGCACCCTCGGGAATATATTAATAATTTGTGAATCAAGTTTCGAAAACCCCATAGAAAACGATTAGCTATGACAATAAGCTTAAAAAATATGCAACTTTGTACCGCCATTACAGAAAAATGTATATTCAGTTATATAGCTCGATCAATATCACAGATAACGGTACAATAATAGTGTCTACACCCATATTTTGAGTGTCAAAGAAGACAAACAAACTATTTTTATAGTGATCTGATGTGTTTTACAAAATTTAGTAGGCGAATTAGCGCCGCCATTACCGAAAATTGTAAAACCGAAAAATGTATATATATTTATAGCTCGGTCAATATCACAGATCATGGAACAAAAATGGTGTCTGCACCCATATTTTCAGGGTCAATGAAGACAATAAAACCATTTTTGGAGTGATCTGATGTGTTGCAGTAAAAAAATAAAGCCTAGGCTAGACTAGTATCTCAATGTAATGTTAAAAGTGATCTCGTCTAGACTAGAGCTAGACAGCACCTTCCTTCCATTAGTGTGGAGTCTAGGCTGAAGGCGTGATCGCAGCCACTTTAAGCGTTATTTCACCCACTACAAAAGTGACCTTGGTCAATACAGAAGTGATCACAGCCACTTTATAAGTTACTTTAGCCGCCACAAAAGTGGTCTTGGACACAAACAATCCGATGTCAGCAACTAAAACAGTCATCGAAGTCACTACAAAAGTGATCTTGACCGCTGCAGAAGTAATCTGAGCCACATTAAAACAAAACAACAAAAACGATCTTGGCCACTGAAGAATTACTTACAACCACTTTGAAAGTAATCTCATTCTCATTCACTACAAAGGTGATCTTGTCCACTGAAGAAGTGATCACAGCCATTTTAAAAGTTATCTCAGCCACTACAATTGTGATCTTGGCCAATCACAAACTGGTGTCAGCCACTGAAAAAATTATCTAAGGCACAATAAAGTGATCTCGGCCACCGAAGAAGTGATTGCTGCCACTTTAAAAGTTATCTCAGCAACTACAAAAGTGATCTTGGCTACTGATGAAGTAATCACAGCCACTTGAAGAGTTATCTCAGCTCATTCGAATGTGATCTTGACCATTTAAGAAGTGATTACAACCACTTTAAAAGTTATCTCATCTACTACAAAAGTCATCATGGTCACCGAAGAAGTGATCACAGCCAACTTAATAAAGGTGTCTCAGCCGCTACAAAAGTGATCTTGACCACTAACTATTATGTCATTCCCTAAAATAGTGATGTCAGTCACTTCAAAAGTGATCTTGACCACTAAAGAAGTGATCACAGCCAATTTAAAAGTTATCTCAGCCACAACAAAGATAATCTTGATCGTTGAAAGGTACTTACAACCTTTTAAAAAGTTATCTCAGCCACTACAAAGGTGATTTTGGCCACTAACAAACTGGTGTCAGAAACTGAAAACGTTATCTAGGCTACTACAAAATGATATTGGTCACTGAAAAAGTGATTACAACCACGTTAAGTTATCTCAGCCACCACAAAGGTGATGTTTGCCTCAAACAAACTGATCTTGGCCACTTAAGAAGTGATCACAGCCCCTTTCAAAATTATCTAAGCCATTACAAAAATCTACCACTAAAAGTTATCTCAGCTACCATAAAAGTGATCTTGACCACTGAGAAAGCGATTATAATAACTTAAAGGTTATATTAACCACTACAACAGTGATATTGGCCAGTGAATAAATTGTCACAACCACTTAAAAAGTTATATATCAACCGCTACACAAGTGATCTTGGCCACCAGCAATCTTATGTCAACCCATAATAAAGTGATCTCGGTCACTACAAAAGTGATATTGACCACTAAAGAAGTCATCACAGCTACTATAAAAGTTATCTCAGCCATCACAAAGGTGATCTTGACCACAATCAAACTGATCTTGTCTACTGAAGAAGTGATCACAGTCCCTTTAATGTTATCTCAGCCACTACAAAATTGATTTTGGCCACCGAAGAAGTCATCACAGCCACTTTAAAAGTTATTTCATCCACTGCAAAAATGGTCTATAATAATGTTTCTTTTTAATTTATTTCAATACAAGACAATCACTTTGTCGGTTGTGCAGTATCTGACATATGTAATACACAATTTATTGTGATAGATAACAAAATGTGTTTTATATTTGAAAAGTTATAATTATGACTGAACATACTTCTATTGCCAACTATACAATATTATATTGGCATATAATATCAATTTGTACCATAAATGTTGGTATTCTGGACATACGGAATTAGATACATATGTAGGGATAATTATACTGTCTCCGTGAAATATTTAACCAACATAAGCAAGACGTTGATCTAATGCTGGTTTAATGTTGGGTGATCGTCGGCCACGCTGTACCGATAATAAACTAGCATTCAATATTTGTTTCTTGTTTCTAGGATCGATAAATTGAATATTAAATATCTGGCTACTAATCCAGCAAGCAAAGGGACATTAACCCAGAAAAGGTTCAATGTTGGACAACGGTGTACAATGCTGGCCCAACATTGCAACGATGTTTAGTGTTTACCGGGATACAAAATCAAAGGTTTCAAGGTCAAATTACAAAAATCCATCTAAGCTGCAAACTTAGCACCATCACTTTTCACATTCTAGAGATGCTAAGATTTAATTTGGTTTATAACACAAAACGTTACTTTTTGAGGGTGGGTGACTCCTTAAGCTGTTAAATACTGCAGCTAGAGACCGCCTGCTGCTCCACTATTATTTAAATATGGTGTGACTAAGTGAAATAAAACCAAACACTCTATGTAAAACAAGGCACATAATGAAATATAAAAGTCACAAGCAAATCGTTTTATAGTATCAATTAAAGAAACTACTGATATACACTACACAACATGTCTTTATCATGTTTATATACAACATATATCAATATATCAATCGTGTGGTAAAAAATGTCAACACCAAATACATCATAATGAAAATTCACAGCTTGCACAAAATGTAGCAATGCCAAAACTGATGATTGTGATATATCACCAGTTGTTCAAGTACGATAGTAGATGTTATGTTACTCAGTCATGACTAATACTCGAGTCCAAAACAAGACGTATTCTATGGCCTTAAAATACACCCATGACGTCTGTCTATTGTTAAAACAGTAGATTCGGATCTACGAATCTACTGTTATGTTGCACTGGTCAGGTCGGGCACAATATACGGGTTCAACTATGAAACTAAACTGTTAATAGACTGCTTGCACGAGTTTGCGCGTGAACAATTGCCTGATTAAAATAGTTCGGAGTTGCTCACTGTGTGGCGTGTTGTCATTAAAATGTGACAGTTGTCTGATATAAACAGCTCGTCGTTGCTCACCGTGTGGCGTACGTGTTGTTATTGGAAAAGGTGTATATTTTCATGGTTTAGCCATACAGACACTGAAATTGAGGTTTTCTATATCAAATCTTGGAACATCTGTACATATAATGTGTATTTTAAGTCGAAGAAAGAACTCAATTACAATAAATTCGTAGATCCGAATATACTCGTCGCTTTGCGCCTCGTACATTCGGATCTACGAATCTATCGAATTTCGTTCTTTCTCCTTGACATAAAACCAGTTATGCTTAACATGGCCATCCCTAAGTTACCTTTATCTGCTTATGTTCGTATAGAACAGTCTGACACAAAGTTGGATGGAATATGGCCAATACACCACTTTAATTAAAACATTTAAAATAATATAATATTCAACAATGTGACAAAGTTAAAATATTAAAATGAGTGATATACACAAATGCATGTATATTTGTAAATACTTGGTGGTCGTTTATTATTGAAAACGTCAACACAGCTGGCTAGATTTATAACATATAACATTAATTAACACCACACGTATAGGGGAACAATTAAATACATGAATAAAACGTACATAGATGAAAGAATGAAAAAATGAATGAACGAAAGAATGAATGAATACATAAATTAATAAATGAATGAACTAGCAAATTAAAAATAATTATACTGTATCAGTTTGCAATTTAATTATTATAATATAATAAGTTACTTTATTTTCTCTTCATTATTTTTTTTAGAAAACAAGTACAGTGTATTATACTCACGTTCTGAAAGTACCACCATTGAAAACATCATAATGATAAAAAATAAGGTTCCTCCGAAAGAGAGATACATGTAAGCCATTCTCTGAGTTATTCTGTACAAATGACCACACGATGTATGTTTGTCCTGCATGCTTCGAAATGTATCCATGAAATCACCGGATTTGTCAAAAATCTTAATATTGGTAATGCCAGCAATAGTTTCAGATACATGAGCAAACGTAGGTGACCGAACTGAAAACAATACTAATATCATCAGCAATCGATGAATGAAATAATAACCTTTACTACCTACAGCTCTGATATATTTTTGTATAAAACGTGAAGAATAAATGTTTCTTTTCAGTTTGAAGTCATCATTATGTCTTAGTTAACTCTTTCCGCTTCACTTGAATACCTATGTCGTGTGTGTACGAAAATTTAAATAGTTTACACTTTCAGTGTGGGGATATACTCTAGACGTCAGAATCTGACGTCTATATATAGCCTAGGCTTACTTCTGGGACGTTTAGGGGTTGAACAATGACGAGATTCGCAATAAAAAACCCTGATATTAGATCCACATATGGTGCGGAACGTGGGTTCGCATCTGGTGGCCACTCGAAACACTCTTGTGAATAACAGATTAACGAAGTAAGCACACAACGTTAACGTGTGTTAAAGTTAGCACACTCTAGTCGATATGTTCCATACCAACGTTTCCAGACGTCGAGTATTACACACACTGGACATAAGTTTGTTCACGCCAACACAATTCATACACAAACCACTGTTTAATGACTACTGAGCGGCCAGCCCCTATATCATATGCTGTCAAGGTTGGAAGGTTTGAAAACTACTTCGGAGTTATCTTTTGACTGCAGCTTGTTTTTTTGATACGCACTTTGATACACATAAAAACTGCTAGGTGACGACTACATACATGCAAGGGGCATATTTAGCCTAGTGGCAAGAACAAACCTCATGGTTCATAACAAAAACTAAATAATAATATAATGATACTAATTAGGCCCGGCCGTAGGCCAGGAGCCTATTAAGTTTATTTTGCCTGAGTCTGTGTCCTATTTAGGGGAAAGAGGGGTGCCTTGTGTGGGACACAGTTGACATGTCTGTACACCAGTCCCTATGAATATGTCGAATGTAAAGTTAGAGGTTCCTAGGTCAAGTACTTTCGTCTTTAAAAAATGTTCAGAAAAAATACATTCACAATTAAATATATGTTTAGACCTTAAAGGGTTTTGGTTGGAATAATGTTGGCCCAGCGTCGCAGACGGCGGCCTTGTATTACAACAGCATTGGGCCAATATATCATGTTATCTGGTGTTTCTGGCACCGGGATGGATAGCGTCACCCGCATAACAATGCAGCAGTCAGAAACACGGTACAATCACCCAATGCTGTTTCAATGTCGGGCCAGCGTCGAAAACTGTGGATCAACATTGAAACAGCATTGGGTGAATGCCACGTGTTTGCGCAAAGTATACAGCAGACCCAGTGATGGATTAGCGTTGAGCAAGCGCCTTAGACGATTGACCGGCATTGAACCAGCAATGGTCTGCGACGCTGGCCAACATTGAACCGGAAGTTGGTTGGTAGGCCTACATCCTCTGTACGAGGTACATCGTAAGCAAGTATTGAATGAATGTTGGCCAGCACCGGCGATGGTGGTGGAAGGAATACACGTTGAAAATATTTTTTAACTTGTCGCCTTAGTTTTTTTCCTTAATTATGTCCGGGACATTTAGAATTCTGGCCCATGAGGAAGACCAGTACACTGTTATGCTTAGAAAATATCAAGCTGATTTTTTGTCTATAGTACTCGAACAGACTAAAGTCTGGGCCTCGGAGTTCGGGAACTCCTGTTCTAGTTATGTTTCATATAACGTCATAAATATATTTTCGTTCAAAATCTGTAAAAAAAATGAAATAAACTATCCGGGTTTGAGTTTATATGCTGTGATTCAATTAAGGTATTAAGCATCTGTGTAATAGGCATCACTTTGGGGTGAACAAACTTATGTTCAGTGAGTGTACATATGTACGACGGTCGACCATATCGCGTCTACATGTACTAGCAAACTTTTTTTTGAAAACAATTACATTGTACATAAGGTGATATTTGTTGTGGTGACATTAACGATACTGTCACAATTTTGTTTAATATGTGAATATATATTCAATTTTACACGTTGTGCAGTGAATGATTTAACAACTGTCTTTACCACCACTCCTCATTCAATGGTCGATTCATATGACATAATGTTCATTATGTCCCTGAACTGATAACACTGTGGTCATCCACAAAAAATCACTGTAGCAAAGTTCTAGCTAAACTGATATTGTGATTAGGTTGTTTCTGTTTCTCATGTTTATCGAACACTAGTCTTATTTACACTTACTTTCTCCTTCTAATCGCCTCATGTCACGAGTTGTTGGCAAACACGCACGACGTACCAGAAAACAATATATCAGAATGAGTGGAAATGATAGGATAAGCCACGGTAAGACTATACAACTAAGGATAGCACTGCTAAGAGGTCCCAAGATAGCCTGTATAACAACAATTGTAGACGAACACATGCATGGTATAAATAGCAGCATCATAACAATATAACAAACACCATTGTCAATTTATTTGCTCAACGTTAACTATCTAATCACTATGTAAATGTGCGTATATCTGTTGTTTTAAGTCAATCAACATGTTCTTCTGGATTTATCCAGGATTTTTGGGATCACTATTGGGACCAACGCTGGTTCAATGATGTACATGTCGGGTGATGGCCAAATTCATTGCTTGAACTGGAGGGGAATTATGACTTTTCCAGTAACAACTAGACCAATTGTGACAAGTAACAGTAATAACATTTGGACGCACTTTTCAAACTTTTTTTACGACACTTGCGACCATTTTCTGCGACCATGTCCGACCATTTGCGACCATTTACGACCGTTTGCGACCGTTTACAATCATTTGTGACCGTTTGCAATCATTTGCGACCGTTTGCGATTGTTTGTAACCATTTGCGACGACTTGCGGCCTTTTGAGACGATTTGCGACCGTTGACGACCGTTTCTGACCGCTTGCGACCATTTGCGACCACTCGCGACTACTTGTGACCATTTGCGACCGTTAGAGGACGTTTGCGGCCGTTTGCGACCACTTGCGACCCTTAGAGACCGTTAGCGACCATCTCCGACCGTTTGCGACGATTTTCGATAATTTAGGACTGTTTGCGACCGTTTCTGACTGTTTGCTACCATTTGCGACCGTTAGCGACCATTTGCGACCGTTTGCGACCACTTGCGACCGTTTTCGACCGTCAGAGACCATTTGCAACAGTATTCGACTGTTAGCGACCATTTGCGACCGTTTGTAACCATTTGCAATCATTTGCGACCTCTTGAATATCGTTTGGGACCATTTGGGACCATGTGTGACCGTTTGCGACCGTTTGTGACCGATTGCGAGAGTCTGCAACCGTTTGCGACCGTTTACGACTACTTGTGACCGTTTGCGACTGTTTGCGACCGTTTGCAATCGTTTGCCATCATTTGCGACTGTTTGCGACCGTTTGGGACCATGCGGGATCGTCCGAGACCGTTGGCGACCGTTTGTGACCATATGTGAGGGTTTGCGATCGTTTGCGACCGTTTGCTACCGTTAGCGACCATCTCCGACCGTTTGCGACGATTTGAGATAATTTGCGACTGTTTGCGACCGTTTCTGACTGTTTGTGACCATTTGCAACCGTTAGCGACCTTTTGCGACCGTTTGCGATCACTTGCGACCGTTTGCGACCGTTTTCGCCCGCTATCGACCATATGCGACCGTTTGTGACCGTTTGCAATAATTTGCGATCATTTGCGACCATTTGAATACCATTTGAACACTATTTGGGACAATTTGGGACCGTTTGGAACCATTTGTGGCCATTTGCGACCGTTTACGACCGATTGCGACATTCTGCAACCGTTTGCGACGGTTTGCGACAACTTGCGACCGTTTGCGACTGTTTTTGACCGCGTTTGTGACCGTTTGTGACTCTTTGTGACCTCTTGCGACCTTTTGCGACCATTTGTGACCATTCGCGACCGCTTCCGACCGTTTGCGACCGTTAGAAAACATTTACAACCGTTTGCGATTATTTTCTACCGTTTGAGACCGTTTGCGACCATATCCGACAGTTTGCGAACGTTGTCGACGGTATGATATAATTAGCGACTATTTGCGACTGTTTCTGACTGTTTGCTACCATTTGCGACCGTTAGCGACCATTTGCGACCGTTTGCGACCACTTGCGACCGTTTTCGACCGTTAGCGACCATTTGCAACAGTTTGCGACTGTTTCCGACCATCTGCGACCGCTTGCGACTGTTAGCGACCATTTGCGACCGTTTGTAACTGTTGGCAATCATTTGCGACCACTTGAATATCGTTTGGGACCATTTGGGACCATTTGGGACCGTTTGCGACCATGTGTGACGGTTTGCGATCGTTTGCGACCGTTTGCGACCGTTTAGGACTACTTGTGACCGTTTGCGACTGTTTGCGACCGTTTGTGATCGTTTGCAATCATTTGCGACTGTTTGCGACCGTTTGGGGCGTTAGGGACCATGTGGGATCGTCTGAGACCGTTTGCGACCATGTGTGACGGTTTGCGATCGTTTGCGACCGTTTGCGACCGTTTGCTACCGCTTGCGACCGCATGCGACCGCTTGGAACCATTTGCGACTGTTTGCGACCATTTACTGAAATACGTAAGTGCGCAAATATTTGCGCAAGTATGCAAGTGCGCAAGTTCTTGTGTAAGTACATGCCCGAGGGAGTAAGTGCGCAAGTATATGCACAAGTGCATAAGTGCGCAAGTACATGCGCAAGTGCCAAATACATACACAATATATTGTATGCACAAGTGCACTTGCGTAAGTACGCAAGAGCGCAAGTACTTGTGCGAGTGCGTGATAGTGCGTAAGTACTTGCGCAAGTGCTTGCGCAAGTACACGAGTGCGCAAATGTGCAAATGCGCAATAGAGCAAGTACTTGCACAAGTGCGCAATTGCTTTCGCAAGTATGTAAGTGCGCAATTGAGCAAGTTCTTGCGCAAAAGCGCGCAAGTACTTGCGCTAGTACTTAAGTGCGCAAGTATGCAAGAGTGAGCAAGTGCGCAAGTACTTACGGAAGTGGGCGAGTGCCATTTATGCAAGTACGCATGTGCGCAAATAGCATATTTGCACAAGTAGGAATCTTTTAAATGTTACATTACAAATTTAAATAACAGTTGTAATTCCAGCAAACAAATTAAAATCACAGTTGCAATTACAGAGAGGCGAGAAACAGAGAGAGACGTCACAAATGTCGCGAATGAACTAATGTCACAGAAGGCACAAATTTCACAAAATGTCACCGAAGTCACAAATGTCACAAAAGTTTCAAAGCCACAAAAGTCACAAAAGTCACAAAATGTAAAATATGTCACAAAAGACACAAATGTCACAAAAGTCACAAAATAAATGTCAAATATGTCACAAAAGACACAAATGTCACAAAAGTTACAAATGTCACAAATATTACAAATATGACAAATGTCACAAAAAAGCACAAAAATCAAAAAGTCGCAAAGTCGCAAGAAAGTCGCAAGAAAGTCCGAAAAACGTCCCAAAAAAATCATTAAAAAAGACAAAAAAGACACCAAACGATAACAAAATGTGACAAAAAAAAGTGACAAAAAAGTGACAAAAAACGCGTGAAACTTAGTCCAAACTTCACTGTTACTTGAAAAGTTGCACGTTTGTCTAACCATTCATGATACATACAAGTATTCAGGTGTATATTTGTGATGTGTATAGAACATTCCAAACCACAAAATACTCTGTTAAATGCATGGCAAGATGTACATGTATGATTTGGCAAAATTGGAATTTTTATTTGCAATCTATTAATCAGCAATGTTTCAACCATATTTTTATGTGAAGCACAAGTTAAATATGTTCTCCTAAATGAATGTCACTCCTCATATGCCCAGTGCAAATGAAGCGTACAAAATAATTCACAATTTGTCCAATAGAAACCCTAATATGATTTATATTAATGTTTTCTTGAAAAAAATATTTTTTCAAGAATATAACTGGTTTCCACTCACGCCGCTCATTTCCCAAACTGTCCAATGTAACTCTTCGTCCGAAATACCCATATCTCGTGTAAATCTGTTCAGGATCCCACCTAGTGACACATTGTACATCACAGTAATTACACATAATTTTGATATAATTCATAGGCCATGTATAACGTGTTTTATTTCACAGCATAGTTATTTTACCTAATATGTCGAACGCTTTGAAAATGTCTATACAATTAGGTTTCGTGATCATTATTATATTGATATATATATTAATACTATAATCACACGTAGGACAGGACCACTGATTTCGAAAGGATTTGTTAACAATGTAGATAAATCATTGACAATGTCTGGCCTGAATAGTCTATACCATTTTTTTAATGGTACACGAGGTAAAAAGTAGAAGAAAACACACTATACTCGTTTAAAATATAATGATTTTGAAACCAGCTCACGAAATAGCGGGACAAGGTGATAATCATCAATGATCAGCTGATATTCTCATGTGATCGACTGAACCACTCTGTCATTGTTTGGGATGGAAAACTATAAATTACTTAGACCAAAATTGTTCTGTTTATCTTGTTTTAAACACATATGACACTGAGAGCTATACCGGCTACAGTTCAGATATACCTGCTGCATTAGATTCAAAGAAACACATGGGTGATCTCAATACGCGCATGAATAGTCTATCGTGCAGTCTCGTGCCAGCTCCTGTAGTTAGAAGGACGAAACAATAGGCAGCCATTATTATAAACAGGAACGACGACATCAGCATTCCTATATAGATGTTTCTCTTCTCCAGTCTGTAAACCTGAGAAAAATACGCCCACAATATGCTCTGAACGATAATGTCCTATGTGATTAAATATACCGGTCAGATACACATAAAGTGATAGATTGCCAAACATGTTAAATTTGTCACTGAAATATGCATGCGACCAGTCTTTAAATTAGGGGGGGGGAGTATAATATACAGCGAATACATGTACATGTATGTATATAGTATGTATGTTTATATATTTCATATTGGCTATTCTATTTTTTACATGTTTAATACACCCAGTATGGTGAACTTCAAAAGTGAGCCCACCGTTGTGCATAGTATTGGTGCATTGCTAAATATCCCAATATCTGATACTTTTAGTTAATAGCAATGCAAGCTATTCCGTTTGTCTAATAATGATTGTCATAATTGTTTTCTTCACATTCACATACCATAATGTAAAGCTCCAGTCTCCACCAATACGAAAACTCTGAAAAACGAAAATTGAAAGATCGTGTTTCTAAAATAAACTTTTTAAATAATAAATGTCCTAAATTATTCACACTAGGCAATTTTAATATGTAATTACTTATCAAATAATAATTGTATACAATTTTTGGGCTGTGTTGAAGTGCTTTAAACGGGGTCTTTAAAGCTATATATCTGATATTGGAATGTTAGAAATCGCTAGTAATACAAAACTAAGTGCGAATATGACCATAGTAATTTAATTCGATACATACATGTGATGCCAGAAGAAATACAACGTGACATAAAAAAGTAAATACTCCTCCCAACTTTATGTAAGACCAATAAACTGACAGTGTAACACTTCTTGTGGATCGATCATCACTGCCTTCCTTGAAATTAACCTGCAAAAGTACTTTAATAGTTAACCCGTGTACCGCTGAGTTGTTTGTGTGTTTTTTGATTCATTTGAGGCTTCAAATGAATGAAAAATAATATTGAATTATTTGATTAACTGAGCATCTAAGACACGATGGGCTACACATATTAGTGGTATTTTATTTAGTCTGCTTGAAACCGTATATATGTGGTCTTAGCAGCCCAAGGGTTAATCCTTAGAGCGCTGAATTATTTTTGTATAAACCATGGACACTAAAGGGTTTTTTCAATTTGAAATCATCATAAATGTCTTATTTAGCTATTTCCGCTTCAATTGAATACTTATGTTGTGGGTTTACCGTCATTATGAGTATTTTTTGTATTCTTACAGTACGGGGAGCGACTTTAGACGTCAAATCTGACATCTACAGACATGAGATTCTGACTTCTAAAGTCGATCCCCGCGCTGTAAGTGCAAAATATGTCATTCTGAGCTGAGCTGAACTGAGCAGAAAGGCATATCAAAAGAAATACAGATGTATGTTCGAGATCAAAAATATCACAAGAAAAACAATAAGCTGAAATTGATCAATTTTAAGAAAGTTAATGAATCGATAAACATGAAGACAACAATAGGTTAGCTATATGTAGCTAGCCCTATTATAAAGTACAGTTTTGCCAGCACTACCAGTAAGATCAATTTCAAAATTATTTTGCATTTCATATAAGACTAAAATATATATTATGTATCTGACGATGTGGGGATATGGTTGCCATAATATTATTTAAAACACATAATTGTAAAATAATGTTTCAGTGGTTTAAGTAATAATCGTATAACCTGATAACTGACCTTGGTAATTGGCAGCACTGATTCTCTCCTGTCAGCCAATGTTGCGATTGACTCATTCATGGATTTGGTGATGAATGACATCGTTTGTTTGTCCTCGGCCATCGATTGATATGTTCCTTGAAATATCACCTTACCCTGGGCAAAATATATAACCTCCTTGGTGTTACCATGCAAAGTCAAAATGCAGTGACCGCCTACTTGACAAGTAAGCAGTTACTGCCGTTTGGATTTGCATGACAACATGAACACTTCTCTTTTTTACCATACGACAACGAATATCAGAGAAGAATAAATTATTTACCCAAATATATGTGAGTGCATAACTTTGGAGTGTTGTGTTAAGGCTTGTGAAATCAATCGAATAGCTAGCTGTAACCACTGCTACTGTGATAGCACGTACACTCATACCTCGTCCAATATCACGATCCAGTCTGATTTCTCCGCATATTGCACCTGGTGGGTCACCAATACACGTGTTTTGTCAGGATGATACCCCAGGATGCACCTGAAATGAGTGATAAAATAATGATAATTGCATTTATTTAAATCATTTTAAGTGAAAGCCACGCTTTAAACCAACACCTATTAATACGAGCAGTCACGTAATTGTTAGGAGCAATGTCCACCAACACAAAAACGTATGGCAACTTCAACTTACTTGTTGAATAAATGATTACCAACTTTTGGGTCGACGGCACTGAGAGGATCGTCAAAGAGGTAAATATCCGCATCTTTATACAGCGACCTGCAATTATATAAAACATCATTATATATACGATCGGAAACACCATTATCAATACGGGGACTACGATTTGTGCTATTTGTAATTATTCTTGTTATGATATTGTTTGAAGTTGTTACTTGACGTCTTACACAAGCATTATGTGTAAAACGATCTATTTTACAAATGAAAACGTACAATGCATTTATGTTTACATACTGATATAGTGGGGCTTAACCGTTACAGCGCGGGGATCGACTTTAGTCGTCAGGATCTGACGTCTATAGACGTCAGATCCCCGCACAGTAAGAATCAAAATATTTCTAATGACCGTAGACTCATGACATAGGTATTCAAATTAATCGGAAAGCGCTAACTAAGATATTTTATGATTTTAAATTGAAAAACACCCTTTGATCTCCATATTTTTACAAAAATAATACAGCGCTTCAAGGTTTAAGTACTACCTACCTTGCTAGTGCGATCCGTGCTCTCTGTCCACCACTCAGTGTAACTCCACCCTCCGCCATTACAGTGTCATTTTGTTGTGGAAATGTGGCGATGTCCTGAATGGAACATAATTAGCATAGTTTAATTGACATATTTCGTATACAATATATGCAGTCGATTTGGCCTACAATAGGCCCAAGTATGCACATATCTTGTACGATTTGTGTGGAGTCGTATTGGCCTTAGGTTCTACGGGTTATTGGTCCTACGATAAATCAACACGGAAGCGTGAAGCAAATAAATTATACCTGTGGAGCAGTGCTGTGGAAAGTACAGGCAGTTTTTTTAAGGATACAAAGGATACAAACATGTTATCAACCCTGGCATAACAAAGGCATGGGGCACACACAAAATTAAAATTGAACAACATTCAAACAAGCTAATTATGTTAATATTAAATTATTGAATAAAAGTCAAACAGTTTATTTATTAAAAGGTATAGTAATTGAATATAGTTAATAATTATAAATCCATATTTAAATAACACATTACCGTACACAATGTTGAATTACTGTGACAGCATTGTGTCGCTTCATCTCAGGTAACTGCGCACTATGGCTGCAGACCGAGGTCTGGACACAATGCTGTCACATAGTAAGCCTAGCTAATACACAAATAAAATAAATAAAATATACATATTAAATATTTTAAATGGAAAACTAATTTGACAAAGTTAATCAAGTCAATCATAAATTGATGACTACACGTAAGACAGTTTAATTGTCAATAGTTAAATAGTATTTATATATGCATGACATTAATTATAAGTCAATATTTAAACAACATATCACATATGTTAAATGCCTGTGACAGCATTGTGTCGCTTCACCTCAGTACTGCGCACGCTGGCTGCAGACCGAGGTCTGGACACAATGCTGTCACATAGTAGCGCTGCAAGGTATACTATTTAAATACGAAAATAAATAAAATATACAAAATAAATCATTTAAATGCCAAACGAATGTAACAACATTCAAACAAGGTAATCTAGTTAATAATAAATTTATGAATGCGAGTTGAACATAATAATCATCAAACGGTATAGTATTTGGACAAACAAGAGAATGATAAATTCATTTTTAAACAACACATCACATTATGTTAAATTCCTGTGACAGCATTGTGTCGCTTCACCTCAGTACTGCGCACGCTGTCTGTAGATCGAGGTGTGGACACAATGCTGTCACAAAGTAGCGCTGCAAGGTGTGTATGTTAGGTCTATTTTGATAATACAGAGGTAATAACGTTTTCTTGAGATCTGATAATGGTTGGATAATGTAATGTAATGTAATGTAATGTAAGAGAAAATGAAATTCATCACCCAGTTCCTCTATGTTACATTTATCACAATTTCGAGTAAATCTTGGGCGGCCACTATACCGTCCAACTTTAATTGGCAGTTTATGGTTCTAATTTTACAGAATAATTTGACAATGTGACAATGTGATAAACATGTAATTGACCAATCGCATTTGACAATGTGATAAGATAGTTTTCAAATATAAAATTCCGTTTAAAAGTCCTGTATAACACATATTTAGAAGAATTATTGACAATTGTATCCCATTCTTGTACATATTGATCTTGAAGCGATTTTTAACAGCGTGGACTATGGAAATATTTTCTGGAAGCATTTGTGATAACCATATGAAACTGTGACCAGAATGGTCTAATATATTCGTAATTTCTGATAACCATGGGGATGTATACACACCATTCGAATTATATAGATAATTAACATTATACATAATATGAGATTTAAAACTTATTTTTATTTTGACCTAACAGTTTTGACCAATACGATAGCATTCTACATTTATTTGAAATTGATAAGGCGTTTCCCCCAATACCATGCACGTCCGTGTTGATTGTTTTAAACCAAGAATATATTTTAAATATTTAGGTGTATTTCGAATCCATATTTCCCATCCATATAATAAAATATGCAGCATCAAAGGGTTAAATAATTGAGCTGCAAGTCAATAAGCAAATCCAACTGTTTACTTCTTCTTAAAAGTGCAAACATAGTTTTTAGTGATCGGTCAATTACATGTTTCCTGTGTTTGGCAAATGTACCGTTATAATTTAAAATAACACCCAGATATTTGAAGCTATCTTCAACAGAAGTAACATGACCATCATATTTAAATATATGTTCACCTTTCCATTTAGATTTTCAAAGTACAACAATTTTGTTTTTTTCTACATTCACATCTAACTTCCATGCATTACAATACAAATATAAACAATCTAAACCTGGTTGCAAACCTTGAGCGTCACTTGTGAATATAGCTGTATCATATGCATACAGCATTGCAAACACTTTGACTAAATTGTCATATATATTATCATAAATCTGTAATATATGAAGTTCATTTTCTAAGAAGAATGATTCCATATCATTAATAAATCAAGAAAATAACAATGGAAACAGGTTTTCACCTTGTCTGACACAACTATAACATGACTGCTAAGTAAGCAGCTACTGCCTTTTGACATTGCGCGACAGAACAGTGGTCTGAATATCCGAAAATGTGTCTAGCTCTATAGTCCGTACCTCTATCAGATCGCATGCTGTAGTGACATTGATATATTTCTGTATGTTAATCTCCCCTGCCAGCATAATGTTCTCTTTTACAGATCCTGACATAATCCATGGATTCTGCGTGTAGTAGCTCACACTACCTTCTCTATTCACTTGTCCTCCATCCAGTTCACCCAGACCGTAAAGGGCACCAAGCAGTGTAGACTGACAAAATATGATATATTAATATTATATTACTTCGTGTTCGTTATTAATCATTGTTTTTATTCATTTTTAGGGCTATTACGTGTTAACACTGGTTAAAGTCCCACGAGAACACACGTATTGCCGTAGTTTTTCATTATTATCTAAACATTTAATCCATATATCATCGTCCTGGCAGCAAGGCTTGACACCACGAGGCCGTCAAGCCGAGCCTTGCCGAATCAGTCTTATCAACCACCTATTAGGGTAGGGCGGATCTAGATATTAAATATTTTTTAGTTTTTCAACAAAATGTCAATTTAATGTTGGCCCGCTGCCTGCGCCGTTGGCTCAACATTAATCGAACCCTAATCATGTAACGTTTGATGCCTGGTGAGATGTAGTGAGAGCTGAAATTCTAGGCCAACAGTAAGTTTTGTTTAATGTCAGGCCTGTGTCGTAAACATTGGCCCTACATTAAATCGGCACTCATGCCAGAGGTCAAACTTGGGTCAAACAGAAAAAATATATCTAGAAAGTCCCCACTCCAATAGGTGGCTCACCGTTTCAGCAAGGCCTCGGTCTGCAACCTCGGGAGCAGCGTGCCTTTCGTGCGAAGATGACACAACATTGCGTGTAAATAACACACTTAAAACATGTTTTACTTATTTCGTCACTGTTCATATGTTCACGTCAACAGATCGAGTTATTTTGTCACTACGATTATTTACACCGTAATAACAGACTCTGTGTGCGATACAGAGTCTGTAATCATTGCCATTCGTCAAGTTGTGCCCCAAAAATACGGTGCGCATCCGATCGATTGCGCAATTAATTACTGCGTCATTGTTTGATCAATTATTTTTATATCATTCTGTAATGACAGATGTACATCTCATTAGAATAATGCCTTAGCGTGGGGACTTAAAGCCCTGTCTTTATAGGTGAATTTATCATCTAAATAGGGCTACCCTCACATTTTTCATGAAATGTTTGGTCTCAGCGTACACTGACCACCAGCATAGAAAACCACAGCGTTCGCAAAATGTGAAAATTGTATATACTATGTCATGTGCCTTCCTGGCAACTCTGTCTTGTCTTCTACTAAAGAAGACCATCAGAATAAACTACTTGTTACTTGTTACTTGTTACTTGTCAATCTCTGACGTTGAACCATGATGTTCACGTCAAGCTCGGACTACGATTATTTAATGCAACATTTACCCACCTTTCCACTACCAACAGTGCCAAGGATTGTGGTTAATTTGTCCTGCAAACAATATCATACACAATGTACATGGGTCATAGCTGTATGGTGTCCGGATAGGACCATCTCGTCCTTTCGCAGTTTCGTTGTTTTGCAGTTTCGTTGTTTTGCAGTTCCGTTGTTTCGCATTGACCTTTCTTAGTTTCGCATCGCCCTTTCGTGGTATCACATCGCCCTTTTGTTGTTTGGCACTTTCGATGTTTCGCACTTTTGATGTTTCCCACTTTCGTTGTTTCGTATCTTTGTTGTTTCTTACTTTCGTCGTTTCGTACAAAACAACGAAAGAGCGAACGTACGAAAGTACGAAACATCGAAAGTACGAAACAACGTTGTTTCGCACTTTCGCACTTCAATCGTTTTGTACTTTCGTTGTTTCGTACTTTCGTTGTTTCGTACTTTCGTATATTCTCAGTTTCGCACTTTCGTTGTTTCGTACTTTCGTTGTTTCGTACTTTCGTTGTTTCGCAGTTTCGTACTTTCGTTGTTTCATTGTTATAGACGGCAGCGTTAACCTCTTCACCAAGGCTCCGGCGTGGTAGATGACAGCATTCAGCCATTTCACTTTAATCATCACACCAGGGTCTCTGCTGAACAGTGACTCCCAGCGTGGCAGATGATAGCGTTAACCATCAAAGCAGGGTACGAAACAACGAAAGTACAAAATAACGAAAGTACGAAACAGCGAACTGTGAAACAAGGAAAGAGCAAG
>OZ024915.1:51792260-51821858 GCA_964017125.1 Flabesymbios commensalis | reverse complement strand
AACATGGTTAATAATAAATATACTTACCAATTCACAGATTTTTTTTTTAATTGCAATTAACATATAAATGTATGCTATCGTTCGATTAACCACATAGACCATATTTTATATTTTGTGAAATTTATAATACTTAAAACAATTATCAAATGAACCATTGGTTTGTTAATAACTAGCTGACTTACTTTGATTGCATTGACGGAAATACTAGATTTTTCACCAGTAGCATGAGTAGACTTCATATAAGATGATTCCTTTATTTTCAGAAACCTCTATCAAAATAAACGAATGATATTTTTCAGAGAATATAGGCTGCATAATTGTCTGTAATAGCAACAGTTGTTAGCAAATGTTCATACTGTGACGATAAGTCTGTCCAGAGTCTATTTAGTTATTTGATTAATTTTGATCATTATAGTTTAACATTATGGTTAACACTATTGGGTAAGATGGGGACATTTAAGCAGTGAGTTAGTGGGGGAAAATGTAATAAACATGGACCGATTGTCATAGTGTTGTGAGCTGGTAGTGCGGGGAAAATGTGACTGGAGAGGTTGGCTTACACTGTATAGCACTGTATTTAACTTTGCATATCTAAGTGTGTGTTACATTCAATGCATCGGGTCTTGTGTTTGTATTCCTAATTCAAGTTGATTAATTTCGGATTAATGTATTGTAATTTCAGTGATTATAAGTGTATGTAAAGTGTTATATTTTGGGCAGATAGGTGAAAGTGACGGTGCCCCAGTAACCTTTTGATCGGGTAGTGTACTCTGTGACCTCACTTCCAATAGAAATTTAGAATGATGGCATATGTATTTCCCCTACATAACAGAAACACACACACAATATATAACCAGACTACACTACATTTAATTGGCCAATATATGCTGCCATGGTAACTGACAGCCATTTTGAATATGCGGATTATGCTAATTATGAAGTGAAATTTTTAGATTTGTTTGTTTAAAAATGATATTTTTGAGATCCACGGAGATTCAGGAGTAAAACATTATATCAATTCACATATAATAATAAAATACATCACAGACGGGTCGAAGAAGCATTCAATAGATCTATGTACACAAAATAATAGGGTATATAAGTTATTTCCATGGGAAATATAAATCTTTCCAAATTCCCTGTGGGGCATACCAGATTTCATATTTTTTGGTGAAGCAAGTTAGAAAGGGTGGGAAATATCGAAAGCCTCGTATTCATTCATGTTATCTGAGCCTGGAGTTCTTTTTTCTAGTTCAAAAACGATTGTGGTGCAGATAATTCACCCTTTTATGTTTTAGTTTCCCCATGTTGTGTTCATAGTTGCGCAAGTGATGTCATCTTGTGAATGGCTAAGCAATATTTTCAGGTTCGAGCTCCGAGCTGGGCTCGGACTTAGACTGCTATGAGTTAAAGAGGGGTCGAGGGCTAATGCAGTTAACCCGGTGGTTATCTGTATTACCCGATCGACCCGTTATAGTGCACATTTTAGCACATTTTAAATGAGAAATGGACATAAAAATCACATATTTTCAACATAAAGAAACATACATGTATCTACAATAAAGTTCTATACATTTTTTTAAAATTAGTTAAATCCTTGTGTCATCCACACGAGGATATTAGTCTTGTTATTTGACTTATGTTAACTTCACGTTTTAACGTATTTATGTGTTCAAGGGTTTAAGATGTTCCGTCTAATTGTATATTATTATTATTAAAAAGATAAACTCACTTGAATTCTTTTCACAGACTTTGCAGCCTGTGTCATGAATATGACAGAGGCTGGTAAAAATCCGGTCAGTGGACGATGCAGTGCATACATGAAAGCAAATACTCTGAATATGGCACTAGGCTCCAAATGGTTCCCAAGAGTAAAGTAGATGACCATGGTTGTCATGGTGGAGATTTTAACTGCCGACCAGTTGATAGATCTAAACAAATCTATAAAACACATGGCCCACTTCAACTGCACCGTTTCCATCCTGTTGAATCAAATGAAGACACACAATTTGATTGGGATCAATGCTGTGCCAAAAATAGGCACGGAATGCCCTTAAGCAAATGAAACGTGTTTCTACAGCGTGGATTGTCTGAACTTAATTTGACATTGCTAATTATTTATTTTGAACTAGTTTTTGACAGGGGAGTCTCGCAGCGAGACACGATTTAAAGGAGTAGTCCGCTGTGTACGAACAGCGGGACACATCTGTAACCAGAAAGCACCATGCTGATTACAGAGATAGATGCAACTGGGGTACAGGTAAACAAGACACATACACAGAGTGGTCTATATCATTAAAGAATTATTCAACTGCAAAACTCGCATGCCTGGGACGGTCAAGTATAGACCAACAGTAGCCTAATGAGTACAAATTGACGGCATTAATATAGCCACTGAACTGATTACAAGATACTACTTAAATGGGACATTGATCCACTGCTGTTTTAATGCTAGGCCAACGTCTGCGACGCTGACCCAACATTGAACCAACATTGAATAAATGTACAATGTTTGAGAGGAAGTCCTCCTGCCCCAGCAAACACAAGACGTTGGTCCAACATTCCATAAAGTCATACAAATGTTTTGTATTTACTGGGATGTCAATACAAGTTCGAGGTCAAGCAGTTTCAACATCCCGGCAGTAATACAGTCAGTTTGTTTGCAAGCCAGCGACCAAGTAGGGGCAAGGGCAAAGAGCTTTGAATTATTAACTCATAGATGTCGCTCAAGTATATATGAACTTGCTGTGATTTGAGAACTTGCTCTTAATGAGGCTTTGGGTATGAAACGCATATTTAGTATTATTATGGAATAGGGCCTTGGCCTACCCGCGGGCACTATTGCCTTCTGGGGGACCCTTGTCCCGCGAATTTTGACAGTTGACCACACCTTTAAAGCATTTTTTGTTTGATTTACTCGTCAAGTGTGTTTGTATCATGTGCATCTAAACATTCGGTTAGAAATTCCCATATTCAAATGGTATGTAATAACATGAAATGTGTTATACAGCTAAATCTCAAATTTAGCTAAACAATGTAAACCATAATCAGTGATTCGTATTAGAGATATCTGCTGCCCAGCAGACACATAGCTAGACGTTTAATCAATGTTGGACCTGTCACAAAATTGAATGTCTGCAGTGATCAGGGGGTGGACAACCGCTGGTGTGCAGTCTTCAGAACGGCCCACACCGGGTTCACGTGTTCAAACGTACAGGGGTGACGATGGTCAGCTATTGAACATGTTGAAAAGTAATGTGTATGCCATGTACTCACTACTCCCGTACGTTTTAGTTTTGATACAGGTGCCGGTGTTGCTTTGGGTGGTGAGAGGCCAGAGGAGGGCAGTGCAGAACTAGACCTCGAGTGTGACCCACGTGATCTGATCAACCTGGCGCAGAGGCCAACCACATGGTGTGGTATCTATATCTAAAAGAAGAAGACTCATGGTGAAGTCAAGACTCTTGTATGATCCCTAGGGAAGAAGAGGATCTGAGATGTGGACCACGCTTGACAGAGGGCGGGGCAGACGCGGACCACGCATGCAGCACCTGAGCGCTGTTGAAAGCTGAGATCGACACACGCTAGTAGACGGACGGCACCCGGCATGGCATGACCAAGCAGTATCATCACCGTATGAGTATTGTATATAATAAAATGTGAATTTGTCTACATTCACTGAGCTAGTTGCCTGTTATGGGCTCTTGATCATTCTCAATAAATCAACTTTGGGACAGGACCAACGTCGTAGGCGTTGAACCAACGTTAAACCAACAATGATTCAGCGTCTTGTGTCTGCTGGGTGACCATAATACTGATTGTATAATATGTGAAGACTTCAGGGGCGTGCCTACAACAGTCGCAACTCATAGGTGCGCTAGAATCAGCTATGGACAAGGTCCAGGCTGAGAACCTTCTAAGGTTGGTGGCCGATATGATCGAGTCCCAGGGCGGGGACCCGGTCAAAATCGTGTCGCCTGTGAAGCAGAGCTCGGGGCAAGCTCAGGAGGTACCTGGACCTCGTAAAACACCAGGGGGTCAGAAAAATAAGGGTGAGGGGCGCACCCAGACAAGCACTGAGGTACCTGGAACTCAGAATAAAGAAACAGGGGGTACAAAGTCGGGTATTGGGCACACCCGCAAGGCAGATGGCAAAGGCCAACAGCAGGCCAATGTCGGCCCCGCCGTTACTAAAAAACGGACGGGGAAGAAACAAGAGGGGTCTGCACCTCTTAAAAAGCAGGGGGCGACAGCAAATCAGGCAAAGGGGGTGTAGGGGCCACCCCCTCGGCGAAGGCAAAAGCAAAAAACTCTAACAAAAAGAGTAAGGCTAACAGTGCAAGCGCTGGCACTGAGAGAAAGGATAGTGGCCCTGACCAGGCCACTATTGCAAGGTCTCACCAACTTGGCAGTGGCATGGTCACGCCAGACAAGAGCTATGCTCAGGCGATGCAGACGGTACCAGGTACCAACGGTACCGCAGGGCTAATAACAACCAGCCCAGCTAAAAAGCTCATAGGCGACGACAGCGCCAGAGCAAAGGGCAAGAACGCAGCCCTTAAGCTGATCGCCAAAAACAAGACCGACGGTCAAACGTCTAAGGAAATAGCCCAGGCTACAGCCAATAGCCAGGCGAGACAAAGTGGTAGCCCACAAACCACTAATGTGACTGGCAGGCAGCAGTCACTGGGGGCGTGCCAGGAGAGCACAATGTTTACCAAAACCCCCAAAAAGAGAGTTCTGGTCAGAAGCCCATCTGACCCAGAGAGGGCACTCTTAAGCAAAAAAGTCAAAACAGCTGTATTAGCCACAAGCGGCTTCTACAGCGAATCTGACGAGCCCAGGTCAGATTCCAGTATACGCACTGTTGAGCCCACACGCTACTACGTAGATAGTGACAACAGTGACTACACGGGCACCTATAAGCCATGTAGCAACGCCCAATATATGGGGACAGCCGCTGATTCACATATCAGCGGCGCTGACACATTAACAGCATGTGAATCTGATTCACATGTCACTAAAGCTCAGGTAGACGCTATAGGCGACAAGCCCACCTGTGGGGAAGCCACAGTTATGCCTCCAACGTGTGAAAGCTACCACTTCTCTTCCCCGCTGATGAGCAGAGCCGCAGCCGCCTGCTAAAACTGAAGTTGGGCAATGCCACTTTCCGAGAGGCACGGAAAAGGCCCACTTCAGATTTTGTGATGGTCATCAATAAGATATCCCCCGAGATATCAGACACAGACATAGCCAAAGAGCTAAAAAACAAATCAGTACAGATGAAAAGACTGATTTCAGCCAGGCATAACAACATGCCCTCACATAACGTCAAGCTCACCTGTGAGAATAAGGCTACGCTCGAGGCTATAGGTCAGACTGTTACCATCAAAGGGGAGGACTACAAGGTAGTTCCCTATGTGAACAAGACCACCAAGGTCAAACAATGCTACAGGTGCCTCGAATTCGGCCATACCTCAGGCCAATGTGAAAATGACCTGAGGTGCAGAAAATGTTAAAAAGGACTGCCAATCAGACAAGCCGGCATGCGTCAACTGCCACGGGGACCACCCGTCTTCATACAGAGGGTGCCCCGAAAAGACGAAAAGGCTGCCTAAATCTCAAACACGGCCAAAAAAGACCAGCTCCATGCTCAGGGAGCCGCTTAGACTAGCTATAGCCATAGCTAAAGTGATAGCGTTAGTGCTCAATAGAGACATGCATGAACGCACAGAATCCAACATCTCTG
Source organism: Flabesymbios commensalis (assembly GCA_964017125.1). Taxonomy (NCBI): domain Eukaryota; kingdom Metazoa; phylum Annelida; class Polychaeta; order Terebellida; family Flabelligeridae; genus Flabesymbios; species Flabesymbios commensalis. The sequence goes on along the minus strand of OZ024915.1, from coordinate 51,816,109 downwards.
AAGATGTAGCTGAATCCTTCAGCAAAGCGTTCAATGTGAAAATCAGTAGCGAAACCCTGATGGAAAAGACCTTTGCCTAAATTGGTAAACCACCACTCCCTCTGGACAACCAATCCATTAGGATCAATCTGATTCACATTCAGTCTATTGATCACACACATTAACGTGAATGGTCTAAGAGCCAGGAAAACTGAGCTCATTGAACATCTTAAAGAGCACAAACCAGATTTTGTCACTCTCAATGAGACCAAAGTCTTGCCAAAGCATAACGTGTCAATACCAGGCTATGAGTCTGTGAGGAAAGACAGAAGCGCCGCAGGTGGAGGCGTGGCAATACTAATCAAAAAGGAAATTGCCTATAGCATTGTGTATACTGATGATAGCAATGCAGAAACAGTGGCTATAACATTCAAACAAAGGGACAAGGAAATAGCACTGGCAACTGTCTATAATCCTCCAGGCAAAATAGTCGAGTTAGAGACACTGAAACACCTGACTGATAAATACGAACATTGCATTATCACAGGCGATTTCAACTCAAAACATGCTTATTTTGGCAACGACAAGAGTGACAGCGCTGGAGAAGCTCTTTTTAACATTACTAAGGAGCTAGACCTCACAATACTCAATGATGAGTCTGTAACATTCTGTCAGAACTATGCTGGCAACAGTGTGGAAAGCATCCTTGATCTTGCCCTTACTTCCAGGAAGATGGGCCCTAAAGTCGCTGAATGCACAGTCAAAGGCGATGTAGGGAGTGACCATCTTCCAGTGCATATTAGATTGAATTCTCATGAGGTGGAGAAAGCTCTTACAAAAGCAGTTCACAGGCTTGACAAGGCAAATTGGCAGAAATTCCGCAAGGAACTAAAGTCAATTGAGATGGGTGACCTCACCACACCCGAGGAAATAGAAAAAGCTGTTGAACTGCTTGAAACCTTTATGATTTGTGCCCTAGACAAAAGTTGTCAATCTGTGAAACAAAAAGAACGGGATTTCTTTATATCTGAAAAAACGTCTAAGTTGATCAGAGAAAAAAGAAAAGCTAGAAGGCTAGCTATGAGATTCAGTGACGAGCCCGAGTACATGACTATGTACAAGAGCCTGACCAACGAGGTCAAGAAATCTATCAAAACGGACAAGGAAAGGGCTTGGCAAGAACAGATTGATAAACTTGACGGAGCCAGGGATGGAACCGAGTTCTGGAACTCGTTCTTCCGGCTAACCGGGGCCAAATCTAGAGGAACGAGAAAAACTCCCCTCATGAGAAGTGATGGTACTCACACTGAAAATGACAAAGAGAGAGCTGACACGTTCGCAGCCTCGCTTGAAAAAGTACACAATGTCCACCAGGGGACCATCTTTGACGATGAGTTCAAAGTGGAGGTAGAAAGCACTATTAAAGAGCACGAAATGCTCTTCAAGCCACTAGTAAGCCACGTCCCCGAAGAGGACAATGATCACGAGACACTAACCCCAATAACAACAGGGGAAATCAAGGCTTATCTGAAGTGCAGTGCAAATCTAGCTCGGCCCCTGGTCTGGACGGTATCAGATACGGTGTACTTAAGCAAGCAAATGACAAGGTTTATGAGGCCCTGGCCCAAATCTGTAATGCTTGTATGGCTACAGGATACTATCCTAAGCTACGGAAAAAGGCTGAAGGTATCATGATACCTAAGCCAGGCAAAGACGGAAAAATGCCGGGGAACTATAGACCTATCAGCCTGCTGTGCTGTATGGGCAAACTCTTTGAAAAAACGCTAGCTGGTAGAATAAGAAACTTTCTTGAGAAAGAAAAGTTATTTAACAAATGGCAGAATGGCTTCAGGAGCAAGCGCCTCGCCATGGAACATGTGTTCAGACTGGTAGAGGAAACTCAACTGGAAGAAATGGAAAGGTGGAGCAATCTTTATCGATGTTGAGAAAGCATTTGACTCGGTGTGGCATGACGGGCTAAGATACAAGCTGATGAACGGCAGCTTACCTAGGAAGATGGTCAGGTTGATATCATCTTTCCTAGGTGACAGAACGATCAAAGTCAATTGCTGTAACAACTGCTCAGAGGAGGTGACCCTCAATGCGGGCACACCTCAGGGCTCGGTCCCAAGCCCTCTCCTTTTCATTATCTATGTGAATGATATCCCAGACATGAGTTCACTCAATGTCAGGCTTTCCCAGTTCGCAGATGACATGGGAATCTGGGCACATGCAACCAATGCCAAATGGGTGAAGGCAAAGCTATCAAAAGCTTTACAACTTATTGAAGCATGGTGCTCCAAATGGCGGATAAAACTAAACGCAGGAAAAACTCAGCTGATTGTGTTTAGTGTCGGTCCAAAACCAGAACTTATAGATCTGGAACTGTTTGGTGAGCCTATTATTCAAACTCAAACAGCCAAACTGCTTGGAATCCTATTTGATCGAAGGCTTAGCTTCAAAGACCATATGAAAGACCTAATGACAAAGGTCTACAGGCGACTGAACCTGTTGAAGTTGCTCAAAGGGACAAACTGGGGCGCCAGACCATATACCATCTTAAAAGCCTACAAGTGCTTTATACGCCCTGTCCTTGAATATGGTTCACTGATAACTGGAGCTTTAAGGGAATCACAAGTGAAGGAAATGCAGATCTTTCAAACAAGTGCCTGAGACTAGCACTTGGTGTAACATACCTGGACAGAATGAGAACAATAGATCTGCATGACCTCACTAATATCCCTATGATCAAAACTAGGATGACGGCACTGGCGGTTAAAACATTTAGATCACTTGAAAACACACAGTGTTTCAAGGATCTGGTGTTGAATCATGAGATCGTTTAAAAACGATCAGGCTCTAATACAATTCTGGATCAATTGCTGGCTGCAATTTAGGCTGACGCTTAAACACGCTTGACGGATGACGGTTGACGGATAACGGTTGAGCTCCTGTTCCCACATAGAACAGGGGCCGTTCTGTGTGACATACCAAAAGCAGTGAGTTCCCTATCACTCCACTGCATGAGTGACACGGTTGACGGTTGACGGTTGACGGTTGACGGATATCGGTTGAACTCCTGAACTCCTGTCCCCACAGAGAACAGGGCCTCTGAAAGGAGCCGTTTTGTGAGACACATAAGGCAGTGGGCTTTCAATCATAGCACTGAAGGAGACGGATTCTGGTCTTAAGCAATGAGCTCTTTATCATTACATTGCTAGCTTGGGTGATGGCACGGCGGACACGGATGGTTGGTTAACGATGACGGTTCATGATGGTGGTTTCAAACACACTGCTCAGAAAGCAGAGCATCTCAAAGGGTCAGTCCTTGCCCTTACTCTGGTGGCTGGTCGCTCAAACGGCTGTTTCTTTATGGTTCAGGAGCCCTGCCCTGGTTCCTTGTCTCCTGGACTTCTTGCCAATGCTTGTACAATCACCTACCTCACCAGGTGAAAAGAGAGAGGCACTATGAGGTTTATACCAGAACTAGTGCATAATCTCGCGTCAGCCCTCGCGCTGCGCGCTCCTCTACTGGGCGTGCCTACCTTCGTGTGTGCCTGACTAGCTTCAGAAAATTATCCTCCCAGCAGAACATTTTGATTATTTTCATGGATGATAAAATCTCCGTCATAACTTTGACCCTCTTTTCTGTCCACTCCGCGATTTTTGACCTACAATGAAAAAAAGATACAATTAATCTAGTTGGTTACAACGGACCATCCACCACTCAATATTTGAGTGGGTACTATTAGATCTAGGGGTAGAACTTACAAAAAAAGTAGATTATGTAAAGATGTTTTTAATCAAATAGGTTAATCATGCATTCTGGTATTTTGATGTGATTATGATGTACCCCCGGCATCATGGTTATGCTGCTCCACAAAGCCAAAAGGTAGTATCTGCTTACTTGTAAAATAAGAAGATACTGCATTTTGGTTTTGAACGGCAGTAGAACCATGATGGCGGGGAGTACATCACAACCCCATCAAATGACCAGAAGGCAACCTATTTGATTAAAACAAAGTCTTTACATAATTAACTTTTTTGAGATGCAGGTCTATCCTGTTCGAAGCCAAAATGCAGTGACTGCTTAATTTACAAGTAGCCACTAACTGCGTTCTAGCATCGCAGAGGAGTGTGAGATTTTGTAAATTATTCACCTGTAGAGTCCAGCTCGAGATGACGACAAAGTGGCCACAATTGTTTGTAAAAAGAGCACACCCAGGCCTACTAGAGCTATCCAGGACATGTCTTTGTAAATCATGTATCCAATCACACATGTTACCACAGGACCTATAATCATGTACGGTCCGTAACGAAATGCCTGGTAAAAAACAAACATGCTTTTCGAGACACAAATTAATGGCTACTATTTGAATGAATATTGATAGAAAAAATTGTAAAATGGGACAATAACTTACATAATATCATAATTATATGTAGAATGATAAACCTATCATCCTAGTAAACATATGACATTAACCCAGTGCTGGGCCAATTCGGGGTCAACCGCTTATGACGCAAATCCAACATTGACCCAGCAATAGGACATCGCCTCGCGTTTGCTGGGATGTCGCTTGAATGAGTAGCCTAGTCAATGTAGTGAGAGACCGGGCACAAATTGCAACATATTTTTTTTTATCACAATGCATTTTAGAAAAGTCTCTAGATCAACATACTAAAAATGCCCCGAAATGCCTCTTGGGGAAATATGTTAAATTGGCATGAATCCAATAGCAAGTGTTCAGTATGATGCAGATAGTTTTCACCAAAACACCATTACCATAGATGGTTGTAAGTGTGTAACACATTCCATGGCATGGGCAAGATAGTCAATATCACGCAAGGAACCAAAGTAACTTATCTTTATCTCTTGATGCCCTTTGGAAAGCCTCATACGGTTCCTAAAGAGGCCAGGATGGTCTGTTTTAATGCAAATGGCACAGAAGGGCAGCCACCCTGGATAATCTTCAATATTGTATCTTCCTACGATTCATATGGATCCAAGCGGCTTAAGCTAAATGTGTCTTCCCATGCCAAGAGATATACCCTATATATAACCTTCGACCAACCGCTCTGGTGGAAAACACCTCAGATACGTGAAAGTGAGTTAGAATATTATACATGTATAGGGAACTCCATACATTTGTATTACGCCTTGTTGTCCGGGAGCCAAGTTTTAAAAAGCTGCTAGTTTTTGATTTGGCTTGACACAAAAAGTGGCAAAGGACTGATATGTGCATATGACAGGAAAATATCCCTGGAACATTAATAGGTTGGGTGTGAAAGTTGATCGAGGCAGCAAAGTTTTTAAAATGAGGGATGTTCAAGGGTACACTCGAGCCACAAAGACTGTACTTTTCAACCCCAGGTTATTAAAAACACAAACCACAATTGCTATAAACAATTCTTAAATCACTGTCGTCCATCTTTCTCTTTTATTAAAAATAAAATGACAAATTATTAGAGTTTCAATTTTTTCACAAAACATAAATCCATCATTAGAGCGCTGTAAGTCAATATTAAAAAAAAAACAAATAAAACAGTTCGTAGAATGTAATTTGTCGTTTCCTGTACATTTCTATGATTATGATTATGCTAATGTTTGTTGACTTCATTTGGTACATCGGCCATCTGATAACACTATATCAAATTAGAAAAATTATACCTTGTTGTGTGAAGGATTTATGAGGTCAAAAGAGCGGATGGGGTAGTCTCACAAGCTACATTTTTTCGACCCCTGTAATAACATAATCATCATCATTATTATGGTTATAAACATTTATAATACCACTCAGGCCACATTTTGTCATTAAATGTAAACCCACCCTTAGGGCACTGAAAATCAATATTTCAAAAAAACTTGAACACAGCTCGTAGTATGTAACTTTCCGTTTTCTGTACATTTGTATGATTATGAACATGCTAATTTATGCTGACCTCATTTGATAAATCTGCCATCTGGTACCAATATGTCAAATAATAAAAATCACACCTTGTTGCATTGAGGACTTATGAGGTCAAAAGTCCAGATGGGGTAATCTCACTAGTTACATTTTGTCGACCCCTTGTAATAACAAAGTTGTCATTCTTATAGCTATAAACAGATTTATTTCCACATTTTTGTCATTGAATATACTCCGGACAAAACATATCTGAAGTTTAGATTTTTTAGAGCGCTGAAAGTCAATAATAAAAAAGTAAATAAACACAGTCAGTAGTATGCACACTTTTCAATTTACTGTACATCTGTATGATTATGAGCATGCTAATGTCTGCTGACCTCATATGATAAATCTGCCATCTGGTACAACTATGTCAAATTAAAAAAACACCTACCATGTTGCATTAAGGACTTATGAGATCAAAAATCCGGATGACGTATTCTTAGTTATATTTTTTCGACCACTTTGTATTACCAAAATCTTATTTTTTATAATTACAGCTTTAATACCACTTTTACTACATTGTGTCATTGAATGCATTCCAAACCATTCCAAACGAAACAATCATATATACGATTTTGATATTTTTGACAAGATAAATCAAACCTTATAGGTCAACAGGTGCTGTTTTTTTTTTAAATATTTTCACTGTTCACCAAGACGTAGCATTTCCGACTCTTATTTGAACTAGTCCTATGATAACTTCCCTAGTGATAAAATAGGAACAAGACGATTTTGATGACATAATTTTTTTTTTAGTTTAATATATTCACAGGTTAAAGATAATAAAGTCAATTTGTATTTGTAGCCAAATTGTAAATAAAAAATCCAATTTTAACAACACCTAGAAGCGTATATGGTGCAGCCATAATTGTGTTTGTCACAATGCCATCAGCCATGTAGCTTCGTTTCTCAGAAATGTGTTGCCTTCACATGATCTTTTTTTTCTCAGACAATGCGAAGACAAATTGATAAACCATATTTTGATATCACCAATATCACCCCCAAGATTCTGTAATGCCTGGAATTGTTCAACATCTTGGATAAGTATCTGAGGTGGCATCACGCAACATTTGTGGGGGGAGAACGTATCAAGAGTAAAATTTGTTCTGCTAAGTGCAATATATATATATATATATATATATATATATATATAGAGCAATGTTTCAATAAATGTGTGTCTCCTAAATCCAAGTCTTTTAAGCTAAATCATATTTACAGAACGTCCTGTTCCATTCACTTGAATAATTGACACCATATAACACCAGCATTGCCGTTATCCAGAGACACTGCTAATAAGCCCATAAAGTGAAATAAATGTGGGCCGAGTGTAGCATACCACTCAGCCAACGATATAAGTACTACTGCTACTATCTGCATTATGCCTCTTCTCTTTTAAATATGTTTTACTGGTGTATACCTTCAATTCATAATGATGGCATCAGACATTACTTTTTTCAGACGTTTTTCTGCATATGTAGCTTCAATTTTTTGCGAATAGCTGCTGCATTCAAAAGTTTATCATGAGCAACGTCTTAAAACTCTAAACATTAGGAAAAGTCCGTGATTGTTCCTAGCTGTTTGCTGCTGGTGGGGAAGGACTTCTATAATGTAACTGACTTATCACTGGTGTTCGCCATTGTGCCCATAGTATCATATATTTTCTATATGCTAGCAAGTACATATACGTGTAACAGTACTATACTAACAATATAAATCTCTCATTAAATATACTTGGCTAGTATTATCAATTTTTTTCATGTGGTATTCTAGTATGAATTTACTTATTTTTAAAGTAACAAAAAATTATCTGAAATATTACACAACATTTTAAATTATCAATTGTTCGGGTTTGTGCGTTGTAGATAATTATTCATTATACATATTTATGTATTTATCATTTAATATTCCAAGACACAGATAAGAATAAAATAATATGACCATGACAAAGTCGACATAAACTCATGATGATTGTCATGAATATGTCATAAAAACTTTAGACCCTGCCTTCCCTTTGCAGAAAGATTAACCATATCACCCAACTTTGACCATTGGCAACACGTCACCATATGCTTTGGGCTTCAATGAGCTTCGTAATGCACATTCTAACCAAGGAATCTAGATTCATTGTTCAACTATCAGGGGGACAGATCTATATCTGCTACCATTGACACCCCTTTTAATAACTGAAATATTGCTAACAATCTAAGTATATCAGCCTGTGATCCCACACAATCCACAACACATTACTGACTGTGCCGTGAGACAGATTTGTATGCCACCTGGTGGTGAATAATGTTTTTAAAACACGTTCGCCCAGTGCTCTGGTTGTGATAAGTTTTTTGAAATATCGTTTTTTAGCGATCCAAGGGTAAGTTTAAAACAATAAAAAAATCACATGTGTTTCGTCCTGAATGTATTCTATGACGAAATGTGGGAAGAGTGGTAATAAAGCTGGGTATAACTATACAAATGAGGATTTTGTTGTCACATAGGGTCGTCAAAATGTCACTAGTGAGAATACCCCATTCGGACCTTTGACCTCATAAATCCTTTATGCAACAAAATAAGGTTTTTATAACTTGATATGATGGAACCAGGTGACAGATATACAAAATGAAGACAACAGATATTAGCATGCTCATAATCATACACATGCAGAGCAAACGAAAGAGTTACATTATACGAAATTTGTGATTTTTTTTATTTGAAATATTGACTTTCGGCGCTATATGGGTTGGTTCATATTTTTTTTTTAAATATCACAACTTCACATATGTTTCATCCGGAATGTATTTAATGATAATATGTGGCACGAATTGTAATAAAACTGTTTATAGCTATAAAAATAAAGAGTATGTTATTAGACGGGATCGACAAAATGTAACTAGTGAGAGTACCCCATCCGGACCTTTGACCTCATAAGTCCTTCATGCAACAAATTATGGGTTTTCAAATGGGACATAGGGGTACCGGATGAGTGATGGACCAAAATGAGGTAAGCATACATTTGCATGCTCATAACCATGAAAATTTACAGGAAACGGAAAAGTTACATCTGGAGAACAAAACTACTTTAAATTGGAATATTGATTTTGAGCGCGGAAAGGGTGGGTTAAATTTTTCTCATATATTTTAAAACTTTAGTAACATGTCATTCTGTATGTAATTAAAGCAAAATGGGATTTACAATGATTTGAAGATTGTTTAAAACCTTTGAGTTTTGAATTTTAAATTACCTGGTGTTTTAAAAAATGTTGTATTTAGGCTCGGGGGTACCCTTGAACATCCCTCATTTCAGGGACTTTGCTGCCACAGTTTTACACCCACCCTAATGATGTCCTAGGGATATTTTCCTGTCAAAATAACAACTCAGATCTTTGCCACTTTTTGGGTCAAGCGAAGTGACACGTTACAGGACTTCGCTCCCAGACTATTGGCCCCTGAAGAAGTGACCACAGCCACTTTAAAAGTTATCTCAACACTATAAGTGATCTTGGCCACTGGAGAAGTGATCACATCCTCCTTGAAAATTATCTCAACCACTACAAAGGTGATATTGGCCACTAACACACTGATTTCATCCACTTAAAAAGTGATCTAGTTCTCTACAAAAGTGATCTTAACCACTAAAGACGTGATCACCGCAATTTAAAAATGATCTCAGCCGCGATAAACTGATCTTGGCCACTGAGGAAATCATCACAGCCACATTAAAAGCTATCTCAACCACTGCAAAGGTGACCTTGGCCACAAACAAACTGATCTTGGACACTGAATTCAACCTTGCCGATTCCAAATCCGATAAGTGCCAGATGGTTAACCCTGAACATTTTGCACAAAACGCTAATTTCAAAATGGCCGCTAAAGTGTTATAAAAAATGAATTTCTATTGATTTATCACATCGCTGTGTGTGATTTATGGTTTCTAGATGATTTGGCATCGATAAATTCATTTCTTGGGGTTTTGAGATAGATTGACCTATATTTCATCTACAGATCTAAGTTGGCCTCCTTTCCTTTTATTTCTGAAAAATAATCTTGGTCCGCCACCTATGTACATGTATGTGTAATTTATGGTATCTAGGTGATTTGTGGTTGAGAAATTGAATTATTGTGTATTTTAGATAAATTGACCTATTCTCACCCCTAAATCCAAGATGGCCGCCGTTTTAAAAGATATTCTTGTTTCATCACCTAGATAACATAGTTTATCGTTTCTATGTAATTATGGGTCGAGAAATTCATGGCTTGTGTCTTTAGATAATTTGACGAATATTTCACACACACAAGATGGCAGCCGTTTTTTTTATTTATGACATGCATATGGTATTATAGTAAAGTTGGTAAACTGAAAAAAAATGGAGCCGACATGATTTTAAAATATTTGAGTAGATTTTACTTGTAATATTTTGAGCAGACAAAATTGAAGATGGTCGTCATCATTTTTAGAAGGAAAAAAATATCTAGACCTACGTTGGTCTGAATTGCTATATTGCATATTGTCATAATTATGATATAGTTATTTACTGCTAGTTTAGACCAGCAAACGTCTTCTTTATGCCACTTTCGTGATTAATTTTGTTGTCAATGTATTTTTTTTAAGAGAAAATGTCATCGTGAATAATAGTTGTGTCCGCTGTCGTCATGGTAACATGATTCACCTTAAACGAGCTACCAGACTGGTAGTCACAACTGATGTTGAGCATCCATAGTTTTGAATTACAATTACGCAAATAATGTAATGGCCTGGAAAGTCGAATATTAGTCAATATCATAGAATATTAACCAATAGAGGAGGGTCATATATAAAGTTTCATGTCTGTTTTTACATGACTGACTCGACCATACCAATTGTGATGCAGATTGTAAACCTTGAGTATTAAATCAAGCATGCAAAATACATAAGTGCCTCCCTCTGACTATGTACAATGTATGAGAGGGCTGTGGCTTTGAATGTGATACATACCTGATGACATTGTGAAGTCACCCGGCAGGGGATCAAAAACATCAAGGAGAATGATACCCATAATTGATCCCTAGAAACATGTTTGTCCATATTTGTGTTATGAGCCATTACAGTCCGGTATTTTTTACTGATATATATAGCATATAACGCCGCTATAAAATATTTATTTTTATATTTCTCGACAATGCGCATTAGTAATATTTATTATAAATATGATGTATTCAGTTGATAGAACTAGCCAAAATACTATTTTTAAATACATGTAGCAGCTTGGGAATGATAGGAAATATTGATTTGAAAACCTTATCTAAGGCCATTTTTTTCCATTAATGGTCTATCAAACTACTACCACGTGCGAGATGAAATAATACGTTGATCTATTACATGAACACTTGATGTTGAAATCACATACTATAATGTGGCTTTTTTAAAGGCTGACCATTCTCATGCATGACTCTTTTACCAATGCTCGGGAAGTCGGGGATCGCGGGTTCGAACCCCACTCTGGCCTTCAATTTTCAAAGAAACTAAATGTTTCTTCCTATTGCGTGGAATCCTCTGTGATCAAGAGGTAGCGTGCTCGGCCTCAGACCGCCAAGACTCGAATTTCGAAACCTGTTTCTGGAGGGCAGTGTCATCTAATTCATCTCACCATCCTCAGGAGAATCTCCTGGCCCAGTTTAGCCTATATATGCAACCAGGTGGCCTAAAACCCCATTAATTTCATTTCCAACGTGCAGACTACGTGTAGAGTGTGAACAAGTTTTCTTATATATATACTGTATTGTGGCGTTTTGCTCCCCCATCTTAATTGCACATTTTCTCTGATTTGGAGGACCTTGTTTAATGATAGGCCAGATCAACCCCCCCCCCCCCCTGATCTATAATCTTATTTTATATAGAGGCTTTCCTATGAACTGATGACACACTAAGGGATAAACTGTCAGGAAAAAGTCTTTGAAATTCACAAATCTTCCGCGGGGGCATGCCTTCCGTGTCAATTTGACCCTCCTCCTCCTCCCTCCCCCCCCCCGGCAGTGGAAGCTAGATCCGCCACAGCCATCTGTGTATATACCGCTCTGTGATGACCTGATTAGCGAATTTATTTGCGACAACCCGCACATTCCTATTTTGCTCAGCTTGTGTTTTTAAAAACACAAGACACATAGTAGGTGAATAAGAGCTTTACTAAAACTATCAATCTAATACTAAAAGCTCCATATGAGCACAAATGCAAGTAAACTTTAATATTGTCCACATAAAACAATACAATATTATTAACAATCCGTATTAGTGAGGTTGTGGGTGGGTGGGGTTCAAAGTGCACCCGCTCGCAGCCCGAACTAAAACGCGACTGAGATCTGCCGTCAAACTTCCGAGATCTGTCTCTGCTGGATTGTCTTATAGAGTTTGTTCACAAGCGTGACAGCGTGATCAAATGTGTACACCTTGTACAGCCACGTTTGTACAGCCGCAACTGGTCAGTCCCCAGCAAACACAAGCCACACACAGCTAGCCAAAACAAACTTTGGAATTCAATTCAATGTTTATCACTTCAGAAAAAATCTTTAATTTTTAAATTATATTTAAAATAAATATCACTTTATAGGGTAATATAGTTATTTTCAACAAACGAGTGAACACACATCTAGTTTTAATTATGCCTATTTTTTATTTATTCGCATTGATAATAATTTATGCAAAATTAAAAGACCTGCTGCACAATTTATAGATTAATGCTCGCCACGAATCGAATGATCCTGTTCTCATTCTAAATGCAGGTAAAACCATAATGCAAGTTTGAAAAACGTTAGGTTAACAGCAAAATCTCATAATATTTAAAATGGATTAGTCGCTGCTTCTGTCTGTGCACTTTTAAAATTATAGGGGCCTTAGCTATATATTAATCCTAACAGAGAAAGAAATTGTAGGGCCTAGTCAATCTTTCAAATATATTAGAGGTAACATACATTTAAAAAATCAAATTTGCTGTGCAAAAGTATACGTCATCATAAACCACCAGTTGCTAGTGAAACATCAGTCCCACTCTCTGATACTCCAATTCATCAATGAAATTATATTTGAGCAAGACAATAAACTATAATGACCAAGTGAAATCTTCTTACACCGGCTGTTATTCACTTTATATCAGCAACAGTATTTTACAGTTAAATAATTAGTCGTGCTGCTCTATCAGCACTATACACCCCGCCTGATACTCCAAATGAAAGTCCGCTGGCTCATCATGCAAAGTCAAATATTGCACTTATCCTGGAAAGACACAATTGATAAGAGAAATTTTTTATTTTTCATTTTTATCTATGTTCGTATGGCGGCCATTTTGAATTGTGCTTATTACTAAAAACGGTCAACAGATACAATCAAGCACTCATCGGATTTGGAATCGGCATGGTACAATTGTATAAAAACAACCAGAAAACATTATGTGTTACAAAACAAGGTTCACTGACAAAATACATTATTACACTAGCTTGGACTATTATACTTCTTGACGGCTGTGTCCATTTGCAATAAAATGCCTTGCTTAATATCTCGAAAGTTCGTAATGACCGTAATGAGTACATATCTGTTAAAGAAAGCTTCTATTTTTATTGTCCACTTAATTTGTTAAGTCATTATCTGTTATGGCGAATGCTTGCATCTGTGTCTCCACATGACTATAATATGTACTGGTTCTTCATTAAAACTATCCTACCCTTACTGCGTTTGATAACAAGAGTAGAGGGACGGATCCGGATGGTTTTGGGTGGTACAAGTAGCCTATGCTTGAGTGAGTGGATATTGTGTTTTACCTCGCTTGTTGCACATTCATGGCAATATCGCGACAAAAGTAAACTATGCGCTACTCTTACCGCATGACTTTATGATGCGCTGTACCAAAGCACTGTACATACACTCCATATATTTCAATAATTTGGAGCACTGTATATGAAGAACCTCAATGACTATCCAAACTGCCTTCGAGCCACAACCGGGTCGAATGGGCCATTTCGGCCGGCCACATGTATACTGGAAAGGCATTGTAACTTTACATTATGTGAGGATATTATGACTTAGCAAACAGAATAGTGGGGCGGCATATCACAACGATCCTCCATTTTTGGATAAAAATAACACACTTGCCCAGATGTCGACAAGCACACAAGCATCTATTTATATGATGTTTTATATTTATACTCCTACATGTAGGTATGACAAAACCTAATAGCTCAAGATGGCCACCGGCGGCCTTTTTGAATATTAGCAGTCATTTTGGATTTTAGAGTAAGAATACAAAACACCCATATAATAAATTACTATTTATATGCTTGTCGACATCTGTGCAAATTGTGTTGCTTATTTCCAGAAATGCAAGATCATTGTCATAATATTATGTCAAGCTTAGCCGTCCGGCTACGATAAGTCGTCTCATTTTCATTGGCCTCCTCTCTTGCTTGGCCCATTTTTTTTTATCATTTTGAAGCCAAATAAAATGCTACTCAAAATAATCAAATGGTCTGCGGTAAATCATTAGTTAATCAAATAACTCAATCTATGTTTAGTGGTCGAAGTTGGAATTGCGTTGGCAAGTGCCAAGTCTATCTGCCAAGTCAAATGGATGACAAGTTCCACATACTGCATGTTTGCATCCTCACAACTATCGTCAACAGTCAGTTGCATCCACACCTCTGTCTAGGAGGGATCACGACATAGTCATTGTTATAAAAACATAACGTTCTGACTGAAAGAGATTAAATACTTGTCCAGCCATGGAGTCACTCCACTGAAATGACGCCTCCCCACTCACCCTTTGTGACCGCTGTCGTCCACTTGTGCATTATTTTTTTCTTCGCGGATTAATAATTCAGAATATTCTGTTTAGATGAGTGCAAAGGGGTTTATTTAAAAAAAAATGCAGGCCTCATAACAAAAATCGGCTAAGTGGGGGTGGGTGTTACGGGGGTAAACATCATAATGTGACTTATAAACTAATTTGTTCTTGCCGTTTTAAGAGTCAGATTTGGCGACACAATACCCATTTAAAGGGGTGCACTTATTTTTCGAAAATAAGTGCATGCACATATATATTCGAACATAAAACAATATTAAAACACCCCTAAGGCATGCGATTTTCACTTATAAGTGCATACACGTTTATGCGCGGGGATACAGTAGTTTTATTTCGTGAAACGGTCAGTTCTTTAGTTAAGAAGATTTTTTAATTTACTTAGTTATTCCCCAATAAAAAACATTTTGGACTTAAATATCGCTTATTGAAACACCACCCAGATCGTCTTAGTATTTTAAGGCCATATTTCACTTCTCGTTGTATTGTTGATTATCCCTGTGTGAAGTGATGTCAACATCTAGGGCTATCCACTGGTTATAAATAAATTTCATTAAAGGAATTCCCTCATTTATGTTTACTGAAAAAGTTAGACCCGAGTGGTAGTCCACTTTAAGCTATGCTGCTCCACAAAACCAAAAAGCCTTATCTGCTTACTTGTTTGTAAAGTAAGCAGATACTGAATTTTGGCTTTGCACTGCAGCAGGTTAATCGTGGCACAGCATAATAAATTGTAACAAGCAATGACGTTGTGGAGAAAACCTTCTATAATACATAATTATGTTGTGGAAACACCTCACTAACTAACTCACGATTTTATAGTAAACTCATTCACCATGTTCACATAATTACACATGTTAAATAAGTCGTTACCACAGCTTATTTAACTCAGTCTCACAGAATCCCACTATTTATTCACTAGAACCCACAGCTTAATACCCCGTTCCTGCGTCATGGGAAAGACAAACAATTATATTATGAATAAGTACATAGATCACAGCGTAAACGTTAAAAACTCACATGGTGGAATTTTTCCACATCAGTTGAAAGTAAAGTGAGTATCTCCCCTGTGTGAGAGTGAAGATCACCTTCATCCATATTTAATATCTGGTAAGTGGAATAACAAAAATATCATACGTACAACACTCTTTTAGCTGGGATGTACGTAATAGCAAGAATTTATCAATAAATTCTCGGTAATAGTAAATAATGTTAACACGTTGGGACAATACCATAAATCATTCACATTGTATACAGTTAAAACAGCCGAGTCGCTATGTTTCCATGAACCATATTATTTACATTGCGACGTACCCCCCTGCTGTTGACTTTGACCATGATGCGCTATTGCGTTGTGCGCCCTCAATGTTTACTCAGCGAATCATGATTTTATTAGCACCACATTTTAAAAATGTTGAAGATAAAATGTGACATCAACCAGCAAGATTTGAAAAGAGTTGACCTCCATTTTGTCAAATCTGAATAATTTTCACTCACTTGAAGTTGTGGATCGCGTCAGCGAGACACAACTTCAAGTGGGTGAAAATTCAAATTGAATACTAAAGGTTTAATATCTGCTTATAGCAGATAATGTGTTAATTGAAGCCTATAGATTTGACCATAGCAGATAACGGGTGAATGTGCTAAAATTTGTTTGAAAATTATAATGAAAATTATAATTAAACAAAATAAATACTGAATAATACTAAAAAAACAAAGCGAATTTGTCTATAATTAGGCTGTATCAGGGCGGCAAGATAGATGCATGCACGTTTCAAATGTTTCACTTAAACATGTTATAAGTAAAAAAAGCTATTGTAAAAAAAACGCACCTTTTGATATATGGCAGCTGAGTACCCCGCTTTGACCTTAACAGCAAACACTTCTGACGAGAGAAATAAGTGAGTATTCGAGACAAGGAACAAGATACCGGTGAGCGATAAAAGAGCAGCGCAGAGGAAACAATTAAAACTTCTACCCTCCCCCTGCCACAAGGCATCCAACAGTAGACCCATAATGAAAGGTTGAAGAGCTCGACAGCATTCCTGCAATGAAGGAGGTAAAGTAGTAACCATGGTGATCCCGACACAAATACACTTAACAACATAATGCTTATTTTTAAAGGGCACAATTATATAAATTACGAAATAACTGTTTTAGCTCAAATATATACTGATCTAGAATTAGATGGTCATATTTTGAATTTCATTGTGGTGTCAACCAAATCACAAGGACTCCTGTTGTGTTTGGTAGGCCTATGTGGGTCAGTGCATCTAATAGTCGTAAGATATAGATAATAAATGTAGCCCCCCAAAAACAATGTCATAATAGTGTAAAGGAAAATAGCATGATTATTGTTGGCAATTGGACGATAAAATGAGGGGGGCCGTTTGAGACTTGAGAGGTAACTTGAAACTACATGTAGTTTCCGATCATGCGGAGGTCTAATCTGAGCAGAGTGGTGGTCTAAAACTGCTGTACGGTCACTTACTGAGAATATGCACAGCGTAAATATTGCGAAAACGTTCCAACGAAATTCTCGTAGTAAATGAAACATCCCGATAATACTGTTTGGTTCACCGCTCGGCGATTCGTGGGCCCTGTCAACAAAAGTACTTGCAAAGTAGAGTACATACATGTATCAATACTGCCGTGCAAAGCCAAAATGCAATCCTTACTTTACAAGTGGGCAGATACTGCTTTTTGGCTTTGCAGAGCAGAATAGTATCAGGTATCAACACTAGTAGCACGTATCTATAATAGCTCGGGTGACATACAAATTCACACAACACAAATTGACAGGGATATTAAACTGATTTGTATCTGTCCTTGTCCATCACTGATTACCATTCCTAAAATGGTCCAAAATCCATTCAGGGGAACACATATTTTAACTTAGTTAACATAAAAGGTTAGTTAAAATAAAGCAGTATTGGTCAGTATTCTACACCCGACCAACCGAAGAGTAATTCAGCCTGTTAGTCACGGAAATTAAGCAATTTTTTAGCAAAACCTAAAACAAATGCCTTACCAAATTATTTTTTTACCATTGTTTAGCATAGGGTATTAGCTAACTTTTGACAATTTGTTTACGCTTAAGTGTCATAGGGTTTTTTTTACAGAGCAAAGTGTAAGATGGCCGAAATCGGTAATAAAAAATGTCGAGACCAGACATATTGTGTCAAGGCATGCTAATTTACCTACATTTTATCAGCGTTGGGTGGACAGTTATCATTAAGTGTACTATTATTTATATAATAAAAAAATATTAACAACAGAAAAGCCAACATGGCCGCCAAAAACAGCAAAGCACGATAGTTATTATTAAATGTTCACGTTTGAGAATTACAACATGCAAATATTCTGTTATCGATATAACTATCGTTAAATGTGAACACGTCTGCTTTTTATTACTAGATAACAACATTTTATTTTGTCTTTATTAAATGTATCGGAACAGATAAAGTATATGGGCAGTGCATAAAAAAGTACATTGGAATAAGTTAGGAGCTTTGCTGGGTGGTAAAATGATCCAGACAGTCGAATGTACTAATAACATGGATGCTGATCTGGCATTGGAATCTTGGCTCCAGTATTGTACAGGGTCTTAGCTAACTACTGACAATTTGTTTACGCTCAACTGTCATAGGAGGTCTTTTAACAGAGCAAAATGTAAGATGACCGAAATCAGTTACATAAAATGTAGTTATATTTATGAAAGAAAATGATATCAACAGGAAAATAACCAAAATGGCCGCCAAAAACAGCAAAGCACGATAGTGATCAGTAAATGTTCACGCTTGACGTTTTGGTTTGAGAAGTGCAACATGAAATCTTATGTTATCGATATTACTATTGTTAAAGGTCGGCATTTTGTAATTAGGAATAACATTTTATTTTGTCTCTATTAGATGTATGTGTAATAAATATAGTGTATGTGTAGTGCATGTAGAAACGTAGATTGGAATAAGTGAGGAGCTTTGTTGAGTGGTAAATGCTACGATGATGTAACAAGATCAAATGTACCCCTATTTTATTTATCACCTTGGTTTGACGTCTGAAAAAAGAAGCAAGCTTGGACAAAAGCTAAGAAGTTTGATAAAGGTCATCATTGGAATAAATTTAGAAAAGTAAGAAATTAATTACATAATTTTTTGCAGTTCAAGTACAACCAGTTCATTGCTGACTTGCCTGAAACACTAAAGCAAAACTCTAAACGATTCTGGTGTTATTGTAGATCTAAAACAAAAAAAACTATACATACAACAAATTGTCACGAAGGTCTAAGCGCCACCAATCCCAATGATATGGCTTGTGTGTTCAATACATCTTTTGAATTAGCTTCTAATAACAACACTGGTGAGTCATTAGCATTTGTAGTGGCTGAGATAGCTTTTAAAGTGGCTGTGGTGACTTCCTCAGTGGTAAGATCATTTTTTGTGACTGAGATCACTTTTAAAGTGCATGTGATCTCGTCTTCAGTGGTTACGATCACTTTTGTAGAGACCGATATCACTATTGTAAGTGGCTGACATCAGTGTGTTAGTGGCCAAGATCGTCTTTGTAGTGGTTGATATTATTTTCGAGGAGGATGTTCAGTGGCTAAATCACTTACATAGTGGTTGAGATAACTTCTAAAGTGGCTGCGATCACTTCTTTAGTGGCCAAGATCACTTTTGTAGTGAATGAGACAACCTATAAAGTGGCTGTGATCACTTCTTCAGTGGTAAATATATTTGTTGTAGTGACCTAGATCATTTTTTTGTTGGCTGACATCAGTTTCTGAGTGACCAAGACAACTTTGTGGTGTCTGAGATACTTTTTAAAGAGACTGTGATTACTTCTTCAGTGGCCAAGATCATTTATGTAGTGGTTGAGATAACTTTTAAAGTGGCTGTGATGACTTCTTTAGTGGCCAAGTTCGGTTTGTTTGCGGCCAAGATCACCTTTGTGGTGGCTGAGATAACTTTTAATATGGCTGTGATGAGTCTTCTTCAGTGTCAAAATCAGTTTGTTTGTGATCAACGTCACCTTTGTAGTGGCTCAGATAACATTTAAAGTGGCTGTGTTTTCTTCGGGGGACAAAGATCATTTTTGAAGTGGCTCAGATCACTTTTGAATGGGCTTCAGTGGCTGACATCAGTTTGTTAGTTGCCGAGATCTCCTTTGCAGTGTCTGAGATCATTATTAAGGAGGATGTGATCACTTCTTAAATGATCAGTAAAATATCTGTTATATTAACCGAGCTATAACTCAATATACATTTTTCGGTAATGGCGGCACAAATTGGCATAACAATGACACGTGGGACATTTTTTCAGCTTGTGAACATAGCTAATCGGTTTTTTTCAGGATAGATACACCAATTAGAAGTATATTTCCGAGGGTGCACGGGAACCCTATTTTTCTACTAGACTAATAAGCTAATCAAAGCCACATCCAAAGGTTATACAAATAATTTCAAATAATAGCAAAAATAATACGAAACGTAATAAAATCAAAAAACACAAAATGGAAAGTAAAATGAAATTTAATTTGAGACAAAGACTACAGACAGGCGCAAAAAATGTTCCATCAATTAAACATTTGGCGGCCATATTTTTATGTCGCTTATTTATTGTAAAACAACTTCCAATCCTTAATTCAGCACATTTGTAAACAAATTGATGATTAATAATATCATTCCCTATGTTATTTATGTAAGATAGTCGGCCATTTTGGATTTTACCCTCGTAAAAATCCTCCTATGAATATCCAGAGTAAACAAATTTTGTGTTGCTAGTACAGACCTTATACAAGACCGTGGTACAAAAATATTTTGGTAAGGAATTTGTTTTAGGTTTTTTCCTAACTTTCTCTGACTATGTCACATCGCGACATCGACCAATCACCGCAGTCATTCAGTTATTATTTAAACTAGAGGGAGGGGGGTAGAATACCAGACTTGGGCCGCAGTATTTCAAAATTTGACTACTTCCAACCAGGCGAACACACATTTTAACCTAATTACAATAAATGCTTAATTAACGTCAAATAGTATTTCAAATGGTGACTACTTTCAACTACAGTAAAATAAATTGATACCAACACGTGCAGATATCGAACCTGAATAATATATTGGTCTAAACACCATACAGTTAATTATCATCACAAAATAACCTTGATAACGGCTGACCTTTTAATGACATTGACAAGTACTTGTGATTTATATTCAGGGAGGGGGTCGTACACATCGTCCAGTCTCAGAGGTCGTTGACGTCCCTTCCGCATCAAACTGAACACCCACCTGAAAAATGGACCGATGAACAGATTAAGCCACGAGGTTACATTGAAAGCGAGTACAATAAGTTAAACTGATCAAGCTGTTGCTATTATTGGTTCCCCATAATCGGGGTGAATGACATTTTACATATGTACAGCATAGATCGTCTCACAAGTTAACTTTGATAAATAGCAATCGTCATGATCGTCTTTTCAGCAATACATGTATTATATGGACATCGATAACCGTCCGTATGCATGGCCTACTTGTTGAGGTAACATTGAACGTTCAATTTTTAGCTTACTTGTTGTTTCTAAAATTAAACGTTCTATTTCTAGCTTGATCAATCGGCCTGTAACTTTGATTATATAATAAGTATATACAATTTAGTCACGAAAAATACATCACTTTTATTTGCATACCGCCGATTTGAGATAATGAGAACAAAACTCTGGCTAAAATACGCTAATATAGTAATCACATGATGGTTAGAATGTGACAACTGAACTCTCGCCTTTTTTATTCTGAGAGCCAAACCAATTCACGAATGCTTGTCCCTATTATAATTATGATCGTTATTCACATCAGCTCCCGTGGCGTAGTCGGTAAGTCATGTGCTTAGATATTACGAGGTTGTGAGTTTGATAACGGTCCAAGTAGACCAGACGTGGCTGGGGGTAAGGTGTCACCCAGAAGGGGATTTTAAACCACAATCATCATGTTTATGAGCTTACATAAACTTTTATACGGGAAAATAATGAGATAAAGGGCGAAATTGAGTCCATTATTGCAGTGTGGCAAGGAATATTTCACGTTGCTTCCACACTGACATCAATCGTTATGCGACGCCGATAGATACGACTTGATAGAACATACCGTGCCATTTATATATGCAAAGTGGTAGATATTACCTTATAGGACTACATTTATAGAGCTACACTTAGAGGGCTACACAGGATGCGACAGCATTTCCTTTTCGGAGCAAGGTAATCAAAGTCATAAACAATCACAACTTTAGAGATGCATTGGCAAATCTCGGAGCAACTGGGCACTGCCATCAGAACTTGTTGACGTACTCCAATAGTTCACATGTCGTTTAGATTGTTCAAAATCAATAACGTGTGATATCAAAGTTGTACACTTTTCAGGGATAAGAATGGCACCATGCGGATATTGGATCACAGAGCTAAGTGGTAGGCCTACATGTAGATATATACTGTGTCATAAAAAAGCCATTTTTTACAGACATATTAATTTGATCTTACCTTAGTTATGATTTAAAACTAAGTAAAAACAGTTGTTTGCTGCTCTGTTTTAAATACGTAAATATTGACCATGCTGAAAACGAACATTGCTTGAGAAAACCCTTCAATGGTCTAGATGGTTTATACAAAAATATTTCAGCGTTGTAAGGGTTACATCTTAAATACTTGCATTTATGGGACCAGTCCTTATTCAAAGCGACGAATTTATATTGTGATCTTGAGATGACAGATGAGTGATGCATAGAATATACAATGATGATATTGTAGATAGCATTGCATTATCTGATTCCATTGAATAGCGATGGCCTTCTGATGAAACCTTCTGCATGTATATGCTCATTATTTTATATTTTGGAAACAGGATAAAAACGACGCACGCGATACATAATTTACTTTAAATCTCATCTCGAATCAAATGATCACGTTACATTGAAAATATCTTGAGAAAAATGTGTTATTATTTTGATTTTTTTATGAATATCCGACTTTTAAGTGATCTTAGTGTCATTTTGTCATACACAAGTAAATGACGTTTTAATTCTCAGGAATTATCTGAGATAATCACATGTCAAGTTTCCCTGCGAGACTACTGTATGTGATAACAACTTACTGTAGGTCTCATGGATTATGCTTCAATGTACTGGTTTTATAGCAGAAATTCCGGACACCCCTTGAAAATCTACGTTTTTATTACCAGATTCACGTCATAACATAACATTTCAATACCAATGTCTTTTAAAATATATCTTGTCGTAAATATAAATTATGCACAAAAATTGCAAACGAAGTTGAATGATATGACAGATTTGATGACTTAAAACTTTTAATGTCTATGCAGCTATCATGCGTTGGCCTAGTGACCCCGCGCGCATGGTGTGACACACACCAGACATCAATATCATTGACTTCCACCAGAAGAGCTACCATGGCAATATACACAGATTCATTGTACAGCATTGGTTCTGGTGCTGAATAAAATGTATTTTTTAGCTTACAAACAACGTACGGAGTAAAAAAACTGATTTTATGAAAATAGATAATTTTCCTGTTAGTTTGTGAAATTTATAGCGGCTTATACTACTTTTCATAAAACCATGTCACAGTGAAAAAATAGACCAAATGACAGATCACCAAATAAAGAGCCAAGGTCACGCCACTGAAGGCCATCCAGTTTCTGAGAATACGGTTGAATGTCCTGAAAACATCTATTAAGAACCATGATAATTTGAGTACCAGTTTTAAACATGATAGGATACAACGTGACAACAGGCAGCAAGATTTCAAAATCGTTGACATCTATTTTGTCAAAGCTCAATAATTTTCATTCACTTGAAGATTTGAATCGCGTCAGCGAGACGCAACTTCAAAATTAAATAACTTTGCAGTTAAAGATTTAATATATCTGTCCTATAACAAAGCAATAGTCGAAAATGCAACGAAAGTACCTATAGTTAAATTATGTTTTCTATCACCCAATGGTTCCCGGTGTGAAGTACAGAATATTTCATAGATGGACGAAATAGTACGAAAATGAAAGAAGCATGAAGTTCTACGTTACAAGGCCTTAGTGCAGGAATACACC
>OZ024915.1:51622260-51787260 GCA_964017125.1 Flabesymbios commensalis | reverse complement strand
GCCACAGGTCAACGAACGACTAATGTCATGTGGCTCTGTATACAGGATATTCGTTGAATCACAGCATATGGATGCCAAGTGAACTAATCGATTGGAGGATATTATGTTGATTTTATGTTTTTAAATAGCTCGGAATGAATGGAATTGAATGAATGTAATAGTATATACATGTATCCGGCTGGAAGCTCTTCAGAGCGCTGAATATTCGAAAGACAACATAAAAAGGAAATTACTACATAAAGTCACCAAACGCTTGACGAAACAGGTGAGTTTTTAACGAATTTCTGAAAGAGGTCACATTTTCCTGCAGGCGGATCTGGCTCTCCAAACTGTTCCCGAGTGCTGGCGTTGCGCAAAACTCTCGCACCGAATTTTTTTTAAGTCTGTTTTTTGGACTACCAAAAGTTGCTTTGTGCTCGAGCGCAGAGTCCTAGGTGTTGTATAAGGCACTAACAGCTCTGTGATGTAGGTTGTGGCGAGTCCATGTGGAGCACGATACACAGTGGATATCCCATTGTGACCACACAACACGTCACGCCACTGAAAACGTTATTGGATGTCACGGTTCATCTCCGATAACGGTTGATGCCCCTCATCCCCGAACTCCGATCAACCCTTCATCTGCTACTAATATATTAGCCACACATTATGCCACACATAACGTGCACGGTAACCAATTCTGTGAAACTCAATGTTCTCGACCTCCTTTGTATTCACCGTGCTGGCTGATACAATGAAGTATGGGGAGGGTTCTTATATAACCTTGTTTTCACCGAGTGACGTGACTGCGTTTCACAGAATTATGTATGGGAAAGGGGGGGGTTATATAACCTTGTTTTCACCGCGTGGCGTCACTGGGTTTCACAGAATAGGTAGTGGCTGCAAAAGACCCGAAACGAAAGCAGTTATTGCCTGTTCATCTTTGCAGTATGTGTGAGTCATAATGGTGAAAAAATAGACCAAATGACTGTCAGATCACCGAATAAGGAGCCAAGGTCACGCCGCTGAAGGCCATCCAGCTTCTGAGGATACGGTGATCATGATAAATATGATTAACTCAACTTCTGGAAATAGGCCAATCTGGCGACGTACGATTGTCATGACTGCACCATATTATTATGAACCCTATGAGCCCCCTTTATATTATTCGCTTTTTTCTATTATTTTTTTATTGGCATTTTATCTACCAGCCTTAAACATGGTGAGATACAGTGTATAACGTGACAACAGGCAGCCATATTTCAAAATCGTTTACCTACGTTTTGTCAAATCTTAATAATTTTCACTCACTTAAAGATGTGAATCGCGTCAACGACATGCAACTTCAAATGAGTCAAAATTCAGATTAAATAACTTTTAAAGGGTTAGACCACCATTCGCTTCACGTATCGTATTAGTTGTCATTTTGTCCAATCAAGGCTACACCCTCGTAAAGGTGGTTAAAGATGATTCGTGGTGTACTTTACCATTTGAGTTCAGCTAAATTTGTATGTTTCATGCGTCTTTCATTAGGGTTAAAAGTTAATTCTACCAAGCTATATTTCATAAAATTGCACTCCTATTTTTTGTATGCATTTTTCTGTACCAAATAGTGTGCCAAGCGTCACATTGAAAAATCCTTGGAGTGCGAATCCAATTAAAAGTCCACGGATTTAACAGTCTAACGTATTCCAGGTTCACCAGCATCGCTGGATTTAATAACGGGCTTGTAATGACGCGATTGGTCTCATTGTCATGATCATCTTTTTATTGATGCACTTACATCATGATCATAACATGCTCACAAACAATACTGCCGTGCAAAGCCAAAAGGCAGTATCTGTTTACTTTACCAGTAAGCAGATACTGCCTTTCGGCTTAGCAGAGCAGAATAGTCAGTCCTTACTCTGTGGTGGTTCGCGCATCCCATCCAGAGCTCTCCCGCTCTATGTCTCTTCGTTGGATCAACGTTATAAATTATGCGCCTGCGCGTTATAAATTATGCGCCTGCGCGATGGCAGACGTCTCCGAGTATGCATGAAGCTCAGAGTAACTGTGCCATCCTCTAGCCGTGTTCACACAAGTAGCACAGCTAACAAGGGACATTGAGCCAAGGCTAGCCCAATGTTGGTCCGACGTCAAAGACAGTGGGCAAACTCCAAAACAGCATTCTTTGGTCTAGCTGATCACAATCATTTCTGCCATAGTTTCACCTCTAAAGGTGGGGTCTCAGAGATACGTTTGCATGACCATTGTCAACCCTTTTATTTGAATCTAATTACTACTTACAACTAGCTTCTCAATGATATAATAAGGACTGTATAATATATGTATTATTAGTGGGCAGACGGGGGGGGGGGGTGAAGACATGTTGTTCTCAATGACACGTTGTAGACCTTGATCATGGCCTTCCAACGTGTCTTGTGTCCACAAAATCTGCTTTATTTTTGAGTATTCTCGCTATCAATGCTTTAACAAGGTGAATTCGCACCTGTCCTGGTGGTGGCGTTGGCACAATGCCTGCCCAATGCGCCTCAACGCTGACACAATTTCATTAAAATTATCAGCATTCATCAGCATATCACAAGAGACCCCAGCCAGTTATTAACTGATATCATGCTGCAAGGGACAGAATACTGCTGCTTATGTCAAAAGCACCAGGGAAACTTATGAATTGAATGTAAATTATCATATAGCACAACGGACCCCCCGGGCCCCCCAAATACAGTGGCCCCTAGGTCAATGACCTATATGCATGGCCTACTGGTAAATCCGCTGGGCAGATCTGTAGTTCTTAACAACACGTTGTAGACCTTGATCTTGGCCTTCCAACCGTGCCCTGGATTCACAAATATCTGATTTGCAGAACATTGTCGCTATGAATACTTTAATGAGGTATATTAACACCTGTCCCGGTGGTGGCGCTGGCATAACGCCGGCCCAATGCGCCTCAACGCTGACACAGCGCATCACAATGTTGGCCTAACGCTGGCATCGCTGGTCCAACGCTGGCCCAAGTTAATACATAAATACAATAAATGAAGGGTTTCCTGCATAAACATGCTAACCCGAGTTAGAATAAATTTGAGTTTTATATTCCATGTTGTTCCTTGTACCCATATGCATCTTATGTGAAAAAATGGAGCTCTAGGATAAATATATCGTTAGTTCCAAATAATGCTGGGCGGGGGCCCTAGGGTAGTGGTTAGCACCGCTGCCTTTCACGCCAGAGTTCGGGGTTCGGTTCCCGGTCTCGGCGGTTTGAAAGAAACAAAAATGTTTCTTCCCCATCCACGTGTGAAAGTCAGTATTGTGGGGAGCCTCCGTGACCGAGAGGTAGCGTGCTCGGCCTCAGACCGCCAGGGCTCGAATTTCGAATTCTGTGTCTGGAGGACAGTGTCATCTCAATCATCTCACCACCCTCAGGAGGTTCTCCTGGCCCAGTTTAGCCTATATGTGCACAAAGGTGGCCTAAAGCACGATTCATTTCATTTCATTTCCAAATAATGCTATGTAGAGTTGGCATACACATTATTTATTTTAGATGGTGCAAGTTCACGGGATGTTGGATTGACATAGAATTGCTCTCGGAAAGCCGGTATGGCCAGTAGATATTCACAAGCAGTATTATGCTAACTGAAGAAAACACTCGCTTTTTTCAAATATTTACGTGCAAGATAGTGCTAAATAAAATAAACATTGATCTGAAGTTTCATAATCTGTATGCTTTGTCCACATAACATAATTATATCAAAACTACATTTCAACAATGGTCCAAATCTGGAGTTAATCGTCACTACCACGTCTTAGTGAAACATAGTGGCTATGTAAGCAGAAATATGGTTATCATTGGTGTTCTATTGATGTGTTGTTTTATGTTGTATCTTTGGATATAACTATGAAGATATACCCCCTTTCAAAACTGTAATATTCATATATTTGTGACCCTTATTATTTGTATTTTAAAATTAGAAATGAAAACAATAACAAAAGCTCTCCCTTTAAAAAAATAACATGATATGTGACCCATCTACACAAAATCAGTCACATCTCGCATTTTCAGAAAAGGAAATACATGTAGGGCCTAATGTAATATTGTAAGACGATTGAGATATTGCTGTGGTCCTAACCGCTAGGTATTGTCGTTATTCATATCCAAGTTATAGAATGTTAGCCATTTTAACATATGACTATGTTTTTTAAAGATGCGGAACGTCCACTATTGTAACCAAAAAAATAGAATAGAACACACACAAGCTGATTTGGAGAAATGTTTTTCATGCGTCGCCTACATATCGATATTATTTACACATTTTGGGGGTCTTGTGTTATTTTTGGTATTTTTATGTAAAATGTGTGATGTGACTGATAACCTGCAGATTTGTCCCATATTATTGGAATATTTTGGTGAATAACAACATTTAAAAGAATAAATATATCTCAACAGGAATAGACCTCTTGGTTATCCGATAAAATATGTCTCTGAGACATTTGTAAGGCTAGAGAGAGATGTTAGTTTCCTGATACTATTGGTATAGAAAAAAATATTGATGTATCTGTGGAGTTTTTCAGTAATAAAAAACATTGTAGGTTAATATCAATAAATTTACTATTATCTGAACGAAATCAATCCCGATGCTCTTTAAAATATTAATATTGATGGGTCAAAAATTCCTCATGTACGCAATGATTGATTGATTGATTAGTTTAGTATAATGACATCGTACAATTCTCCACATTGCACAGTTCTGAAATGTCACAGTTCTGATATGTCACATGTCACATGACAATTTACCCAGCCCATGGGGCTTGTACGTCAAAATGAATGAAATAAATTATAATAAACAAGGTTGTCAAATTCGCTGCACCGATAACATCACAAAATATACACAAATAAATGTACTTTCTCTGACAAAAAATAACGTCAATAACGAAACAACACATGTTACCTTTCTCTCCACATTTGCTGCGTACACCACACTAAATACAAGACTAAATTTTCAATTGCAAATAAAAAATAACTGATCGATATCTCCACATACATTATTTTATATACCTGATGACGTGCATAGCTGAAAGCGAAAGAAATAGTTCAATCGCTTGGAAAACGTGCAAAAACGAGCTAATCGCATTGTAACCTAGGACTTAAATTAGCATGAATCTAGTTACACATTGTAACTTGGGATATCCAACAAATAAAGAACTATATTATATGTTCACCTTGTTGTATCACGCATAAGGGCCTAAAATAGTGGACCAAATGGCACCAAATTATCTTTATTCTCTTTTGTCCTCTCTCGTAGAAAAGTTATTCTCTTTTGTCCTCTCTCGTAAAAAAGTATGGTTTATTGAAGAGAAGTTCAATAACTAACTCTAATATTAAAGGGAAAATAAACTTAACAATATTTTTACATCACTCAGCTAGTCTGGAGCGCATCTCTGAAACTCAACTGAAACAAATCGAAAGACTTAATCACCTGTCTAATATAAATTATATTGAACCGTCATGCTTTGTAACATCATTTAGGTGTCTTAATCACGTTGTATAGAAATTTAATGGATCATTTATATATAGGAGCCTGTCGTATATAATTTCTACACATATTGTTTCTGATTATACTATGCACATGTGCACAATTTCACATGACATATAGGAAAACATCAATACATTGGAAGGCTAAAGATGATCCGTATGCCTTTTCTTTGCCTTGAACATGTAAACATGCTATTACAGTGCACTTTAATCCCTCGACCGCCAGTGTCGCATATATTCGGGTTTTCATTTTTTATTAGCAGATTAAGTACCAGCTTTTAAACATGTTAAACATAAAATATGACATCAATCAGCAATATTTGAAAACATTTGACCTCCATTTTGTCAAATCTGAATAATTTTCACTCACTTCAAGTGGGTGAAAATTCTGATTGAATAATTTGGCGGTTAAAGGGTAATAACAGAAAAGTCCCTCGCTCTATCATATGTGAGCGTCCACAGATATGTCTCAAGGTTGCAAAGTAGGCTGATCGTTATCTTATTCTGCATGTATACATCCAAGTGATTTGACAAATGAAACAAAAACGAATCGTATGTATATCTCCAGCTAAGATCAAATATTGGGGTCTGATGTACAGAAGACTCAAGTCACTTGACTTTCTAGTTGACATTAATGTGATTGGTATTAGGAGCAAGATCAGATACACAACTTAACTTATAATTTACAGCCTGAAAGTCTCGGCAGATGATTTCTTCCAGGCAAACTCGTACTGCTCCCTGCTCCACAGATAAATTCTTATAAGGGTTGTGTCATTTATCGTGTCTAAGCTTCCTCTCGAGATTCTTACTGCTCCCTGTTTCACAGATCAATTCTTATAAGAGTTATGTATATTTCTCGTGTCGAGGGCGGGGGCCCTAGGGTAGTAGTTAGCACCGCTGCCTTTCACGTGAGAGTTCGTGGTTCGGTTCCCGGTTTCGGCAGTTTGAAAAAAACTAAAAATGTTTCTTCCCCATGAACGTGTGAAAGTCAGTATTGTGGGGAGCCTCCGTGACCGAGAGGTAGCGTGCTCGGCTTCAGACCGCCAGTGTTCGAATTTCGAATCCTGTGTCTGGAGGACAGTGTCATCTCAATCATCTCACCATCCTCAGGAAGTTCTCCTGGCCCAATTGAGCCTATATGTGCACAAAGGTGGCCTAAAGCCCGATTCATTTAATTTCATTTCTCGTCTTGAAGCTTTCTCTCGAAATTCTTCTCAAATCCTGAGAGGCGTTATAATCACGTCCTTGGTACCACTCAGCTTTCACAATTAGAGTATATTTATAAGAGGAGGAGCGAACACGTATTGAAATTATTGCTATCGATATTCTGTAAATGTTTTTCCCAATGCAATTATATGTTGCTTTCACTGTATCAGATTAACAATTTTTCAAACTCCTCTGACTCTCTTACATTGTTTGATTAAGGCTTTTTTAATCATGAAACCTCTCTTCAAGTGTCCATGTCAAGTCCCTTGTTAATGTTGGCTATGGTCACCGTATACACGGGTCGAAATTTTGTTGGTTTGCTTAACCCAAATAAAATGCCACGGGTGATATTTCTTCTTAACCCGCGCTTAGCCCGAGTTGTACGTGCTCTGATATCAGTCATAGGTACATGAATATATGACTGGGTTCCATATGACATTTATTGATATTGTACAAATAAAAGAACAAATAGCGTCACTTGCAGATACATCCTATGTTGTTTCGGAACGTCATCCGGTCGCCGTTTTGTTAGTCTCTATTCAGCATTATAGTTAGTGAAATCTTCTCGGGTGTAATGAAGATGAACTGGCCTAAGCTGGCGGCACCAGAGTCAGTAAGCACAAGCAGCTATATGCCTCTTTTAAATACATTGTCTTTGTCCATTCTCTTTCAGTGTGGTTGATGGCTTTTTTAGCTTGTACACCAAGTAGATCAGTCAGCTAAAGCTTCACGGGTGACAACCTATGTACTGCTTCCAGTTCAAAAGCCGAATAAAATGGTTATGCAGTTTATAAGTTGTGCAGATACAGTGCTGCAAACTGTTCAAAGGCATATAGTGTACAGTGCTGCCTATGGTACTGTGCACTATAAAAAAACTTTGAAGTCATTCGAAATAAGAGTAGGGCATAGTCCCAACTTCGGGTTTCCTTCAGTCGCAATATTGTCATGATTGTGCATAAGCGACGTGAAGCAATAGTCACTATAGATGACATAAGCATGTACCATAAACGCCGTTCCTACTGGTTACATGAGGGTATTTTCAACTTAAGGGTTAAGGGTTCATCATTCTATAGTCCAGGGGGGAGGGGCCGGGTGGCTGTAGTTTTTGTCACAGATAAATTATTTATTCCAACCCGGCTCGGCGGCGCTGTGAAAATTTAAATTTTATTACATGTTTATGTAGAGTAGTTCTTCAAGTAAATTATTTATTTCACGCAGAGTCCGCCCGAAAATATTTGTTTGAAAAATACCCCACCCCCCTACTAAAAAATACTCTACATAGCACCGACAATTTCTTCAGCTATGAAATTGCCAACTCGATTTGGCATTCTTTTGCAAGCAGGAATAAAGATTCTTATGCGTGCACAAATGTGTTAAATCCTTTTATAGGCTTTTCTGTCAAAAACTCCCGTAATTAGATAATTAGATTGATGGCGATTCCCTACGATGAACACGTTAAAAATACAAAATCGCCTTTATTTCAAAATGACAAAAACAGGGTTAGCATGTTTATGTATGGGACTCACATATTGTTTAATAATAACTGTTGTCCGTTATGCACTCAGCCAACATAACAGTCAACTCAATTAATTTAACTGCATTCTGAAACTATTATTACTGTTACTACAGGTCAATAGTTTGAGTAGAATATGGAGACTTCCTCATTCTTATAGAAAATTTCCCCTAGAATGCGAAAATCACTGTCTCCAAGCTGAAATATGGTCCGGTCACCGTCACATGAGCCATTTTCAAAATGGCCGCAACAAAGTTGTTGTAAAAAAAAAAAATCGTTATACATTCAAACGTTAATACATTCAAACGCTATATTGTTTGTAATCTGTTGGTGCAGAAGTTATTGTCGGCACAATTTTTGCTGACAAATCGTGTTTTTTATCATAAGTTTTAAATCAAACTAACAGGTAACGGTGATCTCACTAAACCAATTGACCGTGTGTGTGTTTCGTAAGGTTATGTATCCAAGGTCGTTTCAAAATATAAGTTTGTGTCTGGTATCATTGGAAAGGTTATCTATCTGGCACGTGGGAGTCTGACAAATAGACATTGAGATGCTGGCAATGTTGGTATTAGACACCAGAGGTTATTGAAGGTCACTAACCAAGTCATTTGAAGATATACATTGATTTAACTGTAAAGTTTGACCAGGTCTGTGTTTAATTATCTATATCGGAGTATGGGCAATGGGTGTTGAAGTGTCAGTAGCAGTATAATATCCCACTGGGCACACGACGTTGTCGCAACGTTGAATCGACGTAACTGGCGTTGATTCGACGTCGCAAGAACGTCGTGTGTCGATGGGGATGTCCCCAGCAAATTCAACTAAAGGTTTCACTAGCCCAGAGCGAAATTCATCTAGCCCTTACCATCTTTTACTAGGCATTTCTAAGGGAAATCCACTAGCCCTTACATTATTCCAATGGCCTCGTATTACCGGGCTAGTGCGAATTTGTATCCCTGATTTTAGATCATTACCCAAAGGAATTGGAAGTGATAAGGGAAATTTAAGTGAAAAGTTCGACCAGGTCTGTGTCTGGTCTGATCATTGAATCAGACGCGGGATGCAACTGTTCATCTTCATTTGTAACATCCTCTTCCAGAATCAAATTACAGACACTAGTAGAGTATAGTGATGTAAAACAAGTTTAATATGACTGTATAGACAAGTATATCATATTTATTATGTTCAGATCACCCTTGCTACCTTCTTCATCTGTATGTATAATTCAAATCTAGTATCGATGGATCTAAAGAGATATATGAAATTTTCCCACTCTACCCCATCAGCTGTTCCACTTTTTACCGAGACGTCAATCTTCGTTACGTTTTAAATTTTTGCAGGTGGGGAATGTGCTTGCCATTACGTATCACTAAAATTGTAACTAATAGTGTTTAACAATATTCCCCAGTCTACATGTTGGGTACAATCAAGCTTACCAAAGTCATAAAAAACATAAAGGAGGAGGGAATGACGACAGTGAATTGGTATCTCAGTTCTTCTGGTTCTTCACTAATTCTCCTAAATTTATCCGAGGCACATCGGCTTCCACATCTTGATTCTGGTTCTGTCTATAATACAGCGAGATAATGAGTTGGGGGCACTCCATTTTGCGATGAGATAGTTGCATCAAAGCTTTTAGGTAATATATGCCTCTTTGTTTGTAAAATACCGGGAAAATATCTAGCGCATTTAAAAAAATAGCAAAATAAAACCAGATTATTTATAAAATTTGGTCGTATTTATTGTTTAAATTCAATAGCGAGTTCATATTTTATGGCTGACGTGGGTGATTCGCCGCCCCTAAGATTTTTGTTTGTGTATTTAAGCCAAGTTAGTGCACTTTTTATAATAATTTGGCAAAAAAGGGGAGTTGCCCCCCCCCCCTCTCCACACACCCCACGGATCCGCCTCTGTTTTGATTAAAATAATTGCGAATACCATTAATAACATACGTTTTGTAGAAAGATTAGTAGAGACATAATTTTTGTTTAATAATTACCCAATTTGTTTTAAAAAATAAGGTGGGACTAAAAATGGCGTGAGGGAAAAAACCCTTACACTACAGCTACAAATTGGTTATCCTTCATTTGTGCAGCCTTTATTACATTTTGAACCATTTTACCTAATTTAGAGTACTTATTATAATAATTGGTCGAAAAAACGCGCAATGGATCCACCAGTGCATTGATTAAATAAACTGCTAAAAGCAATACTAAACAGTTTGGTAGGTATCTTTGGTGAGACATAATATTTAAAAGTACTTACTACTTTTTGTAAAAAATAAGGGTGGGTGAAAAATGCCCTGGGCGAAGTTTTTACGTTACAGTTACTAGGTTATTCCCCTTTCAATGTGGATTAGTATACAATTGTTCAGCTTTGTGCAAAAGGTATTGCTAGTATCACATTTTGAGCTATTTTACTCGACTTATGGTACTTTTTTATAATAATTTGTCGAAAAAAGGGTGCGAGTTACCCCCCCCCCCCCTCCCCCCACATTATGTATCCGTCCCTGTTTTGACTAAATAAACTGCTAAAAGCATTAATAAACAGTTTTGTGAACATTTCTGGTGAAACATATATTTTTTAAAATAATAACTTAGATTAATTGAAAAAAATAAGGGGGGGGGGTTAAAAATGCCCTGAACGAAGCTCATGCATTGCAGTTACAAGGTGGTTCCGCTTCTAATATGGATGAGTATACTCTAGTCCAGCTCTGTAACAAAGCTGGTGCTTTTAACACGATGAGATCGAATCAAATCCGCTGAACTAATACACAGGTTATGATAAAAACACATTTGTCAGCCATTTTGTCGGCCATTATGATTTTTGACATTTTACATAAGCAATAAAGCAAAAGCAATGCCAGCAATTATTTTCTGCATCCATAGATTGGTAATATCAAAGGATTTGTGTGGAATTTTCGGCCGTTCATTAAGATTATATTTTAAAGCGGTTATTTTGACTATGAGCGTACAATATTTCAGCTGGGAGATCTACGCAAAATTTCCTATAAGAATGATGCTGTCTCCTAATTCTACTCTTAATGTCCGCAAGGACTTTAACAGAATGGAGTCTCGACTAGCTGGACTAATAAGGAATAACTGGTTACTTATTCCTTATTCAAAACCGAATAAGTAACAAGACTTGTATTAATCTTTGTGTGATCAGGTTGGTCTTTTATATCACCATTTCCTCATATTATGAGATTATTAACGTCTTTTGTCGAGTTTGAGAGTATTATAGATGTGTTTTTGGTACCTTTAAGTGTTTTTCTAACGCACAAGTACCAGTTACTTATTCAGACGCGAATAAGGTATATGTAACAGTTACTTATTCCTTACTCAAAACTGAATAAGTAACAAGACTTGTACTTCTCGTTGTGCGATAAGATTCGTGTTTTACTCATATTACAAGCATATGAACGTCTGTTGTCAAGTTGAGCGTATTCCAGATGTGTTTTGGTATTTTTAGTGTTTCGCGCCGTATAGGTACCAGTTACTTATGCAGACGCGAATAAGGAATAAGTAACAGCTACTTATTCCTTATTCATAACCGAATAAGTAACAGGACTTGTACTATTATTTGAGCGATCATATTGGTGTTCTACTCATTTATCTCATCATATTACAAGCTTATGGACGTCTTTTGTCTTAAGTAACAGCTACTTATTCCAAAACCGAATAAGTAACAAGACTTGTACTACTCTTTCTGCGATCCGATTGGTGTTTTACTCTTTTATCTCCTAAAATTACAAGTATATGAACGTTTTTTGTCGAGTTCTAGGGTGTTCTAGATGTCTTGCGGTTTTTTCATGACGATTTTACCATATATGCGTTAGTTACTTATTCAAACGTGAATAAGGACTAAGTAACCAGTTATACGTAACCAGTTACTTATTCCTTATTCAAAACCGAATAAGTAACAAGACTTGTACTACTCTTTCTGCGATCCGATTGGTGTTTTACTCTTTTATCTCCTAAAATTACAAGTATATGAACGTTTTTTGTCGAGTTCTAGGGTGTTCTAGATGTCTTGCGGTTTTTTCATGACGATTTTACCATATATGCGTTAGTTACTTATTCAAACGTGAATAAGGAATAAGGAATAAGTAACCAGTTACACGTAACCAGTTACTTATTCCTTATTCAAAATCAAATAAGTGACAAGACTTGTACTTCTCTTTGTGCGATTAGATTGGTATTTTACTCATTTATCTCCTCATGTTACAAGTATATGAATGTCATTTGTCGAGTTTGAGCGTATTCTAGATGTGTTTTGGTATTTTTAAAAGGTTTTCACCGTATAAGTATCAGTTACTTCAAACGCGAATAAGGAATAAGTAACCAGTTACTTATTGCTTATTGAAAACCGAACAAGTAACAAGACTTGTACTATTATTTGAGCGATCGTATTGGTGTTTTACTCATTTATCTCCTCATATTACAAGTATATGCACGTTTTTTGTCGAGTTTTATGGTTTCATAGATGTGTTTTCGTATATTAAAGTGGTTTTCACCGTATAATTACCAGTTACTTAATCAGACGCGAATAAGGAATAAGTAACAGTTACTTCTTCCTTATTCAAACCGAATAAGTAACAAGACTTGTACTATTATTTGAGCGATCATATTGGTGTTTTACTCTTTTATCTCCTAAAATTAATTTTATAATCCTAAAATTACAAGTCTATGAACGTCTATTGTCAAGTTTCAGGGTATTTTGGATGTGTTTTCGTATTTTAAAGTTGTTTTCACCATATAAGTATCAGTTACTTATTCAAACACGAATAAAGAATAAGTGACCAGTTACTTATTCCTTATTCAAAACTGAACACGTGAATATACTTTTTAAAGCTCTTTGTGCATGTCAATATTGCCAGGCTGGTGAATTAACTCTGTTCTGCAGAGAACTTGTATAATATTAGCATATTTTGTGGAGCGTGAGCATACATTTGCTTCTTTTATTTTTCTTTTGTTTTTAGTGTTACTTATCCAAATTCGAATTTAACGTTACCAGTTAGCTATTCCTTATTCGTTCCAATAAAGAATAAGTTTGTGATGCTCAGTTATTCCTTATTCGGTCCAATAAGGAATAAGTATCTGGTACTTACTCCTTATTCGTTCGAATAAGGAATAAGTAAATGTTACTTAGTCCCTATTGGATAAAGAATAAGGAATAAGTAACTAACTTTATTGACGTCACTGAACGATGGTCAACTACGGTTGAGCAGCTTTTTCCAATTGATACAGCTACTCCAGCACTGGCCAGCTGGCATCAGCACTTCCAGTATGGAGTGTCAGGCTGGAGGTGGGGAAAGAGTCTGGTTGCCTTATATTATTTTCGTTGATTTCTCTGTCAATTATCCACGATTTTCATGAAACAGAATCCTCAATATTCCTGCAAATTGCGTAAAATTATATGCAGTATTTCAAAGGTTAGAGCAATAATTTGACATGTAGTAAATTTAAATTATGACGTCCTTCTATAAACCCATTACAATAATTCTGGAAAATGATTACTTGCCAAATGGTCTAATTTTTTGCACTATTCAATATAATTTTGCGAATTTTAGCCTGTAGATGGTATTTTCTAGTCTAACGTTATGGCCTAGATCTACTCAAATTCACATTAAAAGCTGATTAACCAGAATCGCATGATTTTAGCAGATTTCTTAGTTAATTATCAACAGATTTTCATTAGATTTTCAAAACATTAATTTTCAAAAAATGACAGTACATATATCAAATGAAATGGTCAATATAGTTTTCCGATTTTTTTACCGCTGTTTGGATTTGCCTTGAAAATGTCCTTTGCAAAATTTCAGAGAAATTGGTTCAGAATTGCCGCACAAATCAGCAAAAAATATGCGATCCCGATTAATTTTGAATTTGGATTTAGACTAATCTTAACCTTTTGCCTGCTAATCATAAAAATAATCATTTTTAATTGTTTGTATTAGCCGATTAAATCACTGTTATTAGGAACGAAATGCTATGTTTCAGTGTATCTGAATGCGATATAAAAATGTATATGTATATAAGTACAATGTTGGACCAGCGTTGTACCGACATTGGGTGATTGTTTCGTGTTTGCTGGAAACCGTATCAATGTGTGTCGGAGTGACAGGAGCTATCGGCCCAAGTATTGTATTCTACACCTTAATTTAAATAACAACTAAATGACTGATTTGATTGGCTGATCTCACCATGTGACGGGCTGTCATTGGTCGGGGGTAGACTATCATACTTGGTCCGAGCTATCGAAGTGACATAATTATTTTGTAATATGAAGTGTTGTTTTGTCCTACCAGCAGTGCTTGTTCGATATACATGTCGAGTGTGTTGGAAATGTTGAATTACAACAATAAAGTAGATGTAGGCATACATGAATGTGCATGTACTATTAAAACCAATCATACACAGATCCACCACCTGAAGTCAAAAATAAACTCCGCCTAGTAGTTTTGGAACCAGAAAATCGATCCCAGTAGGCTAAAACCTACTGATCAAGCATTCTCGCCATTAAACTTATTCCACACTTACTGTTCTTTGTTGCAGTTTTGGTGCCGGACAAATTGTAATTGCAAAAATGCATTGTTTTATTCTAGCTATTATCAAATGTATGTGTATAAAATTTGTGCTTATATCTTTCTCTCCGATTATATGTGTATCTGTATAATACTGTTTTCTTTTGTTAATACCGCTTTTGTTTTACCGTAGGCAAGTATTAAAACTTTAAAGAAATTTTAATCACACATAATAGTAAAAATATAATATTTGTTTATTATGACAGACCTATTCTCGAGATAATAATGTACATTGCAGTTGAATTTGTTGAGAGGCGCATACACAGCACACACAAAACATTTGTATAACATTTGTACAACGTCGGCCAAACGTCTTCGACTTTGGTCCAACATTGTACAAATGTTATACAAATGTTTCGTGCTTGCTGGGTATGTAAAATAACAAGACTGCTAATAATCATAATAATGTATAATCTGTATAAATATATTTTAATAAAAACATTTAATGAAAAATACAACCATACATAGCGTACATCAACTAAATATCAACGTGGGATGGTGTATGTAACACCCTAAAATATCGCAGCAGTGATGGTCAATTGGAAATACGAAAACTTGCACTCGCGTGGCGTTCACAAAACTATAATGGTTGAATCGATTTCACATTTCACGTTATTTTGGCGCGTATAGCTTTTTAGCGGTAGGTCAGTTAGTATGACACCATCATCAATGTGTCATTGCTTTTGTAATGACACGGTTCATTTAGCAGGCAAATGTATAGAAAATTGCTAAACTTTCAGAGCTACATAAATTATGCTTTGAAACAGTCCCAGCTTGTCGCTCAGTAAATAGTGTTTTAGTCTGAATGTATCCTACTTTCACTGGGAAATCTGTTCACTATGTAAACTATGTACGTTTGCCTCGCCATTTTCTTGGACAAGTGAATAAAACAATCCCTTTTTTTGTTGGAGAAGCTCAGCAGGCGATCCAAATTGTCTAATTTCTGCTTGATCCAGAACCTGCAATTAGAAAACTCTCATGAAAATACGAATTTATATTTTCATACACATATAATTATAATGAAATTTGATGTAGTTTCGAAAATACTGCATAGTTACGGTAACTAAAAACTCACCATAATCCTGTCACAGTCTATTACAGTTCCCAGTCTGTGCGCTATGGTTATAACAGTGCATTGTGAAAAGTAGCGACGAACAACATCCTGTATTTTGAGATCTGTCCTAGAAAACAAAATCATGAGATTGGAGGTGGGAGAACGACTTAAAGGTGATCTATCACCCCTTATATTTTATGAATAATTATGTCCTTATATGGGGGTAATTGGCTATCATGTGACCCTCTCCATATATGGGGTGATTGGCTATCATGCGACCCTCTCAGGGCTATGTATTCATTTTTATCAGAACGTGTATGGACGATTACTTCAACTTGCATGTCGAGCTGTATTGTGAACATAGTGCCATGACTGAACAATTAAGTTTTAAAGCTGTTTCTAGATTATTATTTCACTTGGCTAAGTTCTGTCTACGACATATGACATTTAGGTTCAATGGCATACACTCAATTAATATCTACTTAAACATCTTACTCTGCGTCGAGGTTTGCAGTTGCTTCATCCAGCACTAGTATCGTATTGTTCTGTAGCAAGGTTCTAGCGAGGCAGATTAACTGTTTCTCACCACAACTCATACCACGAGCTCCATCACCGACCACATGGTCAAGTTGTCCAGTCAGGGCCGACACCTTTTTCTTCAGCTGAGCCTGCAGCATTGATTAATATGTATAATTATTCCTATGCCTGCCATTTTCACCTTATGTTAACATAACTAGGGCATACCTTATTTAGAATAAAGTTAATGAATAAAACACAAATCAAGCACTATATTTAATCACTCATCAATGTGATTAATCCTTGCAGCGCTGAATGTTATATATACACCAAGAGAATAAAGGTTTGGTTTTCAATTTAAAATCATTACACTTAGTCAGCTCTTTCCGCTTCATTTAAATACCTATGTTATGCGTTTACGGCCATTATAAATGATTTACTCTTTCAGTGCGGGAATCGAGTCTAGACGTCAGAATCTGCCGTCAATAGACGTCAGATTCTGACGTCTTAAGACTGTCCCCATGCTGAAAGGGTTCTCAACAGGTGCCAGCAAAGTAGGCAAACTTAAATGCCTCCATGTATGCATACGATCCTTATCGTATTTAGTCAGGAGTCTATATCCAACATTGCCGCATGTCAGATACGTGTTATATTACCGTAATTACCAATGTGCGTAATCATTATTACTCATTTTACTCATACGTAGGCCTACATTTTTTTGGCCAGAATTATCGCCATCATGTTCAGCTCTACCTTTTCAATAGCTTCCCATATTTTTGCATCCGTATAGCAGTCAAACGGATCCAGATTTGTCCGCACTGTCCCACTGAACAATGTAGGATCCTACAACAGTAAGTTTGTATATAGTTAACCTTATTTAACCATCATGTAGTGTTCATATGTATTCGTTCTTATTCTACACCACATTTAGAGACAACTAAATCTGTCTCTGTCAGGATGCACTTAACCTACTTTTAGGACTCGCTACCGCAACCCACATCAAGTCATGCCCTTTAACTGTAATTTAACCTTAAAACGGATTAAAAACGATTATAGTCATAATTATTTAACCACTGTCCTCCTGAGATTTTTTATTTTTATTTTTTTTATTTTTATTCAACACAATTTCAAGCTGCAAACGAGAAAATAACAGTGAAACTATAATTTAAGCAAATAAAATAAACTAAAACATTGATAACATGACATCATTTACCCCGATAACCGATCTAACCTGTGGAATAATTGATATGTTTGATCTGATTGTTTTTGTTCCAACATCAACAATATTTTGTCCGTCAATATATATTTCGCCTTCCGATTCCGTAAGTCGGCAGAGTGCGCGTACCAGCGAACTTTTACCACTTCCGGTCCTGCCAACCACGCCGATCTATAACCATAAAAAAGTGCATACTAACAATATATTGGGAAGTATCCAGTTACAATACATCAATTGAAATATGTGTAATTATTTGTTTAGATCGAGTACATGTTTTGACTTAACAAAGGAGAGATGATAATTGAACGGTCTCAATAGTGGCTCAATAATTCTTCCAAGCAAAGTCAAATAAATCAGTATATGTTTACTTTTCCAGTAATAAGGTACTGCAATTTAGCTTTGTACACATGTAGCAGAATTTTGTCCAATAATTACCAATTCTGTCAAATGATGATTACTTGTTTGACAGTCAAAATGTAAAAGAAGTATAAATTGTTTGGCCCATACGCGATTTCATTCAGTGTACACGGTCTCCAATCGAAGCTATACCTTTTCACCTGGCTTGACGATAAATGAAATGTTTTTCAATGAGTATTGATGAGAAGAGCTGTATTTTAAGGATACGTTTTTGAACTGTATGGACCCATCAGCTGGCCAAGCCTTGGGCAACTTTTCCTCTGGAAGAACTGGCGCAGCCTCTTGTGGCAGGTCCATATATTGTAAGATCCTTTCTACACTTGTCATCTGCAAGGTGAGATCACATAAATAAAAAGTAACATGTCATTATACAATATTACTCGATAGCTTGGATGTGAAATGAACATGAAAATACTGCAAAATAACACAATTAAAAAGCCTGGTAGAGACATGTATTGTTTTATATCTGACACCTTAGATGTTTTTTCTTCCTAGCTCTATTCTCATATTCTTTACTTCTTTACTCTTTACGTTTAAAGTTCTTACTTCCTAACATATGGTCGAACATAACAGAAACGTGGTATTAAATGTGTCTCTATGACTATTATTTTACAAGTTATGACATGATCCTGTTAGGAATGGAGGCCATATTGAATTTGCCAAATATGGCGGATACTGCAAGAGCCCAGCTTGTCTCCCGCGAAAAGAAAGGGCATAGCCTTGCTGCCGATTATTGGTCCAAATTTGGTGCTTCTGGAACAATTTGTACAATGTAGGGGTAAATATTGGTTGGGTTCCCTGACTATTATGCGTGGCTGGAAATCACGAAGCTTAAGCTAAGAAGTCCCCACGAGGCTTTCATACAACTATACTGTCCCAGACTAAAAACATTGTGCTAAGAACCTTGCCAAAGCTTCCATTTTGTCTGAATGAAACGAGATGATATTTCATAGCAGGAGAGGATGGGAACATATCACATACCATGTAATTCATGTAAACCATTTAAACATTTAATTATCTGCACCAAACAGCAAGTGACGTAATGTCTTTGTGTAAATATACACCCTGAGTTGTATCCTGCAATCATTTAAATATATTACAAATTAGCATGTGGTACCATAATCAGGATATACGGTTACTGTATTATGGGATGTAACATGTGTATAATAACATATTTTACTGGCAATTGAGCTTACGTTTTCTTCACATTCTGACGACATTTGAATGCCGTAAGGCACATCTTCTAGCATGTACAGGCCATGGACAAGTGCCAACGCTATGAAATTCACCGGTATTTCTATGTAAATACGAAATGACCAAGTTAGTGAAAATATTATGATATCAAAATAACATTATACTATTTGTATTATGGTATATAATTACGTTGAAAATAAATATTATTGCCATGTTGTATACTTATAAATACATAATATAACCAATACCTCGTTTATCGTTTATTATTCAAAACCTCATTACAGCTAGATAACTGATAGCCATTAACACCAAACGTTTAAGGGAGCAATTTCTTAAATAGATGAAAACGTGTATAGACGAATGTATGTATGGATGAATGAATGAATGAATGAATGAATGAATGAATGAATGAATGAATGAATGAAATAAATGAATGAATGAAATGAATGAATGAATGAATGAATAAATGAAAGAATAAATGAATGAATGAATGAATAAATGAATAAATGAATGAATGAATGAATGAATGAATAAATGAATAAATGAATGAATGAATGAATGAATGAATGAATGAATGAATGAATGAATGAATGAATGAAAAAATGAATGAATGAATGAATGAATGAATGAATGAATGAATGAATGAATGAATGAATGAATGAATGAATGAATGAATGAATGAATGAGGGAATGAATGAATGAATGGATGAATGAATGAATGAATTAATTAATGAATGAATGAATGCATTAATGAATGAATGAATGAATGAATGAAAGAATGAAGGAAGGAAGGAATGAATGAATGTATGAACGAGCGAATTAACAATATACTTTATCAGTTTGCAATAAAATTCCCATCAAATAATAATTTGCTTGATTTTATCTTCATTGGATGGTATTTTTGGGAAAACAATAATATTATACTCACGTTCTGAAAGTACTACCATTGAAAACACCATACTGATGAAAAACAAGGTTCCTCCGAATGAGAGATACAAGTAAGCCACCCTCTGAGTTGTCCTGTACAGATAACCACACGATGTGTGTTTGTCCTGCATGCTTCGAAATGTATCCATGAAATCACCGGATTTGTCAAAAATCCTAATATTGGTAATGCCAGAAAGAGTTTCAGATACATGAGCAAACGTTGGTGAGCGAACTGAAAACAATACTAATAGCATCAGCAATCGATGAGTGAAATAATAACCTTCAACTCTTAAACC
Organism: Flabesymbios commensalis; assembly: GCA_964017125.1. Taxonomy (NCBI): domain Eukaryota; kingdom Metazoa; phylum Annelida; class Polychaeta; order Terebellida; family Flabelligeridae; genus Flabesymbios; species Flabesymbios commensalis. The sequence continues at coordinate 51,766,820 of OZ024915.1, read as the reverse complement.
GCTAAGCACGACAAAAGTCCTGTTTAACCCTTTAACCGCCAAATCATTCAATTTGAATTTTCAAAATTATTCAGATTTGACAAAATGGAGGTCTACTGTCTTCAAATATTGCTGATTGATGTCACATTTTATCTTTAACATGTTTAAAAGGTGGTACTTAATCATGTTAATGTGCTAATAAAAAATGAAAAAACCCCGAATATATGCGGCACCGGCGGTTAAAGGGTTAATCCGTTTTAATACTAGGTTAAGTCACTGTTTATTGGAAGGAAATGAGTGTTTAAACATCAAGCTTTGTAAATGGTTGGTCTCAAATTAAACAAATTATAAAGATGATAAGTAATTTTCAACATCTTGTAGAAACACACAACTTCAAGTGGATAAAAAATAAATTATTTAATTTATCGCTTTAGGGGTTAACCCTTTCAAGCCTGAATTTACCATTGTCATTTTCATCCACTACAAGCCGCGAATGGCTGTCGCAGTTCTCGACTTGTAGTGGATGAAGATGATTTGAAGTGGGTGAAAAATTGAAGAAATTACCATGTATTAGTAAACCCGTTTCATTGAAATTTTCATTCTAAAACCCCTAGTTGTAGGGAAAATTAAGTGTGTTTACAGGGATGTAAAATGATGCTGTAATGTGCGAACCTTGGGCTTGCACCTGGTGGTCACTCGAAACACACTTATGAGTAACAGATTAACGAAGTAAACCGTTAGCTACGGTACAAATGTTGCTGAACGTTAGATCACAGCCTCACGCCAGTCGATATGTTCCATACCAACGTTTCCAGACGTCGAGTATTAGCCTATAAATACATGCGACAACATCGTGTCTACTAGCAATATTCCTTCATATCATCGTGATTTTAACGACTACCACAATTTGTTTAATACGTGAATATATAGCCACTTAGACATGTTATGTGCGGTAAATGATTTAACTGCTGTCTACACTACCACTAATCCTACAACGGTGGATTCAGATTACACTATGTTCATATTATGAACATATAGTGTAATATGAATCCATCGTTGAAGGAGAAGTATTAAGGCCTGATCTGAAAACATTGTGGTCAACACCAAATAATCACTGTTCTAGCTAAGTTGATATTTAAAATATCATGATTATGTTTTCTCTTGTTTATCGAGCACTTATTTACACTTACTTTCTCCTTCTAATCGCCTCATATCACGAGTTGTTGGTAAACACGCACGACGTACCAGAAAACAATATATCAGAATAAGTGGAAATGATAAGATGAGCCATGGTAAGACTATACAACCCAGGACAGCACTGGTAACAGGTCCCAATATAGCCTGTATAGCAACAAGACAGAGTAGAAGAACACATGGTTGAAATAAGAACATCATAGCAAAATTGCAAAAAAAATTGTCAGTTTATTTGCTGAAATTCAATTATCTAATCAATATGTAATGTGCGTACATCTGCGGAATGGGGCTTTTGGCCACCTATTTCGACATACAGGCTAAACTGAGGATGATGAGATGAGTCATGTATGGCACTGTCATCAAAACCCATATTTATCTAAAGTTGTAGGAAATCGCCATGTTGACGTTATTTATCTTTTATGATACAATAAATGATTTAAAATAATTGAATAGAATGTTAAATGCATGGTAAACTATAAAAGTATGATTTTTTTTGATTTATTTGCTAAAAAATGTGTTTATCAAAAAGTTTTAAACCATTTCTGTGGTTGTTGGAGCTCGCCATACAAGTATTCAAGTGTCTATTTCTGACGTGTATTGAGCGTTACAAACAAACAGAATACAATGTTAAATGCATGATAAGATATACAATTATAATTTGCAAAACTGGAATTGTATTTGCAATCCATCAATCAGTAATGTTTCAAGCATTTTTTTCTGTAAAGCACAGGTTAAGTATGTTTTTCTACAGGAGTATCACTTCTCATGTGACAAGGACAAACGAAACGTACAAAGTAATTCACATTAATTTGTTTTTTTTGCTTCACAGTAACAAATGGTAATGACACCGTTTCGGAATTCTTCAGGCTACACCAATAGAAACCAATAGAACGTAACTGATTTCCACTCACGCAGCTCATATCCCAGACTGTCCAGTGTAACTCCTCGTCTGCAATACCCATATCTCTCGTAAATCTGTTCAGGATCCCACCTGGTGACACATTGTACATCACGGTAATCACAGAATAATCTATATGCCATGTATAAAGCGTTTTATTTCAAAGCAGAATTATTTTGCCTAGAATGTCAAATGCTTTGTAAATGTCGATACAATCATTTTTTGTGAACATGTCACTAATTGATAATTAATATAATGATATATATATAATAATACTATTATCACACTTGGGACTGATTTAACTGAATATAAGAAGATTATTGACAACATAAATAAATCATAGCCGAAATTATTGTAAATCAAGGCAATATCTAGCCTGAAGATTATATAACTTATTTTTTTAATGGTACACGAGGTAAAAACTAAAAACAAAACATACGGTTACTCGTTTAAAATATAATGATTTTGAAACGAGCTGAAATACACGTAGCAGGACAAGCTATTAATCACCAATGCCAGTATGGAATTTTTCGCCCAAGTATGTTATTATAACCCATAATTATTTGATGACAATGAATTAGATGATATCAATGATCAGCTGATTTTCTCATGTGATACACTGGGCCACCACTCTGTCATAGGTTGAGGGTAGAAAACTATAAATTAACTAGTCAAAAACCTGTCAGTTTATCTTGTTTTAAAATCATATAAAAATGAAATGAATCGGGCTTTAGGCCACCTTTGTGCACATATATGCTAAATTGGGCCAGGAGAACCTCCTGAGGATGGTGAGATGATTGAGATGACACTGTCCTCCAGACACAGGATTCGAAATTTGACCCTGGCGGTCTGAGGCCGAGCACGCTACCTCTCGGTCACGGAGGCTCCCCACAATACTGACTTTCACACGTGGATGGAGAAGAAACATTTTTGTTTCTTTCAAACCGCCGAGACCGGGAACCGAACCCCGAACTCTGGCGTGAAAGGCAGCGGTGCTAACCACTACCCTAGGGCCCCCGCCCTTTAAAATCATATAGGACACTGCGAGCTATCACAACAAACACGACACATTGAACCAATGTTGGTTTAACGTTGGGCCACCGTCTTCGAAGCTCGCCCAACATAAAATTAACATGGTTTCAATGTGCCTTCAGTTCAGATATACCTGCTGCATTAGATTCGAAGAAACACATGGGTGATCTCAATACGCGCATGAAAAGTCTATCGTGCAGCCTCTTGCCAGCTCCTGTAGTTAGGAGAACGAAACAATAGGCAGCCATTATTATAAACAGGAACGACGACATCAGCATTCCTATATAGATGTTTCTCTTTTCCAGCGAGGACTCTGTGTTGATCCCATCTTCAATGTCTGTAAACCTGCGAAAAAAACGTCTACATTATGATCTGAATGATAAGAGATATAATGACTATTTCCGAATACACATTAGTGATAGATTGCCAAACATGTTAAATTTGTCACGGAAATATGCATGCGACCAGTTTTCAAATTAGGGGAAGGGGGATTAAACCTGATGAGATTACGTTCACAGTATGCTCTAAGCGATGAAAAGATATAATGACTCTTATTTAATTAAAAACATCGGTACGCTACACATAAAGTGATAGATTGCCACACTTTTTTAATTCGTCCTTGATACATTCATGCGACCAGTCTTCAAATAAAATACAACACATAGAATGCATGTACATGTATGTATGTGGTATGTATGTAAATAAATTGCCGGTGAAATGATCTCATCATTACATATTGAATATATTCGATTTATTACATTTCTAATGTACCCCGTATGTCAAAATGTAAAAGCGCCCACCGTCGTGCGTAGTATTAGTGCGTTTTTGAATATCCTAATGTCTGATATTTCAATAGAAATCTATGCAAGCTATTCAGCTTGTTAAATAATGATTATCATTATTATTGTTATCTTCTCATTCACCTACCATAACGTAAAGCTCCAGTCTCCTCCAATACGAAAACACTGAAATACGACAATTATTGTATGTATTAAATTATCGTGTTTCTAAAATAAACTATTTCAACAACAAATGTCTTAACATTAATCATATTTAGTCATACTAGGCAATTTTAAAATGTATTTTTGGAATAACAATATGTCAGTTTTGCTTATCAAATATATACATTTTTTGTTTGTGCTGACGCGCTTTGAAACGGTTCTTGAAAACTATATATCTTACATTGGAATGTTAGAAATCGTTAATAATACGAAAAGAAGTGAGAAAATGACCATAGTAGATTAAATTGATACCTACATGTGATGCCAGAAGAAATACAATGTGACATAAAAAAGTAAATATTCCTCCCAACTTGATGTAAGACCAATAAACTGACAGTGCAACACTTCTTGTGGGCTGTTCATCACTGCCTTCCTTAAAATTCACCTACACAAAAAAGTTATAATGGCTATGTTTAATTAAAGTAAGACGACTAGTTGACCATTTATCTATCCATGCAGTCACTGTTATGTGTCCTAAACCCATAAAGCCATAAGCACAACTACATTCACTTTTAAATCATTATTTTGGAATGAAATGAGTGTTTGAACAATAAACAAATATGGATGCAAATATTAATTATAGAGGTCACATAGATAGCGATATTATTAAGTACAATTATATGCCAGTACTACCAGTAAGATCGATTTCAAAATGAGTATTTCATGTAAGACTAAAATGTATATTATGTATCTGGCAATCTAGGTGGGGATATGCTCGTCATAAAAATATTTTAAACACCTAATTGTAAAATATTGTTTCGGTGGAATAAGTAATATTCGTATAACTGACTTTGGTAACTGGCAGCACTGATTCTCTTCTGTCAGCCAATGTTGCGATTGACTCATTCATGGATTTTGTGATGAATGACATCGTTTGTTTGTCCTCGGATATCGACTGATATGTTCCTTGAAATATCACCTTACCCTGGGCACAACCACGAGAACAGTCAAAATAAAAAATATGTTCTCACAAACATAAACATTTCTGATATAGCGGGTGAGTTACAACCAGTTCGCGAATGTTCTGGGATTTTAATTTTATAGTATCATTATCTTAACACTTTAACCGCCAGATTATTCAATTGGAATTTTCACCCACTTTAAGTTGTGTCTCGCTGACGCGATCCACAACTTCAAGTGATTGAAAATTATTCAGATTTGACAAAATTGAGGTCAACAAATTTCAAATCTTGCTGATTAATGTCACTTTTCATTTTTAACTGGTTCAAAGCTGATATGTAATGTGCTATAAAAAATGTAAAAAACGAATATGGACGGCACCAGCGGTTAAAGGGTTAACCCTTAAATATATACGTCAGAATCTGATGGCCATAGACGTCAGATTCAAACGTACAAAGTCGGTCCCCGCAATGAATGAATTAACACAATGGCCGTATACACTGGAACCATAGGTATTCAAAGGAATCAGAAAAAGTTAACTAAGACATTCATGATGATTCAAAATTGAAAAAAGCCTTCTGTCTGCATGGTTTATGCATAAATATTTCCGAAATAAATAGTCGAAATTGGGGGGGGGGGGGTTGTAGTGTTAGTTCAGTTGCAAAAATGCTACCAACGAATGAATCGCAGGGTATTGTAAAATAAAGTAGAGGTTTTAAAAGCACAAGGTCAAAAGGCAGTGACTGCTTACTCGACAAGTAAACAGTTACTGCCGTTTGGATTTGCACAGCAACACGAAACAATTTTCTTTTTTAACCATACGACAACGAACATCAGAGAATAATAAATGATTTCCCCAAATGATATGTGAGTTCATAGCTTTGATCTTGGTTAAGGATAGTTAGCTCAATCGAATGGCTAGCTGTAATCGTTGCTACTGTGACTGCATACCTCGTCCAATATCACGATCCAGTCTGATTTTTCTGCATACTGCACCTGGTGGGTCACCAATACACGTGTTTTGTCAGGATGATACCCCAGGATGCACCTGAAATGAGTGGTATAATAACGATAATTGCAGTTGCTCTAATCGTATCAAGTAAAAGCCACGCTATCATCCTTACATCTGCCGTCTAGAGATTTCACATTTTGACGTATAAAGACGGTCCCGCACTGAAAAGTTTAAACCAACACCAGTTTAACAGCAGTCACAGATGCTGGGAGGAATTTCAACCTCATCGAATGTTATAACACAAAAAGTACGACAACAGCTTCAACTTACTTGTTGAATAAATGATTACCAACTTTTGGATCGACAGCACTGAGCGGATCGTCAAAGAGGTAAATATCCGCATCTTTGTACAGCGACCTGCAATTATAGAAAAATGATGTGCAACGATCGACTTTAGACGTCAAAATCTGACTTTATAGAAGTCAGAGTATGACGTTTATATTCGATCCCAGCATTGTAAGAATTAAAACATTTATAATTGACCGTAGGCCCTTAACACATAGGTACTCAAATGAATCAGAAAGAGCTAACTAAGACAAATATGATGATTTCAAATTGAACATAACCCTTTAGGTTCTAAGTACTACCTACCTTGCTAGGGCGATCCGTGCTCTCTGTCCACCACTCAGTGTCACTCCACCCTCCGCCATTACAGTGTCATTTAGTTGTGGAAATGTGGCGATGTCCTATATGGAACATAAGCATAGTTTAATTGTCAATGTGCTCAGAATTGGATTCAGTATACACGAAAATGGTTAAAAAACACAAAAAAGTCAACTTCGGCAAGCTTCTTACCGTGGGTCAGCATATACTGGAATAGCAAACAGTCTGGTGTATATAGTGTATGCAATCGGTTTGTTATATGATATGATGATAACATCTTTTATATAGCGTGGTATCCTGCAGATATGCAGATCAGGACGCTTCACAGTCATAACATTTCAGAATAAAAGTATTTTGTTTAAATCATAAAAAACGTGTAAAAGCAGTTAAAATGTTTATTTGTGTACGTTGACTTTATTGAAGCTATTAATGCGTTCGTAGTAATTGATGAATAAATGAGTCTTCAATTGAGTCTTATATGATGCAAGTGATGTTGACATTCGGACTTTGGCTGGTAGCTTATTCCACAGTTCTGGAGCAGCAGCTTGTTAGTTTCGTAATTTGGGATTCCGAGTGTTATACATGTTATACATGCATTGATGTATTGGCACAGCTCTGAAAAGCTGAAAAGTACTTTGCTGCTTAACGTTCAAATGCGGTGATACTATAGCTCCCGTACATTCTTAACTTTAAAAATTGAAAGGTCGAGACCGAAGGCCGAGGCCGTTTTCAAAGCTAAGAATGTAGAGCTCCGAGTAGTCCAGGAGAAATAAGGATGTACCCAAAACAAATTGTACGTGTAATTAAGAAACATGTGCAAATCTGTCTATTTATTGTGAATTAGGTATATTGTCATTGACAGTAAGCAGCCATTTGACATTTTTTTTACATTATTGGTAACAATTTATAACACGTAAAACTAATTCCTTAGTTATACTGTATGTTTTACAATATAGAAAAAAACACCTGGATATTGCATTATTTGACTAGCGAAATCAAGGCGATATCAGTAATTATTATTATGCTTGGATTTATTGTTCACATAACATTTTCTAAAAACTACGCAACCAACGATTACATGATCAATGTTATGTATTAAAATGGAACACTTATATGTCTAGTAGTCCAGTTGTGACTATATATAATCAGCTGTAAGTATATCAATGTTATTACAAGATGAAAACACAAATTTGTTTATGTTATTTTTTAACGGAAAATGGCATCACGGAGAATGAGTGTCTGTGAAAAAATGGTAATGCTCTTGATGACGAGTAGCATTTTGTTGTAGAAACTATAAATGTATCATTGGCTAAACTCATAACATGTGTCCGTCGTGAAATTATTATAAATTAATAAATGTACAACGCCTAATAAAGCGACAGAGTAGTGGATAAATTTAGCCTTCGTGACCATGAGACGGTCACAAGACGTGCACCCCGGCCCAGTATCAAATAAAGTGATCTCAAAGATTCACTTGTCAAGACGACAGAAAGAGCCCGCAAATGGACAGATTGTTGCTATACAAACTCCCATAATTATACCTACATCACAAACGAAGATTCGTCAAAGAAGAGAATAGAGTTCAAATTGTGAGAACGGATCTTCATCTGTTGATCGCGCTTACAATCCTGGCATGTGAAGGTCACCCACAAGTGAAATGTCTCATTGTATGTCTATGCCTTATTCGTTTGTAGGCGTCCATTACAATGACTATCAACGTCTCCGTACCTCGTATTGCATGTATTGTACACTTTATAGTCAATTTAAATCGATTATAATTGTATATTGTATGGTAAAATAAACTAGCAATCTTCTCTTCTTCTTTGTTGTGGGTTGGTCAGTTGGTAAAAATGTTCCATGCAATTAAACACTACAATTATGCAGACAGAACATCTACAGAAAATGTTGATACTGACCAATATACACAATAATTATTTATCACTGTTTATACTGATTTCTGCAAAGGTAATTTTACAATGAGAAGATTAAGACAAAAGTCATGAACAGAACAATGCTTGTGTCAAGGCGGACGGTGGGACAATAATTTACGACTCTTCTAGTACATGTAGTTGGTGTAGCATGCCGCGCGATAATGCCGATGCCAAATTAGTGATTTTCACATAAAATATTTTAGTATGTGCGGTTCATTTTCATTTGTGCGCTTCTCTGTATACTCTGTTGATATAGTGAAAATACTCATATTTGGTCAATTTGCCAATCTTCTTGTTTAATCACCCCTGGGCCATTTCATTTCATGTAACGGCGGGGCCGTAACTACATTGAGGCAAATGAGGCTATTGCCTCATTGAATTTGCCCACTATTTTGTTTTTGTTTTTTAAACATGTTATATGTTGTGGTTGTGTTACATGCTAGCTTATTGTAAAATATTTACGCTCATGGCGTTGGCGTGTGTTTGAAACACGCCCAATTGTTGGATTTCCCACAGTCATTGATTATCATAATCTGGTGGTTCTAAATATATTTGTATAACCATAGATTAACACATAGCCTAATATTACCAATACCAAGCTGGCCCAAGTATGGTATTTCACCCCCCTCCCCCAATTTAAATAGCAACTGATTGACGGAAGTGATCGGATAATCTCATCATGCGACAGACTGAGTCACTCATTAACAGGTGTAGAAATGTCTAATATCTCATTAACAGGGGTCGAAATGGCTAATATCGCGCAAAATTAATATAACCGCATATTAATGTAAGAAACATAATTATTTGGCTCTCATCTAAAATTGAACAAACACATAGTCGAAGTATTGTTTGCCGTGCCTCAGTAGTTTACAAAAACACGTGTCAGTTTATTACTGGGTCATGATGGACCAATGCCACATTATCACACCTCTCGCTGTCTCTATGTTTAGTTGTTGAAAAAATATTTTCGGATATGTGATTATAAACTTGACTATTTGACCTTGAAGATGAGCCTTGAATCATGAAAATAACACGAGAAATGGATTTTATAGAGAAATTACAGGCATAACATTTTTGTGTAGCTATATTTGTTGAGAAATGCATAGATAATTAGCACATTTGTGTGACTAATTATAGCTAAGTATGGCAACATTTGAGCACAAATAGAATATGCCTAAATATTGCATTTGGTTCAATTGGCATCATTCTACTACCAAAATTTAAATGATTATTTTGACCTCATAATGGCATTGACTTTTCCAAAGTTTAGACCTGCATCATGGAATAAATTCCACTAGAATTTATAATATTAATAAAAATGTCAAAACTTAACAAAAAAATTGTAATATGGATTTATTCAATATAATCATGATAATGTGATAGATTGTTCTGGTTGTTATAAACAAATCATGTATGCTATTGAAAAAAATGCATTCTGACATGTTGTTTTTTAAATTGATAACTCAGAAAAATCTATACCCCTGTGTATATCTTATAACAAACTAATTACATTGGAAAACCCAGATAGATACATTATATCTATGTATGTATCTGTATTCATAATGCAAGACCAAATGACATTTTTTCTTTTCCCAATTGCTTTCGGGCCCAATGTCAAATGTCCTGCATGATGAGTTATGTTGGTATATGTTATTTCCTGATTATACTTATTTGATTTATATCTACATAATTTGATTTTGGGTTTGTACGATTCGCGACCGATGTCTACCCGGTATGCCTGGGCCGCGAGGCCCAGTCACACTGACCTCCATTTTGTTTACACAGCCAGCTGTGTAAAAACGACACGCGCGCTGATTAACACAAAACTTGGATGCCATGAAATTGAGACGAATATTTCAAGTGCCTATGAAAACTAGACCATTTTCAGCAGGCGTAAACTTGTGGTCGTATTGGAACTATTACATTTAAAAATGGAGGTCACTGTGTCAGAGCCTTGCGATGTCATCCGGGTAACCGATGTCGTGTTATATCACTTGCAGTTTTAGTGTTAGTACAGTTGGTAAGGGATTTCTTACTGCAGTACACATATTTTACTCACAGTTTAAGAACATACCCAATGTAGAGTGTAAGTAGGTTATTTCTTAGATTAAGCTCTGGTTGTGACCCTGAACGGGAATTTGATTTGCTAATAAAACATAATAAAAGGGCAATTATAATCATAATAATGACATAGATATATATATGTATATATATTGATATAATTATAGAGTGTAAGTACGGTATATCTTAGATTAACCCTCTAACCACCGGTGCCGCATATATTCGGGTTTACCACATTTTAAATAGGTTAAAGATAAAATGTGACATCAACCAGTAAGATTTGAAAATAGTTCACGTCACTTTGTCAAATCTGAATAATTTTCACTCACTTGAAGTTGTGGATCGCGTCAGCGAGACACAATTTCAAGTGGGTGAAAATCCAAATTTTAATAATTTGGCGGTTAAAGGGTTGACTTTGCACTATGTGTTATCAGGTTATCATATAGCTCTAGTCCGTACCTCTATCAGGTCGCATGCTGTAATGGCATTGATATATTTCTGTATGTTAAGCTCCCCTGCCAGCAGGATGTTCTCTTTTACAGATCCTGACATAATCCATGGATTTTGCGTGTAGTAGCTCACACTACCTTCTCTATTCACTTGTCCTCCATCCAATTCACCCAAACCATAAAGGGCACGAAGCAGCGTAGACTAATAAAATAGGATACAAATATGATAAACGATAGTATACATGTACGTCTCCTTTGTTATTGGTCAATGTTTTTTTTTCATGTTTAGGACTAATACGTGGTAACCATTATATTTTCGCTGAATGATTTGTGTTTAAACCATGTAGACTAAAAAGGTTTTTGCAATTTTATTTTTTCCTAAATGTCTTAGTTTGTTCATTCTGGTTTATTTGAATACTTATATTAAGGATATGCGATCAATCTGAATATTTTAGTTCTTTTAGTGCGGGGATCGCCTTTATACGTCAGCATCTGACGTATAAAGACGGTCCCCGTACTAAAAGGGTCAATACTGGTTAAAGTACACTAGTAACACTCTTATTGTTGTAGTTTTTATTAATTATCTAAACATTTGATACATGCACCATTAACACAGCATTGTGTATGAATAGCACACTTAAAACATGGTTTCCTTATTTCGTCACTGTTCATATGTTTACGTCAACAGAACAAGTTATTTTATCACTACGATTATTGATCTCTTCATTTACCCACCTTTCCACTACCAACAGTGCCAAGGATTGTGGTTAATTTGCCCTGCAAAAAAACATACATGTTTTTTATTCAGGAAGATTGTTAGTAATACTATGTCGTCACATAAACTGGACCAGGTGAAGATTAGATGAAGTGTATGTTACTTTGTCATATTTGCCATAGTATATTATGTTATATTATGTTTTATAATATATGGATATTTATCACCCCGCACTCATGCTGTTGACTTTCAATACGAGACTATGGTGAGATCAGCCCATCTCACACTCTCTCCTATACGTTTCACTGCTTTGTTTGATTGTCATACGAGAAAATGCATACTACACCGTTGGGTGCGGCAATATGGGCTCAAGTCACCACCACATCAAGCCCGAGCTCTTAGGCTTGACGCCTTCCGAACGATGCCGTATGCATATATTATTGTCATCAACATTAATTCGTGCTTTGGAAAATTCAATATACTTAGTGGAAAGTTGCGTTAAAAATAATAGTTTGCAAAACAATACTTACCCTGGGGAATGTAATACTGATATCTTCTAAAATACCTGTCTGTAACATAAACAAGGTTGACCCTTAGATCACTGAGATATTCAACTGAAATATTTAGTCACTTTAAACTGTGTCTCGCAACTACAAGTGACTGGAAATGTATGTTACTTGTGAAATGTAAGTCCAGATATATATCAGTGTATCATGATTTAGGCATATTACATTTTTACTCGTTATTATGGGTTAAACAGGTACTAATAGAAACATAGAATGTCTACTGCAGTGGACATCCGTGCTCCAAGTGTTAATAATAACTATACTTACCAGTTCACATAGTATTTTATAATGTCAAATAACATAATTATATATGTATGTTATCGTTTGATTAAGCACATGGACAATACTGTATTTTGTGAAATTAATACTATCCAAATCATCAAATGAAACATTGGTTTGTCAAATAACTGGCTGACTTACTTTGATTGCATTGACGGAAAGACTAGATTTTTCATCAGTAGCATGAGTAGACTTCATATGAGATGATTCCTTTATTTTCAGGAACCTCTATCAAAATAAATGAATGCAATGAATGAACATAGTCTACGCAATTGTCTACAGTTCCACAGTGTCATCCACACGTCGATGTATGTATGTATGTATGTATGTATGTATGTATGTATGTATGTATGTATGTATGTATCATTTATTGCCTTCATTAATTTGAAGAAAACATACAAGGTTATTTATTTAAATGTGATTAAATTGACAAACAAGATGAAAAAAACACATCGTAAAAAATAGTCAATTGTTCAGGTAATTAAAGCATTGCACTTCAGTTAATTTGCGAGTATTTTAATTTTTTGTTGTCTGTGGATATATATCGACCAAGTCAGGTTAATAATGGCCAGATAGATTTAGTGCCATTCAATCATAAAATTACAGTTCAGACCAGTTATTAAAAAACGTGACTTTTCTTTATCAGTCATTACAAAGAAGGAAAACCACATTGCTGGTGGCATCACCCTTTCTAACTCTTTAAGTCCAATTTCACGGTATCTTGTGTGTTCTGTACATCTCCACAGCATGTGGCTTATATCTTCTTCTACGAACATGTCGCACAACACGCACTTAGTAGTGCAGAGTATGTAGCTTCTTCTATTAGCGTGCAAATGGTGATCTGCGCACAATAATTTTAATAGCGATTGACATTTTTCGGTTAAAGTTTGGTAATTGCAAGCCACGGTATATTAACAGCTTTAAAGTCTTTATGCACAACGACCTGTCGGAACCATTCATCGCTAGCATTCATTTGAATTAATATAGAGTGAAGTGTGTGTTGTTTCTTTTTCACTAAACACGCGATGTTGTTTTTCCATTGGTGATATTTTATTGGTGACCCAGGATCAAGTAGTGACAGCAATAATGTTTGGGCACCAACGGCTATGGCACACTTGTAGATGTCAGAAACTGGGCCACGAGTTTGTAGGCCAAATCTGCAATTATTCAGACTGTGGAGCAACACAAATGAAATGAATCGGGCTTTAGGCCACCTTTGGGCACATATAGGCTAAACTGGGCCAGGAGAACCTCCTGAGGATGGTGAGATGATTGAGATGACACTGTCCTCCAGACACAGGATTCGAAATTCGAGCCCTGGTGGTCTGAGGCCGAGCACACTACCTCTCGGTCACGGAGGCTCCCCACAATACTAACTTTCACACGTGGATGGGGAAGAAACATTTTTGTTTCTTTCAAACCGCCGAGACCGGGAACCGAACACCGGACTCTGGCGTGGAAGGCAGCGGTGCTAACCACTACCCTAGGGCCCCCGCCCAACACACTTTGACATGTCGGATAGGTGGTGGCTGTCAACACACGGAACACATACAACAGTTTAGCCATGCTAATCATAGTTTCAATACTGTCCCAGCCCAGGAGCTGGTAACTCACGTCATTACTGGCGCGCTGAAACAGCCCTTGTATCTGACGGCTGGCTTGTGAGAGGGTCCTCTCTAATTTTATTGTTTGTGATTGACTTGGAGTCCACACCTCAACACCATACAGCAGCTTTGGTATGCAGATGGATGAGTAGAGTCTTGGCGCAGTAAGTGGTGGCAGACACGTAGAAGGCGGAGCTAAGTGACAGGCAAATGTTACAGTTGTTATTATTTCTCTACCAATTATTATATCGGTGGCGGGGTCAGTATCACGCCCAAATATGAGTGATAAGGATTTAATTCACAAAAAGATAAAACGAAATTTTTCGCTGTATGTCAAACATATATCTAAAAGCTGATTCAAGGCGTTTTTACTTATTGCTGTTAGCGCCACGTCATCTTCAAACGTGGGGCATGTGCAATCAATGTCACTGATCCTGGCCCCCACTCTGGATGAGGACAACTCGTGCAGCATGTCGTCTCTGTAAAATGTATACAGTCTCATTGATATGACGTCACTTTGGTGAACTCCTTGCTGGGGGGGGGGGGGGGGTGAACCACGACGACAGTTTGCCCCCTATGCATACTGCACACTTAAACTGTTCATAATTGTTTATTATTATATTCAGTAAAGTGCTGTCTAGGCCAGCCTTATAAAGTTTATAAATTAGGGCAGCAATCCAAACAGTGTCAAAAGCCTTTTTTACATCTAGTAGTGCCACATAGACTGTGCTGCCCCTCTCGGTATTATACGATATTGCTTCTTGTAGTACCAGGGATGTTTCTTTACTTGACGTTAATTTTCTATTAGCTCGATATTAGTCTTGTCATTTTATCAGTTTACCTTCACGTTTTAACATAATTATTTAACAATGTCTAAGGGGTTCCGTTTAATTACTTATTAAAAAGATGAGCTCACATGAATTCTTTTCACAGACTTTGCAGCCTGTGTCATGAACATGAAGGAGGCTGGTAAGAATCTGGTGAGTGGACGATGCAGTGCGTCCATGTAAGCAAATACTCTGAACAAGGCGCTCGGCTCCAGATGGTTTCCAAGAGTAAAGTAGATGACCATGGTTGTCATGGTAGAGATTTTAACTGCCGACCAGTTGATAGATCTGAACAGATCTATAAAACACATTGCCAACTTCAACTGCACCGTTTCCATCCTGTTAAATCAGATGGAGACAAACAATTTTATTAGATTAAGGTCAAAATTGCTAGGCCAAACATAGGGTGGAAATGCCCTTAACCCTTTAAGCCCTCACGATGCATTAAAGCATCATCTTACATCCCTGAAAACAACCAATGGTTTAAGAACGAAAATTTCCATGAAACTGGCTTACCAAAACATGGTGGTTTTCTTAAATTTTCCACCCACTTCAGGTCATCTTCATCCACTACAAGTCGAGAATTGCGACAGTAGTGGATGAAGATGACTATGGTAATTTCAGGTTTGAAAGGGTTAAGCAAGTGAAACGTGTTTTCAAAGCGTGAATTGTCTGCCTTTATCTTGACATTACTCAGTATTTATTTCACCCATTTTACAACAGGAGAGTTTAGGCAGCGAGGCGCGAATTAAAGAAGTAGTCCACTGTGTACGAACAGCCGGACACATCTTTAATCAGAAACACTACGCTGATTACAGAGATAGAAGCAACTGGGGTACATTAAAGTATTTTTTGAGCGTTTGATGTACTCGTCAAGTGTGTTTCTAACATGTAAATTCAGTTAGAAATTCCAATATTTAAATGATATGTAATATGAGAGGCGTTATACAGTTTAGATGAACTTTAGATTTAGTTAAACGATGTGGAATAACATGCATAGCCATCAGTGATACATAGTAAATATTAGTGGACTGTTGCCCAACAGACACAATAGGTAAAATCAATATTGGTTCACGTTGGACCACATTTGTGGACGTTGGACCAACGTTAAGCCAACATTGATTCAACGTCGTGTGTCTGCTGGGTGACCACAATACTGATTGAAGCATACAATGTGGAAACTTTCAGGGGCGTGCCTACCTTCGTGTGTGGCTGACTAGCTTCATGAAATTATCCTCCCAGCAAAACATTTTAATTATTTTCATGGATGATAAAATCTCCTTCATAACGTTGGCCCTCTTTTCTGTCCATTCAGCAATGTTTGACCTACAATGAAGACAGAAAATTAGAAAAGATACATTTCGTCTGTTTTGTTACAATGGACCACCCACCACTCAATATTTGGGTAGGTAGATAGACATATTAGCATGATTAGGGGTAGTAACAAATTAATTATATTGTTAATCAAAAAAGGTTTTGGCTTTGGTCATTTGATGTGATTATAATGTACCCCGGCATCACGGTTATGCTGTTCTAGAAAGCCAAAAAGTAGTCTCTGCTCACTTGTAAAATAAGAAGATACTTCATTTTGGCTTTAAACGGCAAGTACATGTATAACCAACATACCGGGAGATACACCATAACCACATCAAATAACCAGAATGCAACATGGTAAATTAAAAAAAAGTCTTTACATAATTTACCTTTTTGTGACTGATATGCGTGATGCAGGCCTATCCTGTCCAAAGCCAAAATGCAGTGACTGCTTAATTTACAAGTTACCACTAACTGTGTTTTAGCATTGCTAAGCAGTACGAGATTTTGTAAATCATTCACCTGTAGAGTCCTGCTCGAGATGACGACAAAGTGGCCACAAGTGTTTGTAAAAAGAGCACACCTAGGCCTACTAGACCTATCCAGGACATACAATCAAGTATCCAATCACACAGGTCACCGCTGGTCCTATAATCATGTACGGACCGTAACGGAATGCCTGGTAAAAACAAACATGAATTGACTGAAATTAATAGCCACTATTTGATTGAATATTGATAGAATAATTTGTAAAATGGGACAATAAATAATATCATAATTATTATGTAAAATGATTAACCAATCATCCTAGTAAACAAAAGACATTGAGCCAATGCTGAGCCCATCTCTGCCCATCATTTACCACGCTGATCCAACATTGACCCAGCAATGGGACATCGTTTCGAGCTTGCTGGGATTTCGCTGGAACGAGTCGCAAATTATAATACTAAGCTGTACTGCTCCACAAAACCAAAAATCAGTATATATCTACGTGTAATGTAAGTGGATACATATACTTACACTTGCACTGCAGTATGGTAATCGTCGCACAGCATATTAAGTCGTAATGAAGCACGATATTAAGAAGCAATGAAGTTGTGGAGAAAACGTTTTATAATACATAATTATGTTATAAAAACACCTCAATAAATCGCTCACAATTTAATAGTAAACTAATTCACCGTGTTCGCATAATTAAACATGTTAAATAAGTCGTTCCCACAACTTATTTAACACAGTCTCACAAATTACTGGATTTCTCCACTTGAGTATACAACAGCAGGCTATTTAATACCCAGTTCCTGCGCCATGGGAGCTACAAAAAATTATATTATGGATGAGAAACATAAATGACAGCATAAACGTTAAAAACTCACATGGTGGAATTTTTCAACATCAGTTGAAAGTAAAGTGAGTATCTCCCCTGTGTGAGAGTGAAGATCACCTTCATCCATATTTAATATCTGGTATTAAAAGAGAAAAAAAATACCACGGTAATACAAAAACACTATTTATGCTGGGATGGAAGTAATGTATAGTAGTAGGCTTCAGATAATAGAAACACATATGCACAATACTAGAGATTAACCACATACTAGACGGTTAGAGCAGCTGAGTCGTTACGTTTCAATGAACCATAATATTTACATTGCGACGGACATCACTCGTGTGGACATTGACAATGCTGTGTTATTCCATTGTGCGCCCACAATATTTACTGAGCGAATTATGACGAGCCACCTACTTTGATTCCTGTTTATAGCATATAAAGTTGTAATTAACCCTTTAACCGCCAAATTATTCAATTGGAATTTTCACCCACTTGAAGTTGTGTCTCGCTGACGCGATCCACAACTTCAAGTGAGTGAAAATTATTCAGATATGACAAAATGAAAGTCATCCGTTTTCAAATATTGCTGCTTGATGTCACATTTTATCTTTAACATGTTTAAAAGGTGGTACTCAATGTGCTAATAAAAAAACCCTAATATAAGCGACACCGGCGGTTAAAGGGTTAAAGCCCATAAATTCGACCATAGCAGATCAAGGGTGATTGTGCTAAGAATGTGTTTGACAAATATAATGTGAATAATATTTTTTTTAAAGCGAATTATTAAGCTGTCACATGTTGTACTTAAACATGTTAACCCTTATCCTGCTAAGTTAATTTTTTTTATTTTTTTAAAGTGGTTTACAATTACGCATATTTGTATAATTTGAAACAAAGTTACACATCTTGATGTTGAAACAGTGATTTTACTTCCCAATAACAGTGATTTAATCGGCGGCTAACAAAACGGGTTTAAAAACGATGTTTGTCTTGATTAGCAGGCAAATGGTAAAAATTAAAGATAATTATTGGTAAAAAAGTCCAGTCACCTTTTGATATATGGCAGCTGAGTAGCCCGCTCTGACCTTAACAGCGAACACTTCTGACGAGAAAAAGAAGTGAGTATTTGAGACAAGGAACAATATGCCGGTGAGCGATAAAAGAGCAGCGTAGAGGAAACAACTCAAACTTCTACCGTTCCCTTGCCACAAGGCATCCAGCAGTGGACTCAGAATGAAAGGTTGAAGAGCTCGACAACATTCCTGCAATGAAGAATTTTTTAAAGGCATAATTATTACCCGGTAGGACTGGGCCGCCTAACTCGTTTACTCCGCGAGGCCCAGTCGCACTGACCGCCATTTTGTTTCCACAGCCAGCTGTGTAAAAACGACACACGCGCTGTCAACCAAAAAACGCAGATGCCATGAAATTGAGACGAATGTTTTAAGTGCCTATTTTCAGCAGGCGTAAACTTTTGATCTTATTAGGAGTCACTCTGTCAGAGCCTTGCAATGTCATCAGGGTACATAATTATGTGGATAAATTATAAGAAATAAACGAGTCAGCCCAAAAATATACTTATCTGCTGGCTAAGATGAGACTAACGTTGGTCTTATTTTGAATTTGATCACAAGGACTCCCGATGTATTTTGTAAAATATAAAGAGTGAATATAACAATAAACAACATAATGTCACAATAGTAAAAAGTAAAAAAAAACATGGTTATTGTAGGCGATTTGATGATAGAACAAAGGGGCAGTTATAAACTTGAGGGGCTACTTGAAACTAGTTTTCAATTGGCAGGTCTAACCTGAAAAATGTGGGGGTCTGAAACTGTTATACTTACTGAGAATATGCTCAGTGTAAATATGACAAAAACGTCCGAACGAAATTCTCGTAGTAAATGAAACATCCCGACAATACTGTTTGGCTCACCGCTCTGCGCTTCACGGGCCCTGTCAACAAAAATATTTACAAATTAGAGTACATGCATGTAATAATAGTATCAGCTATCAGCAATAGTATCTAGTATCTATACTAGCTCGGGCGACCTACATATTCACACAAAACAAATTGCAATAGGATGTCAAACTTGCTATTCTTTGTTTTTGTCCATCTATGAATATTATTTTTAAAATGGTTTAAAATCCATGAACACATACACCATGAACACTTAATTAACATAAATATAATTATAATGTTTATAATTAAACAAATAGGCCCATTATAGAATAGATAAAAAATTGTCTTGTCAAGTTAAAAAAAATCCAAAAATCTAAGAAAACTTTGAAGTCGGTGGGTGAGTCAAGCCCCAGCTTGAATTTCCGTGTGTGTGTTTTGTGTGTTTTTGTTTTACATGTTTTCAGAAAATAACAAAATTGACCAAAGTGGTGGGCGAGAGAGGTCTGTTCTGATTTTTTTAACTTGACAAGACCGCTAAGCCTTCCATTACTAGTAGGGCGGATTATGGGTCGAGCCGTGACCGACTGGACAAAAGTATGAAATTTGGCACAGTTACTCTTGCGACATTACTGAGCAATTTCGGAAGGGTAGCCCAGAAATCGGAGCAAATTTTCATTGTAAACAATGCATTCTACGTAACCATGGCAACACAAAAAACTTGAATCAATAATATCGGTGATGTAATGCGTAATAAATAAATAAATCCTTTTAAAAACTGATATACACCGAAATTACATGATCATCTTAAATAGAGATGCAGTAAAAACTTTGTTTTGTTAGAAATTTCTGGCTACCATAGCAACCTGGTATGCATTATTACAGAAATGTCATTGTTCTTGTCACTCTTCTTTAAATTAACGGATTATAGCGTTACAGAGAGTAATATTAACACCAACAGCGCTTCTGTAAACATTGTAGACAATCTCAGATAACAGTGATAACATGACGATATACAGTGATTGTCATGTTGCCATGGATACCAACCAGATATCTCCTGACACATTTCTTCACAAAATATATGCATATACATTACATAGATGTTTTAAATGAAGCATCAGCTCATTATTTGGGAAACAAATTACCCCCCTCCCCCCCCCCCCATGTGTTTGTCTCAACTCGACATCAATAATTTTATGACGTCATATCATATCACCCAATAGTTAATAATGTATTTCATTGTAAACGATTGAAGATCATGCATAAACTGTTAGATCATGGTCTGATTTGACCCACTGTAACGATTTTTTTCTGGCAAATAGACAAGGCCAGTTGTAAAAGGTCGGCAAATGATTTTTTTATCTACAAATGTTTCGGAACACAACAGGAACAAGCTGCTGAAAATGCGCAAGAAGCCAAATTTCAATAATATATATAAATCTAACTTTTGGAATACAAATCCAATCTTATTATGCAATACCTCATTGTCGACTAAATCAATTTTGCCAAATTCATTCAAATGGTTAATAATAAAGGTCATAAGGATGAGATCAAAGATGATGGCCAGTATATTGCTCATAACTTTGAAATAAAACGTCCATCTCCCATGTAACACACCTTTTCGACTATAATCAATGATGTATTATGTTTCAAGATCTACTCGTTATCAAAGCTAAGATAGCGGCCATTTTAATCCGGTTTATTCATTACATTTCAAATATAAATTCCATCGTAAACAAGCTGTTTAATTTTTTTGAAAGCCTTGGAAAATAAATCATTAGTGTGACGAAAATTAACATTTTTGTTACTTCACTCATTTTGATTTTTTGTTTCTCATACGTTTTCAGTAGTTTTAATATTCACGCGGGGGTCCCTCCAGGTTGTGATATTGGGCACATGTAGATATGATTTTCAGAATCAACCCTTTTACAACAGATCTTGTCTGTTAAACCAGCCTGTCCTCTGGGTCAAGGCTAGCCCAAAAAATCGAGTAATAGTACTTGTTTTACTAGTGATTCCGCAACCATAGCAATAACTGTGAACAATTAATACTTATTATATTCATCAGAAATGTTAGATTCAGTTATTGACTATAAATATATATTTACATCAATCGTATAAAAAAACATTTCATTTCTAACATACATGTATTTATACCATGCGAAGCATGATTACCATGACAACCCATAATCAGTTGATTGATATGCTTTGAAGCAAACACATGTTTTCGAATCTTCCATGCGCCATACGATTTCACAAATAATGACCATATCATACTAAAATGTTATTTATAGCATGATATTGATGTTTTTAAGCAAGACAATGAAGTATTTATGATATTCATAGTGACCAGGGAGTATTTTCGTGGGAGAAAAATCATGTTCACCACGACATTGACGTGCTATGTAGAAGCGTCCAAAGAGATTGCAGTCATGTTTAGGGTCCACAATTGCATTCATTCAGATTTAGCATTGGATTTGCTTGTTTTGAACAAACAGAGACTATTCGTTTAATTCATATTTTAATGGGAGACTTTTGTTCAGTATGGACGTCTGTCGTATATTCCTGTTATTTACTACTGCCAAATTTTTAGATTGTGGGAATAGATAAACCAACCTTTTCGCACAATTATGTGTACGCAAGTAAGCCTACAACAGCTCAGGACACTTGTCAAGTGTATTATCAATTAAGCAAATGGTTGAGCATATTTTGAACTTTTTAGATATGTTATCTCAATTGTTGGTATATAAATAAGATATTTAAGAAAGATTCAGACAATTTGAAGGAAAAAAGACGTGGTGGTCTGTGTCGTCAAGTTTAAAGGTGGACAATTTATTACTATTGTGAGAATGTGCGTGTGCATGGATTCCATCGTTTGCCTTGCTGTCAGCGGGATCTTTTAATAGGTCACCTCCTCCACATGTGATACAATAGTTTCATTCATGTTGTACGGAATGCATTTGTTTAGGGCATACACACTTATATTCTGCGTTGGGGGGGGGGGGGTGCAGACTGATTGTACATGTACAGTATAGAACAAAAACACGACCAAAATGCCCTTGAATATACCAAGAATATACAGTTTTAAACCAAAGCATACTTTGGAATATATAGCTTTACCAAAACTCTTTTACTTATGTAAAAACGATGACACAGTTAAATGTTCAGGGCTTTTGTGAGAAAAAAGCCTTTGCAAAATTTCAGGAGAAGCGGCTGAGAAATCAAATAAAACACGCGCTACTGGCATTCAGAAAACTAAGTACTCAGCGGTAAAAAGCATGAAGTGTTAATGTAAGGTTGGGTGACAATATAACACGTTAATTTGGAGAATAACGACAGGGACAAATAAATTGCTGTATTTCTGTATACCTGGTTGCTATGGTAACCGAAAATTTCAATCTAACCATGTGTTTTACTGCCGGTATTGCATATTGTCGTGAATATCAGTTTCATAGGGGATTTATTTATTCAGCTCTCTTGAATTCACGGATAGTACAGGTATTACTGATTTAGGTTTTTAGCGTTGCCATGGTTGCGTAAAACATGATTTTCACTAAGAGAATTAACTACGATTTTTGGGCTACCCTTCTGAATTTGTTCAGTATTGTCAAAAGAGTAACTGTGTAAAGTTTCATACTTTTGTCTAGTTGGTCACGATTTAACTTGATTTGGGCCACAATCCGCCCTACTATACCGCCCCGATAAAATTACCCCCACAAACAGACTTACTTAAAAAAATGCACAACATACTGTCTTAATGTTGTACAGATGGAGGTCCCCTGAGGTAGCGCTTGGGCAGAAATTAATGCAATTTTCGCCAGGCCGAGAGAAGAGTTTGTCTTTAACAAGTTTTATCCTCAAGGTAATTTGAAGATTATTTCAAGGTCAAATGATAAAAATACTTCTAAAATGTTGATTTGTCACAACACAGGACTACAAAAAAAAACATGATCCAAATTGTTATGTTCCTTTTGCAGTTTTATTGGAATGCGTGGTGCATATAACTCTAGGTTTCTAGCAGTCTCAGTGGGATAATTACGTCAGGCATTACAATTATATTTAGTCTTGGATTACAACAATAAATTTCAGCCAAACGAACAAATGGACCAAACATTATTATGTTGTACTGATGGAAACCCCTAAAATAGCTCCTGGGCACAAATTATTGCAATTTTAGCTAGGCACAAATTAAAAATGCAAGAGAACATTAATAATAATAATAATAACAACAATAATTCTCTATATCGCGAAAATCTTTGGTGATCCGAGCTCAGACGCGCGACAAACATATTCGTAATCCGACTCATAATTCCAAAACCCGTTTGCGTTTGTCGTCTGGGCCGACCGGACCACCGAGGATTTAAGTCGGAAAAGCCTGACCAGAAAAATACTTTTCATTTTCTTCCGGAAAATAATTTGTGTTTTCGCTGAGTGAATTTCTAAAGGAAGTTCATTCCAAAATCTATGTGCAGCAACAGAAAAGGCCCTACTGCCTACCGTCGTTCTGACCCGTGGAACATTCAGCTGATCTATATAGATCACTGGAGATGAAATGAAATGAATCGGACTTTAGGCCACCTTTGTGCACATATAGGCTAAACTGGGCCAGGAGAACCTTCTAAGGATGGTGAGATGAATGAGATTACAGTGTCCTCCAGACACAGGATTCGAAATTCAAGCCCTGGCGGTCTCAGGCCGACCACGCTACCTCTCAGTCACGGAGGCTTCCCACAATACTGAGTTGTACACGTGGATGGGGTAGGAACATTTTTTTTTTAAACCGCCGACACAGAGAACCGAACCCCTAACTCTAGCGTGTAAGGCAGCGGTGCTAACCACTACCCCAGGGCCCCCGCCCTCTAGATCACTGGAACGAAGTGTCCGTACCTTTCGCGATGGCTGAAGCATGTTTCGAATATATGCTGGTTTTCCACTGGTCGGAGCCTGGTAAGTCAGGGAACATAATTTAAATTTGATCCTGTAACGAACAGGTAACCAGTGCAAAGATTTTAGAAGAAGAGTTATGTGACAAAAACGAAGAGACTTTGTTACAACCCGCGCCAAACAGTTCTGTACACCCTGCAGCTTAGATATCTCCTTATCAGTGACGTTGAACAGGACAGAGTTACAATAGTCCAGCTTGCTACCCATCACAGATGTTTCAATTGTTTTAACAACAGATGGTGTTAGAAAGCGCCTTATTCTACGCATATCACGTATATGATAGTAGCAAGCGCTAGATATACCAGATATATGACTCTTAAAATTTAAAGCACTGTCAAAGACTATGCCAATATTTCTAGCAGATGGAGAAGGAGTTACTTCCTGTGCCAATAATCTTGTAGGAAAACATTCGAAAAATGTTTACGCTGCACTCTAGATCCAATTAATACAAATTCGGTCTTATCAGGGTTAAATTTTAATTTCTTTGATGACATCCAAGAAGACAAGTCCTGAAAATATAATTTGTGAGAATTTCCAAAGAAATATCTGGATTTTTTAGCGAAAGAGATACATATATATCTGGGTATCGTCGGCGTGAAGATGATGTTTGACATTGTGTCTCTGAATTACATAGCTAAGGGGGGGGGGGGGGGGGGTGGTGTACAGGGTAAATAACAATGGGCCCAGGACGGATCCATGGGGAGCCCCACACGCGACTTCGGCTGGACTGGATAAACCGTTCATTAGTTTCACCTTCTGTTTACGGTCTGACAAGTAAGACACAAACCAGTCAAGGGCGATACCATCGATACCATACCAAGTTGACAAGAGATTGGTGATACTGCTGTGGTCCAGAGTGTCGAAAGCAGCATAGATATCTAACAGAGTAAGTTCAGTGACCCTTTCCTCGTCCCTATTCAAAATAATGTCATTTTCAACTTTGAGTAAGGCCGTTTCAGTAGAATGAAATTTATTGTAAGCTGACGGATACTAATTTGTTAGATCGTTTCTTTCAAGATGTGAAAGAATTCGATTTGCTAAACTTTTTCTATGATTTTCGATACAAAGATTAGGTTTGACACACACTTTTTCATGTCATATTTTGATAAAAATGGCTTTTTGAGTAGAGGCATGACATTTGATGTTTTAAAAATGTCTGGAATAACTCCTGAAATTAACCATTTTTGTGATTGGAAACAACAAAACATCTAAGC
Organism: Flabesymbios commensalis; assembly: GCA_964017125.1. NCBI lineage: Eukaryota > Metazoa > Annelida > Polychaeta > Terebellida > Flabelligeridae > Flabesymbios > Flabesymbios commensalis. The sequence continues at coordinate 51,741,067 of OZ024915.1, read as the reverse complement.
AAGATTTTAACAACGATTTAATGTTCGGCATATTATGAACGTCGTTGGTAAAATTCTTACGTATTTTCTCGATTTTGTCCATGAAAAATTTCGAAAGCGATCCAGAAAGTGATTTTATATCAGAAAAAGCTGGGATAGATGGAGACTGTGTTCTCTGAAGTGTATTGTTTATAGTTTTCCAATGTCACTGACCACTTCTGGTCGGCGATATTCAACAACTTATGTAATGAAATATCGCATTGCAATTCATTAATGTATACATGCTGTTTTCGCATACATAATCATTTGGTCAAGGAAGGTAGTATTATCATTAAATGCAAAATTGGTAAAGGAAAGGTTAATACCCCAGTAGAGTGTCGAGATGGTAAAAGCTTTCGCAATACATCAATAAATGGGTCTCTTTGTGTCATAGATATATTCTGGTCCATTTGCTGTAAATAAACTGAAATAACGTGCTAAATTATTCCGATTTTACTGTTTTCTAGGATGAATAATCAGCATCATTCAGGGGATTGAAAACGTTCGCTCACTGTTGTACACATGCCTACGTGGAGATCATGTAGATACCGAACATGAATATAATTATTATCACAAGATAATCTTGATAATATCTGACCTGTTAATGACATTGACAAGTACTTGTGATTTATATGCAGGCAGGGGGTCGTAAACATCATCCAGTTTCAGAGGTCGTTGACGTCCCTTCCGCATCAAACTGAACACCCACCTGAAAAATGGACCGATGAACAGATTAAATCACGAGGTTACATTGAAAACGGCTGATATATTAAATATAAAGTTAAATAAAGCTTTGGCGATTTTTGGTTCCATACAATCGGGGTAAATGAAATTTTACATATATATATATCGTCTCAGTAGTTAACGGTAATACATAGCAATCGTCGTCTGTAATAACATATTAAGACAGACAAACAGACACCAAGACAGATAGATAGACATACATGGATATATTTTATTGGCATCTTGTTTTTAAATTATTTTAACATAATTTGTTTTCCTAACATAATTCAGATGCATAAGTGTGTTCAGAGCATTACATTTGAAATGGTCAATAAATTTATATTTCACACACATATCCAAGATAAGCATAAAATTTATGAAAAACATATTTAATTTTTTTAATTATGTTCATGAAACAAACATCACATGAAGCACTGAGCCGGTGTCCACTCTGTGACATGAAGAACAGAGAACCAGCAGAGGCTCAGTACATCGTACATCCAGCATACACGAAAGTCTGGACTAGCGGTGGCGCAATGTGAATCTGAGTGACATGCCAGCAAACAAGAGATATACGCAGAATGCCGGTCCAGCGCTGGACCAGATGGTGCGCCAGCATTGGACCAGCATCGCGCCCATGTCTCGCGTCACTAGGGATGTTTATATAAAGGAATGGTTATTTTTACTTTTGAAGTTCATTAAGCAATATAAAGCAATATTAAGTAATATAAAGGAATGGTTATTTTTACTTTTGAAGTTCATTAAGCATTCAAAATGGCCGCCTAATCCAAGATGGCTGCCAAAATATACGTTGTCATCTGGATTTTTCGCCATTGTTTTACTTTTAACAGATCTGCCCGAGAATCTGATGTGATACCTCATCTTCAAATACTTTGGGTACACTGATTACGTTAGAATTATTTTTGTTTTCACGTTTATAGATAGGGTTTATTCCACCATTATGGACGCAGATACCTTGGATAATAAATGCAATTTTTATGAATTTTAATACTTGCATCTGGTGCAAGTTTTTAGCGTGTTTTGTACTGCACAGAGGGACCCCGAGATGATTAGCACCTTCTACATTACATTCCACATGATCATTGATTACTAATTTACCATATTTCCCGCCTTATAAAATTTGTATCTTACTCGGGCCAAATTCATATCTCCACTTTCTAGTGTTCTATGGTACTATGGTTTATACTTTCTACTATGGTTTACACACACGTCAGTTAAATGTTGTAGCGTATAAAATGACGTAGACATTACTGAGATATCATCAGCGAAACCTACACCACTGATCTCAACATTCCCTATTTTAACTGCTCATATGATATTTCTGAGTTCTTCCAGCAAGTCATTGTTATAAACACAATATAAAAAAAAAGAAAAGATATCGCAAAAATATCTCCTTGGTGTTGGCCTATGCGGCTTCTTGTAACATAGCGCAGATACCCTGTGTCTCACATAACACTCTTTTGAACCATTTCTCGTGACGTTCAAATATTATGGAATCTTAGACTATACCTCTATAATTGTGTAGGTTCACTCGGATCCTTCCCACTTATTGGGATAGGTACACATGTATGTACGATTACTCCCTTTTTAAGTTTGAGCAGCATTAAACCAACATTGGTCCATTTATTCCACTCACCAGAATCCGATCCGTGATAAGATCCCGGCATTCTCTCCGGGATTGCCCTCGCACTCAACATTAGTCCGTGTCATTTTTTTAATTCCAGATCAGCTATCGACCTATCATGTGAAGCTGCATAGAGGGTAATCGTTGAATGACAACTTATGGCTGGCAAGTGAACTAATCGATTGGAAGATAATGTTGAGCTTTTTAAATAGCTCGTCACAGTAGATTTCCCATTATGACCACGCACCTTGTCGTTCCGCCGGAACCGACTACTAACCCTTTAACCGCCGGTGCCGTGCATATTCGTTTTTAACATTTTTTTTATTAGCATATTACATATCAGCTTTCTTTTAAACCTATTAAAGATAAAAAAAACAATGACATTAATCAGTCAAATCGGAACAATTTTAACTCACTTGAAGTTGACGCGAAACTTCAAAAGGGTGAAAATTCAAATTAAATAATTTGACAGTTAAAAGGTTAACCCTTTATCTGCTAGTGACACACTGTTTTGTAGTGCACGTGGTAATATAGCGCTATCAGCACGCTCCACGAACCAACGCTCAAGTAAAAAATATCAATAGTAAAAAAAACAATTTTCAGTGCGTCGGTCGTGCGTCGACTACATGTGTCTGTGTGACTGAGCCTCACATTTAGAAAAAAACTCAAAATGACAACACTGAGCGAGCATATAGCCCCCATCTAACGTATTTCTAACGCACGTCCAGCGAACATATAACGCACATGGGCGTGCTAAATGACTTTATTCGTGCGGCGCGTTAGGGCTGTTCCAGTAAAAATCCGAGCTCCCCCCATGGACGGCAATTAAAAAACTACCCCCACCCCTCCCGGAAATCTTGGTCCTTGGGCCACCACAGAGCCCAGGTGGATCGTATAGGTCAGGTCAGCATATGCTCATTGGTTTTCTATACAAGGTCGGTAACCCACTGAAATCGTGGAAGCAGCAATCTCAACATACCAGGCCTATTGTTCACGCCCGCACGCTCAACATAGGGGCTATTCAGCTCCACTATTCTATCGTGTTAACGCAAAAGGCAGTAACTTCTCGATATAATAGTAAGCTGAATACTGCAGTGTTTTATTCACGACATGTCTCATTTTGTTGGGAATAGTGCTTCTGTCAGAATCGAGCTCGTAAAATGATTATTAATGCACGTAAATTATTAGATTTCCGTTTGAAAATTCATCAATAATTTGCTACAAGAACTAGGTATGCCATGGTAGCATTTGTTTGGTAGAAAACAAAAGTCTACATAGTACATTTCTCGTTTTAAAATGACGAGGACCTGAAAGCTTCTTTCCCTCAGTAGAAGTATAGACATGGCAGTGATTGTCACCGCATAGACACATCCCAATTTCCCGTGCCACAGAGCCCGGTTTTCCAGAGTTTTTTTAGCACTACAGTCCCCGGAATTTCCTCATGGCTCAACATAGTTTTTATTTACCACCCTTTGTGAAAAGGGGGGGATATGAAGCTAATATTAATTCACAGGTCTACAGCTTTCATGTCATTTTTATTACAGAAACAATGCGATTGTCATTTACACTGTCTTTTGTACTCATATATCAGGCCTACAATACATGCCAGAAAAGGCGCCCACCACCTCGGATTCCAATCCGCTGAGTAGCCTACCACCACCCACCTCGGAAAAAAGTATTGACAAAATACCACACCCACCGGAAAAGTGTCAATTGAAACCGGCCACCCCCTCAGGAAAAAAAAAAGATTGCCATCCATGGGGGGAGCCCAGATTTTTGTTGGAACAGGTCTTAGCAATGCGCTGTGCCTTCGTTAGCTTCCACGCGCAGCGCGTTAGCAAAAGGCTGTACATTCGCTGATGTATGCACATGATTTATTTACATGCTGTATACTCGTCATAAACTCGCTAACTATTTTCATATCCTGTCAAAATTCGTGGACGCACAACGACGCACTGCTCTCATTTTTGTCACACAAGGCGTGGGCAGTGCGTCGTATACGTGTGACTGGGGTATAAAGGAGATAGAAACCCACTACCAGGCAAAATCTGTCTGACAATCAGATAATTTGTCTGCATCAGTGCTATTTTCCAAAAAAAGGAGTCTTCCACCTCTGGTGACCTCTTTGTACATTCAGATCATAATCTGTAATCTTTCACCAGCATATGTGTAAACACTTTCAACTTGTATGGGCGGGGGCACTGGTGCAGAGGTTGAAGCTGCCTGTTTGGAAAGTCAAAGGAGATCGTGGTTTCAAACCCCACTCTGGCCTTCAAGTTTCAAAGAAACATATCCCCGCTCGCTTCAATATCGTGGGGAGCCTCAGTGACCGAGAGGCAGCGTGATCGGACTTAGATAGGCACACCCATTATTTTTTCTATTAATTTGTCTTCAATATTTTATTAAACATAAAGTCCACACATGTGATGCTGATAATGCAGCTTTTTGAATTTTTAAAATATCACCCTATCAAGTTATATCGATTTTTTTGTGTTTTGAGAATGCGTCATTTTTTCTGGTGGCTCCTACTACATAATACATGTTAATGTATTGGCTGTCTGTGACTAATCACAATGGCAACAAATGCAAAAAAACAAGCCTTGTTTTTATAGGACTTTCGGTTCATGATATATTTCATTGCAAAATTCAGATTTGCATGACATTTTCAACAATTTAAGACACATACTTCAGTTACTTGTTGATGTTGAGTAATTTGTAAAATTGTACTTGCTGTGACCTTTATGAAGGTCAAGGTCATGCACTACTTTATATGTAGAACAATTACATAGGCCCTAGTTACATGTATGTTAATGAAAACATCACCAAGAACCAAAGTAAAAACATTTTTAGTGCGATTTGGTACTTAAATGTACACTATCTATTATGCCAAAAATTTGGCTGCTTTCCCATATCATAATATTGCTGTTTTTCACTAAGTTAATAATTTGGGTCTTGTGTATCTATTTATTATCTATTCATCCTTTGTTGCCATGACAACCCATTTTTATTTATGAGTATCACTTATTACTATATATCAGCTGAGAATAAATATTTCTGAAAACATTTGAAAAAAATACAAAGAATGTAATGTTTTTTTCTCAAATTTCTGATGTTTGACCACATAGTAAGGGTAAATACCTTTAGAGTTATCACACAGAAAACGTATCATCATTTTGGATGGTTGCTATGGTAACCGTATTCACACCAAGCACATACAACGTCATTAGACCATTATTCAGCATGGCATTATGTAATTATTATTTGAATATTTGCAAACATAGCTGTCAGAGTAGAACTATCAAGACTGCTCAGTATATCTGAACACTTTCAAGAACCCTCAGATATAAATTAGGGTGCACAGTAGGGTTAAAAGGTGATTTGGAGGGTAATAAACAACATAGTGCCAATTGTAACAAAATGACAGATAAATTGACCAACATAGTGCTAATAACAATGTCATTTCTGATAAATGTTAAGTTCTCTAAAGTTTAACCAAATAGTAAGGGTAAATAAATAAATTAACACAAATTTGGCGGTTAAATATTTTTTAAAGAAGTGGCTGTCATTTTGATTATGGAAATTAACCATTTAGCCGCCAAATTATTCACTTTCAATTTTCACCCACTTGAAGTTGTGTCTCCCTGACGCGATCCACAACTTCAAGTGAGTGAACATTATTCCGATTTGACAAAATGGAGGTCAACTGTTTTCAAATATTACCGATTGATGTCACATTTTATCTTTAACATGTTTTAAAAGTGGTACTTAATGTGCTAATAAAAATGAAAACACGAATACATGCGGCACCGGCGGTTAAAGGGTTAAATATATTTTTAGTCAAGGTGAACAGTGTTACCAGTCAATCAGGATAACAATTTATCATAAAAGAAACAGTATTTTTATTTTGGTTTCTTAATACGGCCTTAAGATGTGAACATGTCCATAGACTAGAATAATATTGCGGACGTTTTTTTAATTTTTGGGCTGCTGTGGCAATGTAACAAGTGTGACAAACGCCCCAATTATCCATTTATCAGTTATTCCCGTATTTCTTATTTTAGCCATGATCGTCCGACATTTAATTGCGTAATAAATTGTTCTCGTTTAACTGGAAAATGCGCAAAACAAATTTAAAAAAAAAACTTAGGGATATATCAAGGAGCCAAATTAAAAACACAATGATTTTAGCCTGATTCTCTGGCATTAAAGCCACAATGTTTCAAGATGCTCTTATTTGTGGGGGGGGGGGGGGGGGTCACACTTCAAAATTTGGTCACTCCCGCAATAAATATATATATATATATATATTTCAGAAGGAAAATTCCCATAGGAAAGAAATTAAACATGTCTTATAATTAACAGCCTAAACACAGTGCTAAGGGAAGCTTATTTGTCACTTTTCGTCGAGGCTATACATGTAGCTGTCAGGACGAATTGCTCGGTCTATTTGAACACTGGCGCAAAAACCTTCTTGCCAAAAAGAATATCAGAGCCCTTCTAATGGATCTGAGCAAGGCGTTCGACTAAATGCCTCACGAGCCGCTGGGACTAAGGTGGAAGCCTATAGTGTTCAGTCAAAATCTTCTAAATTTATTCTATCCTATCTTCCCAACAGACAACAGCATGTCCGTTTCGGCGAAAAGTGCAGTTCATGGCAAACCACCAGCAAAAGAGTCCCACAAGGATCTGTTCTCGGTCCTATGCTTTTCAATGTTTTTCTTTAAGGATCTATTTTATTTGGTCAAAACTGTCCTGCTTACAAAGTATGCAGATGATAACACTCTTTCCTATGCGAATATAAATTTCCAAATTGTCAAATTACACCTGGAAATAGAAGCAGAAAAATGAATCTGGTTGTTTGCTTAAAACTGCATGAAAGCCAATCCGGACAAATTTCAAGCTATTTTATTAAATTGCGGGAGTGAGGGCAGTCATTGTCTTTACGTAAATGGTTGCTCCATTGAGCCAAGCGAAGAAGTAGCACTGCTGGGAGTGAGACTGGACAATCGGCTAATTTGTAATCACCATACCAACGAATTATGTAAAAAGACAGACAGACAAGTAAATGCTCTGAAGCGACTATGCCATCACATCAGTCAAGATGTGAGGATGGTCGTTTCCAAAGCTTTCATCTTGAGCAATTTGCAGTACTGCCCAGCAATATGGCACCATTGCTCAGTATAAAATACTAAAAAAAAATAGAAAAAATCCAAGAACGGGTCTGCGGTATGTCACAAACGACTATAAATCCGACTACAGATCTTTGTTATGTCAGACTAGCTTGCATTCCCTGGAAGAGTGACGACGACAACAAAAATAGCTATTCAGACCTTCAAAATTGTAAATAACCTTCCGCCACCATACCTTCAGGATCTAATCACATCGCGGAAATGTATACGAATTTTTAGAAATTCTGTGAAAACCCTGAAAATACCTTTTTACAATAGAGTTAGACACGGAACAAATTCATTTTCATTCTTGGTCCCAAAGATGTGGAACAATCTACCAGAGGAAATTCGTACACTATCTGATCTTCCCTCTTTCAGGAAAGCCATAGCTACTGGTATGTACACAACAATAGACTAGAGCTTAACTTTTTTCAAAATGTTTGTTTTTTCATCAACACCTCCGTTTGTCCCGTCTCAAGCTCCCTGCAGTGTGCCTTCTGGTGTGTTTGTAGTGCGCATGCACATAAAAAAAAACTAAATGTATAAAATAGTATGTCTTTTGATGTACCACCTTAGAAATTTTCATATCTTGAACTCTTATATTATATTTTAACTTTTATATTGTTAGCTAGTACGCAAGCGCTTTTGTATAAACCTTATATAATTTTACCTAAGCTCCAGGTATCTGCAGAACGGAGTCAGCCAAACTGCCTGTTTTAGATGTTATTGCTATGTCTTGTTTTATATCACAAGTCGCTGAAATAGCTGTTGTTAGCTAATGTTTTACTGTATACACTTGCGACTATAAATAAATCTTATCTATCTATTAATCCCTAATATTCACATTCCATATTGTTGTATCAATCAGGCTTGTGACAAAATATTTTAATGCTGTGACGTTGTGACATAATTCTGGCCTAATAAATTAAGTTTACTACACTGCCGCCATGCCATCAGAAGCTGAGCAAGTGGTGTCTCAGAATGACAGACAGCTCATTTCACTTCATTACAGACCCACTGTACCAAATGTCACATATCAGAGCCTATACTGCACATCTCTTTTAGTGATATATGTTCAGTTAATCAGTTAAATTATTGTTGTTTAATTAATTTTGTCAAGTGAATATTCTGTACTTCCACGAGTTGGACATGTTAAATTTGTTCATTGGTGATGCATGGAGTATGATATAGTGTTGTAACAGCGCGTCAGTAACATTTTAATGATGCATGTTTCACGGTCCACAACTTGTTTTTTTCATCATAGTCTTGTATTGCTCATACCACGCTCGCCTGCAATTGAGATATAGAAGGGGACACTTAGTGACCGGAGATTGAACCGGATCTGAGACCCAGAGTCTTAAAAAAAGACTCTTATTTTCTGTGACACCATGAAACTTCTGGCTGAACTCCCAGCATGCCCGGTTACTATACACACAAACACCAACTTAATTGCATGCGAGCGTGGTTCATTACCGAGCGTGTAGCAAGCGTGGTTTGTCTACGTCAACATTTGACATGTACAGTACCGTCATACTTTTCATTCATTTATAGTTGGCATTGTTGACGGAATTGCCAGCTCCAGTGAAAGAAAATTCGTTAACCTATACAAACTACACATTTTATTGTTTTATCTTTTATCTCCACTTGCGGTTTGATAACTTTCAGTCCATAGTTCTTTTGTGCTTAGGAGTGTCGCCAGCACGCAAACGGTTGAACAAGCTATGAGGCGTTAAAATATCATAGACGCCTTGCAAATTTCCCCCGGCACTCTAGTACTTTGCTGATTACATAATACTATCCATCACCAGGGAGGCACACTGCCTAGGGTGTGACTCTGTTTGTACAGTGTCAGCTTGACGCATACGTTAAATGAAAATATTTCGAACGTAGCGTTTACTAATTATTTAAACATATTTTGTTAACATAATAGTGTTATTATTAACTTAGAGCTAGCCTCATAATCTATTTTTTTGCAAAATTTGGTGGCATCTGTATTAGATCAAATTAAAATCGGTATGAACTTACAATATTACCTTAATAATTATTTTGGTATAAATATGCATGACACCCTCTTTTATGGTATAAAATGCAAAGATGTGGAATACATTGAAAGATTCTGGGTATTATTAAGAAGCATGTATACTCAATTAAATATTTTGTACGCACTGAAGAGGGCTTATTGGATTGTTTTAGATGCACAATCGGTACACGGTTGTATTTTAATCCCCTTTCTCTTTGCCTTTTTTGTTGGTGAGTTGGTTGATTTGATGAAAGATAGGGGTTGTAAAGAAGTTTATATAAACGAAGAAATACCTAATTTAATGATTATTTTGTATGCAGATGATATTGCTGAAGGGTATGATACGGCCGGTAGATTACAATTATTGTAGTTGTATAATTTTGTCGTATGTGGTCACCATTGTAAATTTATGTAAAACAAAAATAGTTGGTTCCGAAGAGGAGGTAAACTTAACCGTAGTATAAATGGTAATTCAATGGTAAGAACATGAATGTTGTCAGTTTTTACAAATATTTAGGAATAATATTTAGCACTGGACTAAAGTGGACATTACATAAGAAAACATTAGCAGCTAATTAAGCCACCCAAAGCTATTGGTTTAGTTGTCATATATCATTATCGGTGTGGTTATTTGCCAGTCGGCGTTGCTAAAATTCTTGTTGATAAAATGATTACTGCGATACTTTATGTTTGTGAGGTGTGGGATGGGAAAATTGTGATCAAATTGAAAATGTAAAATTTTACTTCTACAAATGAATATACACTTCTATTCGCATACTGCTATTACAGACGAGCTTGGTGTATACCATCTGGCAGTGATAACCTATAAAAAATGTGTTCAGATACTGGTTAAAAATATTGAAACTGATCAAGCTTGTTATGGGATGTTAAAGGTATTGGACGACTGTAACCGAGTTACAAAGGCATCAAATATAAAAAATGTTATTATGTAAATTTGGTTTTGAATACGTTTGAAACACACAGCTTGTACAAGATGAAAATGCGTTCTTGGGTGTATATATATTTGGAGACAGAGTTCAACAACATTTTGTAACATTATGGCGAAACGAAGTTTTAAACTCAAGAAAGCTATCTACATAATAGTATGTTTTAAACAGAATTTGGTCTAGAACAGTATTTTCACATTTTAAAAATAAAGAAGCAGAGATAAATATTTTGCAGGTTAAGATGTTCTAATCATCCGCTTGTACTAGAGACAAGACACACACTGGTATTTTTTAGAAATAGCTGAGCGTGTTTGTCCATTGTGTACCACGGACGGTCTATTTTTATTATTGAGGATGAATTCCATTTTGTATTCTGCTGCCCATCTTATTTGGATAGAACAATACATATCATTTATACTACAAAAAGATTTTTTATAAGTTTTGTTAATATTATGTCTTCTACTGATCCAAATGTAATAAAAGCCATTAGCGTCATATGTATATCACTTCTTTAAACACCGTGATGCGATTATGTCTGATACCTCAGCATATAGTTTGTTTATGATGTTTATATTATGATTATGTAGATATGGGTGTTTGCTTTATCAGGTCTGTACTATGGGCCTATGGCCTTACAATAATAAATAAATCAATCATCAAATATGTTTTTTGTCATCCTATTTCTATGGCATAGCTTCTCATCGTCTGTATTTTAATTGTGTATTATAGCATAATATTATGATTTTACAAATAACAATGTATATAGGTTTTCTCTATGTGCTTTTCAAAGCATTCTGTCACATGGCCTATATTAATAGTAGTTGTTTTATATATGCTGTTGGTGCGGGATACAAACTCAGATTATAAAGACCAACATTATTTCAGTAGTGCTAGAAGTGTAGGTCTATATAGGGATCGCCATACTGTTTATTTTCTAAACTAGTACGAATAATCATGTTTATCGACTTGTATGCATATCTATGCTTTGCACCTTGCTAGTCTCCGACTTTTTAAGTGTAGGGCCTATACATGTATTTTAAACATTTTTTATATCCTTTTAATTAACATACGATTTCCATGGTAGGCCTATTATGTTACATTTTTATTATTTCATGTTATCATTCATATGGATTTAATAGCAATTTTTTATAAAACTAGACATTATAATATCGACATTCAGTGTTTTATTTCATGTGATCTTTTTCAAATTTAATAGTCCATATTTCTTTTGTAAAAAAAGCAGTTCAAATGCGCTTAAAAGTAGGCCTATCTCTGGCGCTAAAGTAGTGTTAGAACTACCTGTGATGCGTTAAAATATCAAAGACAGCAATCACGCCTTGCAAATTACGACTAAATATGTTTATGTAAGCTGTGATGCGTTGATATATCAAAGACGCCTTGCAAATTACCCTCGGTCCTCTAGAACTACTGATTACATAATGCTACTCATCACCAGGGAGATATACTGCCCAGGGTGTGACTCTATTTGTACATGTACCGTAGCAGCTTGACATATCTGTTAAATTGAAATATCTTGAAAATACCTCCAATTCTAACACAAATTGAATTCAATGTAAGAAAAGGGGGAGAAGTGGCTGAGCATTTTACAGTCATGTTATATAAAACAGACACATAAACAACGACACAACAAAGTTTATCTTTTTTAATTTATATACGATTTCCATGGCATTATGTTGTATTTTTATCACGTTTAATGTTTTTATCTTGTATAATCATGATGATATGGATTCAATATTTACCGTTTATAATGTGTTTTGAAATTAATTTAAGTAAGAATAGATTACGCATTGTAATAGTTGGTGACAACCCCTGCAACACGTAGCACTGCTTTACTGAATATCACACCCATCAACATAATACTTTGCATAATCCTTTTGTTATCTAATATTCACTATTTCAGCCGGGCAGATTACATGTTTTTTGTATCAAGATTTCTACGACCACCGGCATTACACATATCAAATTACTCATTCGTTCATCGTCAGGCAATGCAAGTTACTTAAACGTCTTCAAAATAATAGAAGGAGCGGGAGTTTTCTGTTGACACATGAATTAATCATCAATATAATGTCTCTGTTGTAAATATAAATATATATAATTAAATTTAGACCATTTAACACTTGCAGTGCGAGGACTGACTTTAGACGTCAGAATCTGACGTGTAAAGTCGATCCCCGCACTGAAAGAGTAAAATGTTTACCGATACCCATAAAATGCATAATGTGGGTTTTCAAATTAAACAGAAAGAGATGTGCTGCTTTCAAATTGAAAAAAAAAATGTTTTTTAGTTTATACAGAATATTTCAGCGCTATAAAGTTTAATATGTTCACGCACAGGACGAAATAAATATCCTGCAAGCGCGTGCCTATTCTCATAGCAAATTTCAGAAATGTAATAGGGCCCCATTTATTAGAAGCTCGTTTAAAGGTTTATTACAGTGGCGGCCAAATGTTGGCAGCACTGGCCCAAAATTTTACCAGCATTGGGCCTACTGCAATTTTTCAAGCTAGCGTGTTTTGCAAAGTAACTTTACACACAGACAATTCATTTATGTATTTTTATTATTTATTATGATTCGCCAAATGGCACGCCTACGTGTAGCACACAATATTTTGTACACTAGTCCTATAAGTATATCTATATGTCAAGACATACATGAAATAACATATTTGAATCAATTATGTATTGAAATAATATAATGCATTTAATTATGATTTATACCCGACGTACTCGGTACTTGTACTCGAGTACTTTGAAAAGTACATGTACCTGTAAATAAGTACTTTTGAAAATTCAGTACTTGTTCTCCTGATTTTGTTAAGTGCTTGTACTTGTACTCGAGTACTTTTGACCAGTAATCGCCCCAAGGCTGGAAGCGAGTGGTTTAATATGATCGTGAGCCACTAACAGGCTAAAACGATACATTATCAATTTAATATTTACCCAGTTGAAGTTGTGTCTCGCTGCCGTGACTCTCAGTTTTAAGTGTGTAAAAACTATTTATAATGGGCATAATGCACTTTAAATCAAAACGTTTGCCAATCTTTCAAAGCATATTTTTAAAGATAAACTAGAAGGTTAAAAGCGTCTATACTGTCGCTCGAAACCACAATACAGTAACGGCTTACTTTACAAGTAAGCAGTCACAACCTTGTGGCTTTGCAGGGCAGTATAAACGTGGTTATGACGAGAAGGGTTATCTATTCAATGTTAGAGTGACGTCATCACACCATCCCGGGGCATAGCCGCCATTCTGTGAGGCGTTTAGCACAGCTTGGTTCCGTCTTTCTTCCACGTTTTCACCTGGATCCACCACTTCTGACAAAAGCTGCAGCACCCGTGTCTTCATCACCAGGATATCTGACTGATATTTGGAATCCTTGGCCAGATCATCCCTTTCCTGAGGATCAACTACGACAAATTGAAAAAAAATATGGATAAATTTAAGTCGGGCAAACATGGTTCGTTTACTTTTAAGACTACCTTGACCTTTCATGTTTTTCAAATACATGCCCAAGTAACAAAATTAACAAGGCATATGCTGTATTCAATAGTTCTGTGTATTGGCAACTCCCAGACAGAAGATTAGGACCTAACATTCCCATGTGAAAAAATCCCATGTGTAAGGGGTCTTGTACAAATTCAAAAAAAAAATGGATTGACCAGACTACAACAATCCACCCCCTACCCATTTGTTTGAAACATAACTGGAATAACTGGAATAATAACTGGAATAAACTCCTAAGCAAAACCTTTTGTATTTCTAATAATTATAAAGTAGATAGATAGATAGATATTTATTGACGACGGTAAGTCTATGCAGACTTATGCGTCAATAAAATGAACATATGTACAAGACTATATACAACAGGATTAGTTCGGTAAAATACGCATGATTAAAAATGGATAGGTTTAAATACATCTTTTCATTTAAAGATGGCTGTATAAACCATAATACATGTCCATAGGAGGGGTATTATGTTTGGTAAGACGATAACCCCCTATTATTGTTCAATCTAATTTACAAATTTCGACGCTTCATATAACGCTTAATATAACGCTACCTGGTGATCGTATGTTATATAACGCTAGTTTACATCTTCGACATATTTTATAAGGTTCTAAATCTGATAACACCGCCACCTTGTGAGTATATTTTATTCACTACAGGTTTGGAAAGGTGATATGCTACACATGCCATGTGAGCCAGTCTCTTTTCCAGGGCCACACTAGCACAGCTAAGTGGCCCTGCTACAGTGCGTTTAGCCTCCTGTTACAGTGCTTTAAGATTCTCTTCTGTAATTGCTGCGTTCTGATAGGGCATATAAATATGGTGTACCGTGACCCACACCTGACCCTGAAACTATGTCATGTTCGAGGATTCCTTGCACCTATAATAGACAAGTTTGTATAATTATGTATCCCCTAGACTGGGCTAAGGTTGTCATTATATGCCTAGTATTATTATGACCAGTACATGCGATCAACCTGTGTTGCATTATAGCTGGTCCAACCTATACAATGACGGCCCAGCATAAAATCAACATTGGATGTGCGTCTTTTACTTGTGTTGTTGTAGATTTGCTTTTGTGTAAGACCAAGATACCAGTAGAATGTCCAAAGTTTATCATTCTTTGTTTAATGTTGGGACAACATCTCAGATTGTGGATTAACATGAACCCAGCGCTTGATCATCGTTCTTACTGGTGTGCAGTCTCAGTCAGCACGATACACTGACCCAATATTGGTTTAATGTTGGTCCATCGTTTGCGACGCAGACACAACATTAAGAAAACATTGGGCCGGTGTAGACCTATTCTGTTTCAGGCCTAGATATCCACAAGATGTAAGGCCAAATTGAACGCCAAATATAACATTTTAGATGTGGTGATGTAGTCAAACCCCTCCCTGGTCCACCAAGCCCTCTGTTAAACAGCTTAAGAGAAGCTGTTAATTTCATAAAAATAGGCACGTGCCTGGCTACATGTATTCATTGGCCTGACCATGTGGTTTAGAATGTCAAGGACACCATTTTTGTCAGGTTTTGCCTTATTGGTGAGATACAAAATCAGGTCAAATTCATAAATACGTCTACAGAACACATTTTACATTGTAATCAATCAGAGCCACTAGCTGACGCTAGTGGAAGGATAGTGTATCTGACAAATGAGAATGCATGTGAGCATGCTTATAGCAGACCAGTGACCACTTGATCAGGTAATGATTTACAGTAGGCCTAGATCACACATAAATGCTACATTATGACAAAAGTTACCCGTGAAAAATTATTGTGCAGGTTTATAGGGCCTACTTTGATGTCCAGTCTGGAGGCTCATCAGCCGAACTTTTACATTTAAGGGGGACACCATTCAATCTCTGGAGGGGAGGGGGGTGGAGTATTTCGAAATAAAATGATTTCGGACAGAATCTGCATAAAATAAATAATTTACTCCAAGAACTTTTCCATATAAACATGTAATACAATTTGAAGTTATCACAGCGCCGCTGAGCCGGGTTGAAATAAATAATTTGTCCGTGACAAAACTCCAGCATCCCGTGGAAATTGAATGGTGCCCCCTTACCTCCTGGTCCTGGACCTGTTCATTCGTGTGCCATTTCCACTCCGCTAAGCTTATACAGTTCTGCAGGCATTTCCGCGCATTGAACTTATCCTCATAGACATTGTCATCTATATCATACCAGGTACCCATTTGCAAGTAAATGTAAAGTCAAGTAAAGCATGTGAGGGTAAAGTGCATTGTCCAATGACATCGAAGGAATGTCTCAACATTGAGCGGGAATAAACATGATATTCCTCTGAAAATCCTGCACCAAACAGGTTTTGAAACCAAACCACTGTGTCACGTCCCTCCCCAAGACTACACTACACTTGAGTACTTAGAGCAGAGGGTGTCATATTTTGAACACAGAGGGAAATTCGGACACCTGGCTTAATCAGCTAAAAGAAAATATATTTAGGTCACATTATCACCTAAAACATCCAAATATTTTGGCTGTAAGTGTGTAGAACACTGAACTGTGGTGTAGAATCAATGTTTGGAGCTGAACAGGGTCATGATAAATATTAATATTCTGCTTAATTGTTTTGTAAACAATAAATAACTACATCTTTCAATATTACGGCAGTACAAAATTACTTGTGTCTCTGGCTCTGAGCGTCCTTTGTCTGTAACTTAAAATTTTAAAAAAAATCCCTTTAATTTCCGATTAGGGGCCAGCGACCACTTTCGGCCAACGTTTAAAGTGGCCGTTGGTATCATGTTCTGTAGGCTAACATAGATTTGTCTCATATGATTCAATAGACGACTTTTGCGCCTGCCAACCTCACAGGGCCAACCCAGCAAACACAAAACATTTTAACAACATTTGTACAATGTTGCACCAACGTTGAAGCTGTTGGGTTTTCAGAAATTCCGCGTAGACTTTTGCGAAAGGCATATGAGATAATAGACTGCTTGCACGAGTTTGCACAGTGAACAATTGGCTGATTAAAACAGTTCCGAGCTGCTCACTGTGTGGCGTGTTGTCATTGATAAGTGTGTAACAGTTGTATGATTAAAACAGTTCAGCGTTGCTATTGGCGTGTTGTTATTGAAAAAGGTGTCTCGCTACCGCGATCCACAACTTCAAGCGATTGAAAATTAGTCGGATTTGTAAAATTAAATCGTATCCTGTATCTGGCACTTAAAGCACAGTGCATCGTTGTAGCGAGACACAGCTTCAAGTGACTGAAATTTTTAGTTAAAAAACTCTTGATAAACAATTGATTAAATGAAAATATGCCTTCAACCTGATATATATTGGACATACATTTTACAAATCACATTCATTTTCAGACGTACATCGTTGTAGCGAGCCACAGCTTCAAATTATAAAGGAATAGCTCAGTGTTCTAGGGGTTGAAAATCCACGACTTACTGACTAAGTTATAGTAATGTGTTACTCCACTGTTTAGGTCACTTGGTTGAAAATTTTGCTCTTTTGACATCGTGCTCCATACATGTTTTTCCCAAGGACGCATGTTGGCGATAAATGTCATGTTGGTTTTGAGCAGTTCATCACCATACCCTAGTCTCTCTACGTTAGGACGATATCTCCAGACCAGGGTGCAGTTTCGACCCCAACCATCGTTTATACCTTCAAATCCCCAAATCAGTTTAAAATCTCCAGATCTAAAACACAACACGTACTTATAAATATAATTTGCTACATAAATATATATTGACACAAATAAATCTAGTTATTAAACCTATATGTAATTATATAGCATATGTAATTAAACATTTTGTAATCATAGAGATATCGCATTGATATTTCATCGCCAAATATGTACTGTATAATTTCCAGTGAGATGCTTACTTACAAATAGCCATGCCACGAAGAATCTAAAAATTATGATTTCCATGACTTCCTCCCATTTTCATAAGAAAAGTTAAGACTGTTGTAATTAAAATGAGGAATACAGATAATCTCATTTTAGGAATCTTAGTGAGACGGGCCTCTGATACATAATTTTCACATGATAGCTTACATGAAAATTAATTATATAAGTACTTGATAGGTAATTAAATTTTAATATATAAGTAAGGATATTACTACACCACATATAAAATTATATATTCACGTAAAATTTATTTTTCGATCGTTTATTTTTCAATTATGTGTACGTGTACACGATACACATGATAAAGTTAAGATTTTGTTGCATTTTCTGCTTTATATATAGCACATCTAAACCACGTTTAGCGTATGTTTAACAGTTACATAGGACTGGATGTTTTCATTATAATTTGTATTGTAAATTTAACATGTTTAATATAATCTCACATGTAGTCTGCTGATGATGGTGGAGTTTCCCTGAAGGTTTCGATGGGGATTGATAGATTAAATACATTTTTTTCTCTTGATGAAGGCTGGGAGGCCTGAGCGTATGGGCCAAAATACATGTAAGTCTATATTTCGACGCTTCAGATTCTTTGTATAACGCCACCTGGTGAATGTATGTTATATAACTCTAGTTTACTAGATAAATTAAACATCATTGTCTGACCAAATAAATATACTAATACCACTGTATTTAAATAAAATACGTGACTATATAAGCCTATAGCCGCAAACTTTTGCAAACATATTTTCCAATTAAATATATCTACCGAATTATATCAGATGTGTTGGCAGGTCTTTAAATATAACGTTATAGCATGGATATACTATATTTTATTCAGTGTATGCAATTGATGTCAGCTACGAACTATGTAGTTGTAATTATTAATACAAAATTTGAGTTCCCTTGTCAAAATTGTCCACATTAAACTAGTGCAGTTTTAGAATATTACCTGAAAGCAGCTTGGCCAAAAGATACTTTGGGGTTCATGTCAATATTGTAGACGAGTTCTTTTCGTAGGGAATCACCACCTCTCAATATCATGTCTGACTGATCCAATCCATCAAGTGTATTATCTGATAACCAAACAGTATATTTTACATATTACGAGTTGACCGTTATCACTTCACTACACTCATAACTGTTTATCCTTTCTGTTTTCCTTTCAGAAATGTACAAGAGAAATGAGTTTTAAATTTCAAAGATCGGCATATTACAACTCATCTGTACAGCTATAAGTATTTTTACGCACTTGAAGTTGTGGGTCGTGGTAAAAATGAAATGAATCGGGCTTTAGGCCTCCTTTGTGCACATATAGGCTAAACAGGGCCGGGGGAACCTCCTGGGGATGGTGAGATTAATGAGATGACACTGTCCTCCAGACACATGCTTCGAAATTCGAGCCCTGGCGGTCTGAAGCCGAGCACGCTACCTCTCGGTCACGGAGGCTCCCCACAATACTGAGCTTTACACGTGGATGGGGAAGAAATATGTTCGTTTCTGTGGGTCGCTGTAGTGAGACACAACTTGTAGTGGCTAAAAAATATATATACAATTTATATGATTATATAATGTAGGCCTACCACTGTTAAATAATGTAATTTTTTTTTTAATTATCACATCGCTTGTTCGTTTATTACCATCCTCAGGAGGTTCTTCTGGCACGATTTAGCCTATATAATATGTGCACAAAAGTGGCCTAAAGTCCGATTCATTTCATTTCCTTTTCATTTGTTCGTTTATGATTTTGTAGGTTCATAAAGTATGAGCAACAAATTAGGACTGTATACTGGTTCTTTTGGAATGACCGAATTTATCGGAAATATTCTCAAACTTGTACCAGGAAAATACTAACAGTTTTTTTTTTAATTGATGTTACTGTAAGCCGTGTAAGCCCGGGTAATAATAATAACTATCACCTGTGGCATTTTATCTGGGTTAAACATACCAACAAAATGATGACCCGGAATTGCTTGACCCGGGGCAATCTGTGGGACAATGCCACGGGATACTTTCCAGCGACAGATTTAACTCGAGATTTCGTCATTACCCCGGGTTAAAGCTGCATTACTGTTTTGCTTATTTATTTAAAATATTAATTAATGGAGAGTGGTTATTACGTATTGATTGGTACCATGAAATTTTTGAAGCCTTTGAATAACGGATATACTTGTCCACGATATATAATTTTATAAGGTCATTATTATAGTCCAGTCATTCTAAAACCAACCTAATAGAACATCACTAATTATTTATTTGTTTTTAGTCATACTTTACTATTCAGCTAAAATTTATTCATTCATTCATTCATTCATTCATTCATTCATTCATTCATTCATTCATTCATTCATTCATTCATTCATTCATTCATTCATTCATTCATTCATTCATTCATTCATTCATTCATTCATTCATTCATTCATTCATTCATTCATTCATTCATTCATTCATGCAATTATTTATTCAATTGTTCATTAATCCCTTCATTCCTTCATTCCTTCATTCCTTCATTCATTCATTCATTCATTCATTCATTCATTCATTCATTCATTCATTCATTCATTCATTCATTCATTCATTCATTCATATATTCATTCATATATTCATTCATTCATGCAATTATTTATTCAATTATTCATTCATTCCTTCATTCATTCATTCATTCATTCATTCATCCATTCATCCATTCATTCATTCATTCATTCATTCATTCATTCATTCAATCATTAATTCATTCATTCATTCATTTATTCATTCATTGTGTGAAATTTGCCAAGGGTTTAAGTTACCCGTGGCAAAAGCTTGTGGCTCAATATTGCCCTGGGTTAACATGCGGGGCAAGACCTGCCACACCCCGCTTACCACGGGAAGTGTCCCGAGGTGTTCAACTTTGGACTGGCAGTACTGTAGTTCTGATAATGTGTTCGAGTTCCAGCATAGAATGATCTTTGCCAATGGGCTTATTGCAATATTACCACAATATTTTGAATATAATTTACTAGTTTAAAAAATGTATTAGTAAATATTAATTAATAATACATGTATTACCTGCTTCCACACCAGCAATGCTTAATATAGTCTGATGCCAATCGGTGACATGGAACAAGCTGAAAAAAATGAGAGCATTATAATAAACATTAAATGTGCCCACATTGCTAACATCATTTTTAGACATGCAAAGTATCACACAAAAATACAAGTGTCATTCATTACCAATAGCTAGCAGCTCCTTCGGTGCTTCAGTGATTTCGATGCACTTTATTTCAAAATATTGTAAACACACAATGAGCATAACACATCATCGGTTCATCCCACAGGATTAACCTGACATCAAAGGGCTGCGGGATCAATTTTAATATATATCAAGTCAAGATCAAGTTTAATATATATACATACTATTATCTTATTATTGAAGTTGTGGACAGACCTGTGGGTGCGCCGGAACATTTTACTTCAGCTGTACTTTACTGTAAATACTGTGATTTTGAATGCATTTCATCATACTTTATTTCTTGATTACTTGAGCTTTTGATAATACCATGCAACTAACATACAACCAGAAAATTCACACACAAAAGTATCAGATACTAGTAGTAGTTGGGTTAGGTGGAGAATTGTCTTCAAGTGTCAAGTGAATTGAAATGAACTGTGTCTTCTTTTAATAAAAAACGCAGTCTCAGGAATGAATATAATGCGTTGAAAACAGAATAGGCCTACAATTGACCAATGTCTGTGCGATTGATGAATACGGCGCAGTGAGTGTTAACACATACTGTCTGGTTCTTTAAACTTATTATTCTGTGCAGAATCTTTTGTTAGAAGGTATTTCCCCTTTGAGTTTTTATTCAATCAGCATGCAATTTGGACACCATATTCCCAGAGTAGTCAGGACGTGTGCTGTGACTTTTCTAAGTCATCCAGCTTATTCTGCCGGATTGTCTGGATCACTATAATCTTGAATGTCAAAATGCAATTTCTGCTTAGTTGTAAAGTGAGCAGATACTGCATTTTGGCTAGCATGGCAGTAGGCCTATAATAGGGTCAAATGTTGGTTTAATAGTGTTCGGGTGATTCTCCATTCATTGTCAGGAGGGTGAACATGGTGCCCCTATGTCCAGACTGACTCCACCCTTTAGTCTCTAGGATTTATGATACAATACATTCACCCAATGTTTCAATTGCTGGTCAGCGTCGCAGACAGTGGCCCATTATTAAACCAAAATTGTGTATTAGGTATGGACAGTTGAAACCTCCTGACCTCTGAAAATTAAAGTCTGAAGTCTAAAAGTACAGTTCAGAATGGCTGCCAAAAAACTCATACGCGAAATTCCAATCAATCTGTCATAAGAAAAATAACCCAACAGAATTCAAAATGGCCGCCACAAAAACTGATAAAACCTAGCCCAAATATTATTGTTACTTGAAAAGTCACAATTCCCCTCTAGTTAATATTGTAATTAATAACTATGCCAATGTTTTAACATACAGAATATAATGCTGTCCCATATGTGAAAAACTAAAATCAACCTTACGTTGTGAGAATTTTTAATCGGGTTATTATGAGAAAAAAACATTCTCAGTGTATCAAATTATTATTGAAAATGGTGTGTACACGTGAACCGATACTTTTAATGATTTTTAATGAAAATTTGTTTGATATAATGTGACGAAATTTGTGATGTTCAACACAATGAAATGCCCTATTTAAATAATAAAACTATTATTATCCATATGCATGTAGTTTAAACATATTTAAAACACTAAAAATCAAGTTTGAGCTGTTTAAATTTGCAGATTAGCACAAATAAAACATGTACTTTTTCAATGTGGGTACCTTTAAAATCCCAAAACTAATATTTGTTGCATTCATATCAAGATCCATATGAGGAGCAATAATAAAGCATACTAATTATTTGTATTCTAGATGCAATTAAGCTGAGAATAAGAGGGATACATATTATGTGTACACTAAATGTAACTTTCAGCTCACTTGTAAAATAGTGGACAATAACACATCTGACTTCTGCTATTACGTGTACTCGTAACCTTTCTTTCGGTCAAAGGTGGTCAACATTGAGGATAAAGTATGTAATTAATTCCAATTTAAATGACAACTAAATGATGTGAGGTGATTATTTATTGGAATATCTCATATGAAATTGTAGATGTACATACATATATTTTATTCTCATCGTAAGGGGCATTTATGACTATTAGTCATAAATACAGTATAATACTTGATTTACATTTGTGCTACAATGCAAATATACATGTCTCCCCTTTCGATCCAGACTTATACCAATTCCATATTCAGACCCTTCTGGTGTATGGACTCGCACCAAAATCTTGGCCATAGTAGGGTCTTTCATTTGCTCAACCAACTGGCAAATCGGTCCAGCGATTCAAACTTGAGTGTTCTCACAAAAAAAGAAGGGCGTCATCTTGAAAAATGACTGCTGAGTTGACACAGTCCCAAAATATCGGCGGCGGCGCACGACCACAGTGAAAACAATACGGTGTAAAAATAATAAATTAGGGTTAAACATGGAATAAATCAGTTAAAGTCCACCCCTCCGCCCTGATAAAAAGGTCAAGACTATTTCATCGTTCATTGGTAGCGTGGTTATATCGTACAGGGTTCGAGTCCCGTTACGTTCGATATTCTTTCACAGGCGCACACACGTACATGTACATGTAGGCCTACATATCGGTGGAAAAAAGTAATTATAGTTGGGCCTAACACAATCGTGTATAATACAATAAGGTTAGTTTGGTAAAAACACGGGTTATTTTATTTAGGAAATTTTCACAGCTAGTCAGTCAAATCTGTAACCGCAAACAATCCACTAAATTAGTGGATTGTTCCCAGGACGAGACACATTTGTCGTAAACGTTTCACGCAAATGCGTGCGATCCAGATCATCCGAAAAAGCTACAATGGATTGGTCCTTGGCCTAGTGTTGTCTGTTCCACAGATTTGAGCGGCAATTAATGAGTCAATATTGTTGTAAACATAAATGATATTATTATTATTCTTTTTACAATTAGCCATTATTCTAAGATAATACTATTGATTGTGTTGTCACGTACCCATTGTGAATGGTGTTGCCTCCTCTGACAAGCGGGCCTGCCACGAAGCTCACAGCTCTAGCGCCTCCTTCCCAAACAGAGCCTTTAGCTCCTCTAAGGGGACTGTTATCATGATGGGCTGATATGTCCCCTCCATTCTGGTTTAAAACAAGTCATGTTCACTATAATGAATAGTTGGATTAGGAAAAAGAAAAAATCTTTTGCATCGTGTTAATTATTTAAAATGTAATAAAATGCATAGTGTAAACGCAATAAATGAAAGCAAGACTCATGTTTCAATCAATATATAAATGTGCATGCCAGATTTTAATATCATGTCGTCTGTCTATTGTGAAATGGATACGATCACATACATCATAACTGAGTGCTAATTTTGTTGGCAAGGCTGTGATGTCACTTAACGGCCATATGAACATGAAATATTCACACTTACTCTGCACAAAAAATAATTCCTTTATTATATTTTCTTTATTTTATGTTAAATTACATTGAGTATGATATGTTTGTTTTAACAAAGTGCGGTCGATTTTCTAAAAAAAAACGAAAGTGGGCGTGGGGGGATTATTTTGTGTTTATCAGCTATGGTTTACTCTGATAATATCGATAATTTGGCAATGTTTGGGCAGAGTAAATAGTGGACAAATGTTATGCTTGACATTATCGGTTACGAAATCCGCTCATCCAAAAAAAACTGTACGTTTTTGAAACTAAATGTACATAGAAATTGCAACCTGAGACAAACAAATAGGCCTACTACAGTCTTATATCTTACTTAGGTATTGGCCATATATCTGCATAATACTATGAACAATGAAGGTGTAGGTGGAGTTTTTTAACTAGACAAAATCCCTTAGTATGACAAAATGATAATTGTATTTTTGGGGTTGTCGATATCTACCGTAATTCACAACATAAAATTATTATAACAGTATTTCATATTGTTGAATACTCACATCTGATGCTATTATAATCAATGTATTGTCATAGAAACCTCGATCTTTTAGTGTTTGAATAATATTTTGAATACTGTCATCCACATGGGTCATCATGGCTGAAATAAATGTGTCATCATGAATAAAATTAACATTGATTTTTTAATTACTCAAACATACAATGATATGTAATTACTTATAATATGTTTGTCATAATAACGTTAACTCCATGTTCTTCCTAACCATCTTCAATGCATAAATATAATACACAATGCATAGTGACTTAATTTTATTACTGAGATTATAATTGAAAATAGTACGAAAAATGCTCACCTGATAAAATCTTCCTCTCTTCATTTTCGACAACAGACGCTTTTGTGAGGTATTTCACTGGTGCCTACAAATGTATGTTAACATGTTAAATAACACTCTATGGAATCAGAGGACTTGAGCTTCAGTGGCGATGAAATGTTCGGGTATTTGAAGGTTGAACACATTAGTATAACCTATTATAACTAACCAGTAATGGATAATGAGGTGCGACGTGACTGATCCACATGAAGAACGGTTGATCAGCTCTTTGCTCCTTCAACTCTTTCAACAGGTTTGTGGATCGTTCCGTTATAAGATCCTATTCAAACATAACATAGTTTGTAAATTCTAAAGTAGTCAAGTAGTAGAATTGTCTACAATACTGGCACATAGAGATAAACATCAAGCTCATTATTATGTAGTCATTTATCAGTTGGAATATAGAAAAAAGTACATGCTAGATAACAATATTATTTTTATGACAGTAGCTTATATAACATATAGCTCTACATCAACATATAGGTCTACATGTAAAATATTATTATTATTATTATTATTATTATTATTATTATTATTATTATTATTATTATTATTATTATTATTATTATTATTATTATTATTATTATTATTATTATTATTATTATTATTATTATTATTATTATTATTATTATTATTATTATTATTATTATTATTATTATTATTATTATTATTATTATTATTATTATTATTATTATTATTATTATTATTATTATTATTATTATTACTATTATTATTATTATTTTTATTATTATTATTATTATTTTTATTATTATTATTATTATTATTATTATTATTATTTGTTTCACCTCCATGTCAGGGTTAGAAATTGTCAATGCTAAATAGGTAAACAAATTATCTGGAACTCAATGGTATATCTGTTCTGCTTGGAATAGGATTTACGCAAGTTGGTTAAAATGTGCAAGGGATCAGAGATGTATACCTAAAATTGGAAAATATATAGTGACCGCCAGTTTAAGATGCAATCCGTGCATGTGAGATATATTTGTACTACTTGTACACTTCGTTTGTTGCTGCTGGGATCACAGCAGATGATATGTTCAGCCGATAGGGATCACAGAGTGAATGTCTAATACTGTATACAACCAATATCGTACTCAATCAGGCTGTACATTCAGAGAGGCAATTATCTTGTTGTTGTTTTGAAAAAAAAACACTTGTGCAAAGCAGAACCATCTTCCACAACAAGTTGTGTATGAGCATGCGGTAAGCACTCGGGTGAGACTGGCCAAGGGAAGATGAGCAGAGCTTACCTAAGCCTGTTGGTCATGGTTGAAAGCTGTGTAATACAGGGGATATTGCACCTCTTTTAATGACATTTCGACTGGCGAAACTATCTTCATGCATATGCCAGTTGGTCTATCTACGTCATTTTTGCTCATGTAACATGAATAAAATATCATCTACAGAGGCCAGCTCCTAAAATATATCATAGCGATGATGACAATAATGATGTTGACAAAGATGTCGAAGGTGAACACCGATTAGAAATTTGAATAAATTGTGATATTATGTGCCATTATGGCTATATCTATGATCAGGTCTATTGAGAGCAATTACAGGTTTCCCACTTTTTAGGTGACAGTCGGATAAACGGCGACGAATACATTATGTTATTACGTTTTGGCTGTCATCTTGAAAAAAAAACACTTACAATTATTTATTAGATAATACATGGACTATATCCTTTAATACGTATATTTAATTTATCAGTTCGTTTGTGAGTTATCAATAATCTAAAGATTACGAGCATATTCCCAAGTACCTAAAATGTGGTGTACCTAAGATGTCACAATTTTGAACTATATCAGGTCTATCAACAATCAACATATATCAGTGTACCTCATCATATTATAACAGGCTATCCCATTTTGTTCGATTACAACACCGAGAATGTGGTATCATCTAGGTCGGAATTGAACATTTTATGAATTAATCCCTGATAAAAACGGCAAGCTTGTTTGAGTACCATGTCTTGTGTTAACGGCATAGTAGGTTTAATATAATTATTATCCGTCATTAATATTGGTATTACGTTACATTTTTATCTGGAGCAATGCTGGGTAAAGTTATTTGCACATTCACGAGATTATATCTGTTTTAATAATACTTATAATAATTAACAATATTTTAATGCGATATAAATGCTTTTAAAATGCTTTTAAAATCTATTTTAAGTATTTACCATTTACATTCTCAAAATATGCAGTATGTTATCATAACTCTGTATACGAATATCCATGTGATTTCACCAAGCTAACAATATTGTATTTACAGTGTACATGCTCATAATATACATGTATCTATGACAAATACGTCTATAATGACTTTTATTTATGTCAATAAAATATATGTCTGTACAGTGGCGGATCCAGGGGGGGGGGGGGACTAAAATTCACCAAACGCTCCCAAAACCCCAGGCGCCCTCATTTTCTTCAGATCCACTGCTGTATGTATGTTTTTCTGCCTAGCAAATCAATTTTGAACGATATAGGCTATATACAGATATACCTTTAAAAGTTGATCAGAATTATATGTTAGCTTTTGAGTTATCAACAATCTACATACAAAGTGTTGTATATAGCTAGTGATGCCACACTATTTAGAAGTACATCATATCTAGAAATACCTCACATATACCAGCATACCACATTAAATCAATAAACTAAGTCAATATTGTTTGTAGAGTTAGTCAAGGTAGTATGACAAATACGGTTTATGAATTGAACGCATTGTCAATAATATGCGACACTTATCAATACACTATAACTATTAAATGTAGTTATTAAAATAAATCAAACTGACCGTGCTATGTGTTCCGTTCGCTGAGTAATTGAGCTGGTTGTTATCCCACCAGTCGTATACTAGTGGTTCAGGAGGCTCTAATAATATGTAATATATATGCACATCAAATATTTTTGAAAATGCATACCAAGCAAAGTTTGTTATCATGTGCTATTGAATAGCAATATAGTTCTTAAATGTCATATTTTGTTGTCTTTCACATGGCATATACTTGCCTGACATGTGTGTATAATGGTTTGTTGCTCCGCCAATTATACCAGAGAATGTGTCAAACCCTCGCTCCAATGGTAAACATGCCTTTTGACAGGACCCAAGATGCCACCTGTCAAAACAGCCATGCATATGTGTTTGTGCATAAGCCTGTATAATATACAAGTAGAAAAAAACATCTTGAACTGATACAAGCCAAAATAGTTGGCCCAATTAAAAATAATTTTCAATTTAATCTTACGACTTCAATATTCTCCATGAATTCGGAAGTTTACGTACTTGCCCACAATATGTGTACCATAACCAACCCTTTTGAGTTTTTGTGGTAGAAACTCCATGTCAATAGGACTACAATGCGGCATAGACCCTTTCACAACCAGGTGCTGAAACAGTGTATTTGTATTATCGGATGGCTATTCTGACGTAAACTGTAGGTTAAAATGTGAGCATATAGGCCCGGGAGAGGGCTGTTTAATGTAGACTACACCATCTCACTCTCCCACCAACACCATTAAAAACATAATTATCAACGAATACAAATACGGTTGCAGAACAAATAAAAATAAACTTCTACGGCGATTAGGCAATAAGTTATAGCCAAATCGTTATAAAACGAATTAATTATGCTAATTATTCATTTTTTGAATGTTTAATGAAAAAAATAGAACCCAGCATTTTCAGACTAATTGGACTACGTGCACACAATTTTCATAAAAAACTCTCTGCAAAAAACATTTATTTTGGCCTGTTTTGCAATTGGACTAAATATGCATGATGGTCACCCATATAATAAATAGACTAAATATGGTCACCTATGTGTAGGTTACTGTGTGTTGTTTAAACTGAACCGATACATAACTAATGGCAAGATCAATAAAGGATTGCTGCAACGACAACACAATGAAAACCTTGAAGTTGTGTCTCGCTGACGCGATCCACAACTTCAAGTGAGTGAAAATTATTCAGATTTGACAAAATGGAGGTCAACTCTTTGCAAATCTTGCTGATTGATGTCACATTTTATCTTTAACATGTTTATAAGGTGGTACTTAATGTGCTAATAAAAATGAAAACCCGAATATATGCGGCACCGGCGGTTAAAGGTTCAACTACAATGGACTGTTGTGAATATCAGAACAACATACAACTGTGGCATAGTGTTCTAATATTCACTACAGTCCATTGATCATCTGAGCGGTCACATACAATTATTGTTATTGGAAGGTTTGTGTACAATGGACTCTACCTGCATTTTTGACTTGAAAGGATATATTCCCGTCATAAGAGCATGTCTGGAGCTGTCATAAATAAAAACAGGTTCAAATCAATGCTTCGCTGCGGGTGATGCTATCAAAATATTGTTCACCACATGCATATTTAACCCGTCATCTCACATAACTCATAAAATCGATATTCACAAATATATCAAGGTTGTATGCAGCATATGTCAAGTCCAATTTATCACTCATAACGGAATGAATAATGGGTTTGTGCAAAAAACAACTCAATGAATACCTCGAGCGTGACCAATTCTACTTTGAAAAGCCAACCTGATAAGAAATCGACATTTTCAGAGACCTTGTAGCATGTACACAAACTGTTAATAAACATCCTTGCTATAAGGAACATTTTGCGTCAGCCTGTCTCGCAATTGAACTGAAGATATATGTGCTATAATTCAATTGCTGGAGCGAATAGAAAGCTGCAAAATTGACTCTTTTTCACTTTAACACTTATATTGCTAGTTATTTAAGTTACTTTATTTAATTTTTTAACCACTGAAGGTTGTTTCTCGCTACGGCGATCCACAACCTCAAGTGTATTTGAGCCCAAACATTTACAAATCTTGATGTTTAACCCTTTAAGCCCCCACGATGCATTAAAGCATCATTTTACACCATTGAAAACTTACTTGATTTTTTCACAGCTAAGGGTTTTAAAAGGCAAATTTTGATAAAAAAATTCCACGAATACATAGTAATTTTCTTTAATTTATCACCCACTTCAAATCATTTTCATCCACTACAAGTCGAGAATTGCGACAGCAATTCGCGGCTTGTAGTGGATGAAGATGACAATGGTAAAATCAGGCTGGAAAGGGTTAAACAAAGTGATGTGATCGCCCAATAAAACCGATTAAAAACAACAATTATCGTGATTATCGATCAAATGGTTAACAGGCAGTTCTAATGCTAAATTGTATTAAACCATTTTATATAACCGTTTAAACACTCACGTCAAAGCATCATTTTGCATTACTGAAGAAAGATTTGAATGTTATGCAAAACCAAAACGCAGTAACTGCATACTTGTAAAGTAATCAGTTGCTGCCTTTTGGCTTTGCACGGTACTTACAATCTTTTCATATACCATACGTCGTCAGAACCGACCAAAATATCAAACAAACTATTGATTGTACAAATGTCATCATGTACTCTATGGATTAAGCGTTGTTAAGAAAAAATAAATTTTTGTAGAAGTTTTTGTTAATGTACACTAGCAGGTTTTGGGTTAAATGAAATAAATTAACACTTTACACAAGAGCCAATAGCTTTCTGTTCATCGCTACTGCAACCCTAAACTTTAATTTGGTAAAGCAGCTATAAAAAACGTTAATAATTATTTTTAGCGCCTGGAAGGTTAAATGTACAGGTGAGATCTCAATTAAATCTTCTGAAATTCAAAAGGTACACTTTCTACACACAGTCACGTGGCATTTACCATGTTGATCATTATATTTAAAACTGCGTCAGCAAATAACAGTGGGTGGTGCAATATCGAACATGTTGTAAATTTACTTAAAGGGACATGCCCAGGTCTAAAATCATCAGAAAATCTGTGATTTTATTTTAGTTTATTATTATAACCATATGATGTAAACATTTCCATAGACTAGAACTAGAACTGTTTTTAGGTTTTTGTGCTGCGCACTTAGCAGTTAGGCTCGATATAGAGACGAAATTCCCGTATTTCTTATTTTTGACATGGTTGTCAATACTTAGCAATCGGGAATTTCGATATCTAGCCTAATTGGTAAATGCGCAGCACAGAAATTAAAAAAAACTTTTGCAGTTCTAGTCTATGGACATGCTTACATCATATGGTCATATTAATAAGCTAAAATAAAATCACCGATTTTTTTATGATTTTAAACCTGGGCATGTCACTTTAATTTAATGCATTGAAGACATAGTATACATTGTATCCCGTAGTGACATATAATTGCACCTGTAGTGTACCGTGGGTTCGTAAACGACATGCTACACCGCCCAAAGGTTGGATCCTTTCTCTGAATGTATTGTCAATTTATACGCAGTAATAAATATTTATATTACAAACACCAGGCCAATGTTAGAAAATACACTGTTGACAATAGCAATGACATAAATCTGCAGTTATTCATGTGTTCGATTCCCCACCTAACTTTATCGGCCCCAATATCATATACCTACACTGTATAGCCTACATCTGACTAATTAACGCTGGTATAGATGATCATAGGATAGTCATGTCATTGTTATTTATTATGTATGTATGTACACAGCGAAATTTGGGGTACTTTGTGTGATAAGCACCGTGATGACGTGTCTAATAACCTAGATTCAAGTATTCTACACGATACTTAACCAATCACAGTGCGTAATTAATCATATTAGTCTCTATCAAAATGACGGGATGGGCGTGGTACGGTTCAATACATTTTTCACTATAAATCTGGCTTCCTGTTTAAGAATCTTACGGAGAACATGCTTGTTGCATGTAGTGCTGCTCCAGAATTCGTCCGGATCTGGCGAGAGAATCCAGGTAAGGTGTTCTCATGTCTGGATTATGATATCCAATATCATTGTAACCTGCAAAAATCAGAATGCGGTTTAATCTGAAGCTTATGATCAACAATTTATGATCAGTAATGCCTGTATTTTTTGTTCTTGTTGATTTAAAGATACAGTGTAAGAAATAAACGTTGCCCCCGAACTCGAGCTCCTTGCGACATTTTATTTAACCTTTTTATTTAACCATTTAAATCCTCACGATGCGTCAAAGCATAATTTTGCATCTATGAAGAACAAACTAATTCCCTACAGCTAGGGGTTTGACAACGAATGGAAGTGATTTAATAACACCATTTGTAATAATGTTGTTTATTTCAAAGGCAAAGCCTTATAACCCGACATACATAATAAAATATTACATTTTTACAGTCTAAATTAGGTTATAGATGTTTCGCTGCACCCATAGAAGAACATAGGTTTCATGTATTTTCTGGGGTTTTTTGCTTTTTCTGCAGGTCGCCATATAGAAACAAGGACATTTTTATTTGTATTTTTGTAGCTGACAAAACCATCGCAAATCTTGCAAAAGTTACCTGGTATGCCTTTGTTTTTGCATAATTATAGGGCGGGGCCCTGGTGCGGTGGTTAAAGCTGCCTGCGAGGAAAGTCAGAGATCTCAGGTTTGACCACGCTCTGACATTCAAGTTTCGAAGGAACAAAATGTTTCTTCCCCGCTCACTCGTAAATGTTCAATATTGTGGTGAGCCTCCGTTACCGAGAGGTAGCGTTCTCGACCTCAGACCGTCAGGATTCGAATGTCGAATTCTGGGAATGGAGGACTGTGTCATCTCTCCCATCTCACTTAAAAGCTCATTCAATTTATTTTTGTGTAATTATATAGTAAATAAAACATCACAGTACGGTAAAATTAACGCTAAAAATATACATAAGATTATATTTTTTTAAACATATCTTCAAATTTTAAATAATTTACACAGAATGGCAAATATAATGTTTAGGATTGTCAACTTGTAGTGATAAATATTATTTAAACTCGGCTAACTAACCAAAGGTAAACAAGATGATCCATTTTAGTGATATTCACAACTATTGTTGATAATAATTGCTGTTTTGAGCTGATTATTCGTGTTTTAAATACCATTTTTAAGTCATTCATGTCTGAAACTATAAATATAAATTGTTTTATCCCGTTTGAAGTCTCACTGAGCCGCAGTGTATCTCACGCTCTCATGGTGAAAGTCACTGATGTTGAGTGAATTTGAAGTAGATTAAATTTAAAAATAGCTAATATTGTGTTAATAACGTTAACTTGTTTTTTATCGACATTTGTCATGTTAGGATATGTCCCTACATGTAGGCTATATAGGGCATAGTATAAGTTAGATATATGCACAGGATATGTGAGATAAATGTGATGGTGACGACGTAAGTTTAAAAAGACAATAGAGATAATATTTCTTACCACACGAGACCCTTGTACTGTTTGAAACAGTGATAGGACATTTTTACATACTATTTTAGTAAATATTTAAAGCTATAGACCCCTCTATGTATGTTTCTGTTTTTTGTTGTACCCCTTGTTACCTCTGTAATCAGAGTGGTGCTTTCTGGGTACAGATGAGTCCTGCTTTTCGCACACGGTGGACTACTCCTTAAAATTACTGTGATATAGACTTCATAATAATTATTGTTATCGGTGTGGTGTGGTCACTCCCACAACTACGATTTCGTAGCTTTTGGTCGCGCGGATGCTCAGTCATCAAGACTGCACACGCCCAGTCTTGGTCGTGGCCCGTTTTGGCCGTCGTAGACAATCATTGCGGTGTGGTGTGTGACCTGCGACGCGATCGTAATGTCTCCACATTGCTTCTGAAACACCACTAGGGGGCCTACACAATCACCACTACCATCGCCAAGTCGGTAACAATCTTGCTGGTGTCATACTGCCGTTGTGGAACCAGCTTGTCTGCTATTTTCGAAAACCTGCCACGATGGTCACGTTCTAAGTGTGTGGGCGCGTTAAGGCAATAAAACAAGTTTCTATAATAGCCAGAACTGTGGTGATATCCGATTAATATCAGCGGCAGCCATTTTGAAAATGGGCAAAAATAATCAAAAAAATATACAACATTGTCATGCAATCTGAAGTAATTGAAATCTACGCAAAAAAAATAGAGAACGTGTTGACATACGGTATTACTAGATTGATGAGGATGTTACACAGTTTTAAGCAAAAATATATACTCGTATATAGAGCTGATATTACCTGAAATCAACACAATTTTATGGATATCCATCCTGTGTTTGATGCTGACCCTTAACCCTTGTCCTGCTAGACCCGGATATATACGGTTTTAAGCATATTTTAAGCCAAATAATATGTCACTGCAATGGACAATACAGTTTGTGGTAGATGTTCAGTTAGTAAAATAACTCAATTTAGAAGATGTATATTTTCGAAAAATATCTATATTTTTCGTCATTTGAGGCTGGAAATTGCGTTAGCAACTGGAATAAGAAAATACCACCTCATGTAAGCGGCAACAATAGGTACGCCCCCCCCCCCGATTTTTTTTTTATTTTATTCTGATGAGTTGCATAGGTTCGTAACTTTTTTATACGTTTACAGTTTGTGTAAACTATACTTGACTAATTGAAACATAATTGACCAATAGAGAGTTATAGGAGCATAACTATATAATTTATTACAAAATGACTAAAGACTCTTATTTTATATCATGGTCTTTATATCAGTTGCTAACCTATAGTTCAATTCGTTAAATTTGATAATGTATTTGTACATGTTGTCCTATTTGTTTATTTTAGTTCGGATTTTAACCTAAATTATAATTTAGACACAAGTGTCGAAACATATGTTAGTCACAACTATTTTTTTGTATATTTGTATATTATATATATATTCAGGATTGCGCAATCTACCTGGGTCTAATCTAACGCGAAATATGTGGTTGATTGCGAAATTAGGTTTGTTAAAAATCAAAATTGTAAGCAGAATGGGGAATGATTCAGCCATGCAGTGTGTAATATTACCAAATGCAATGTGTTTATCTTGAAATTTTAGATAGATTAATTAAATCAGATGAATCATGTGGAAAGTATCCATCCAAACTAACCTAAATCATCCAGCATTATATAAAGTATATTTGGCTTTCTCTCAGAGCTTTGGTCTGCAACAAAAATACAGCTTAAAGATCTTATATAACATAATTTATAAACATGATAAAACATGCTTGGCGAAATTATATTTCAGCCACACTTTCTCTGAAAGTCATTAAAATTATCAATAAAAACTACAGCATATATTACAGAACTTACGTAATTATATGTGTATCACAGATACTCAAGATAAAAAATTTAGAAAAGTATTTGGCAAATGTTTAGACTCACTTCTCCTCTGTATTTTGTCAATAGCTGTCAGTATTCTGTTACTGCGCTCAAGCAGAATTCCTGTAAATTGACAGAGAAAACGGCTTGTCAGTAATATTCATATGCTGATAAGATTAAATAACGCTACAAAAACTAAATATTTGAAGTTGAGGTTTTTGTGTAGCCTAGTTGCGACCAAAAATTTGTTTTCTATTTTATTCCATTTTTATTTTTTTATTTTTATTGGGACCTCGAGCCCTCCTACCCACTTTTCCAAGAAATGTTGTTTAGGACACATTACATTAAAACAATTATTACACAGACATTAAAAAATCGATAAGACATAATTGCTTGAAGTTTGGGGTGGTTTTCGCATTCGCGACAATAAAATGATCGAAAACGCGGGAAAAAATATGCTTGCACAGACATGTTTGTGGCACCCTTAGATTCATCCTACCTAACAACAATTGTGTAGGTATAGTTCAGGAAAGGGACCCCAAAATACACAATTCGTTCAACCGGCAGTACATCAAAGATCTGACTTAACAGAATGGTGAAATAGATATTCAAGAACAACTCCAGGTAATTGTGCCATCACATTGTGGTATCAGCAATAATATTTTGACCGCTTATAGTAACCCTCATGTCTGGAGTTAGGGTTACGTAAACGTATGTCGTTGCTGCTCCATTTAGCCAATCGACACATGCGATATACCATAAAACAGATACATAAATGTCCATTATATGATATATCGCATACTGCTGCAGCAGTAAAGAAATTAGTCGCCCCTCCACATACGCTTAACCATAATGTTTATTACAATATCTTCAAAATGAACAACAAAACAAACTAGTCAACATAGTCAAAATGAAAACATAATAAAACTATTGGACATATCCGTATCTGGTCTGTGTTTTATCCACTGGTTTTCATATAATTTGGGTGTACTGTTGGACAATATTTTTATATTTGGTGACCTTCACTTTCAAATTATCAAAACACAAAATTGCATCTAGAATGTAAATAAAATACCTTATTTTCTATAGTTCATCGCACATGAAAACACAATGTATGGTTTCTGTATAATTTTCATTTCATAAATGTATTTCGAGTGTCTTTGGAAATAAATGATCTTTGTTTGACCAAATTCAATACGTCCTCCAGTTTTTTATATTTACTGTTGCTATAAGTATGCCGCTAAACATGCTGGCGAATAAATGATTAATTTGTAGTTTCTAAGTGGACCAGGATAACACGTTACTGACGAGTACATTTCGAAAAATAAATTGCAAAATGTCTGCGACATTCACCCTCAAATGAACAAAAAACAAAATGGCAATCAAAATGTAAATAAAACCTGTTCGCTTGGTTTATAGCACGGGGATGCTCAATTTATTTTTTTGCAAAACATGGGGACCTAGACATTTATTTATGTTTAGCATCTAACCCATATGTTATCGTAAAATGGAAGATAATCTCATTTTACATATATACAAATAAGATGTGTTTGCATCAATTTTTTTTACTATATTATAGTTAAAATGCATAAAAACGCTATTCTGTGCTGGCGGTTACCATTTTGAACTTAAAGGTCAAAGATAAGTCATTTTGAGCGAAAAACCTTAGAATTAATTTTCTCAATTCGAAATCATGCAGAAACCAGAAATTGTGCATTTATTTATTGGTAAGAAAACAATAGAAAGGATTTGTTTTTTGTGATAATTGTTTGCTTTGGTAATTTAAAGGTGAAGGACACTAAAAATAGAAGTTTATCCGACCAATTTAAATTCAGTACACCCCAAATATGTAAGCGAATAACAAAAGAATATAATTACATGTAAAAGCCGAGCAAAGTTCAACGTTTCAGATATCATCAGTCTAGGCTAAATACATACATTTTCATAAAAAATTCTAAATCTAAATACTACTGAGTGCTAAACATTTACAGATCTCGGTTTAGGAGACTCAGGCCACATAGAACCATGACACATAGTTATGCTTCATTAAGTCGTTTATGACAATGGTGACTAGTTTGTTGATTATTTTGTAATAAAAAACTATGTTTTAACGTATGTGGAGAGATGACTGTTTACTTCACTACAGCATGCGATATTATCATTCTAATGGAAATTCAATTCCCATGTGAAGATTTGTAAACTAGAACAGCAACGACATACGTTAATGTAACATTTAACCCTTTAAATATAAACATGTTTTGGGGAATCTTAATGATCACTGGAATATATCAATAATAACCAAGATCGTAATTACAACATGAAGTGAGCTCAGTCCCATTAAACTTAAACTCAGGGAATCGAACTTGGTTTAATTTTTCACAAAAACATTGTATAAGGCAAAATCCAGCCCTAGGGTAGTGGTTAGCACCACTGCCTTTCACGCCAGAGTTCGGGGTTCGGTTCCCGGTCTCGGCGGTTTGAAAGAAACAAAAAATGTTTCTTCTCCATCCACGTGTGAAAGTCATCGTTGTGGGGAGCCTCCGTGATCAAGATGTAGCGTGCTCGGTCTCAGTCTGGAGGACAGTGTCATCTCAATCATCTCATCATCCTCAGGAGGTTCTCCTGGCTCAGTTTAGCCTATATGTGCACAAAGGTGGTCTAAAGCCCGATTCATTTCATTCCATTTGTATAAGGCATTTTTACCCAAAACACTTAGTATAATTTCTGCTTCTTTTCTTGTAAAGTTTAAGAGGACAATTAATAGCGTATTTACTATGAAGTTGTGACGTGGTGAAATTGGTATATTCCCACAATACACACTCTTACCTGAAGCAAGATGTACCCGACAGTTAGATAATTTGATACTGAGTATATTGATACAAAATTCCACAATTGGTCAATTCATTCCAAAGACATGGTTATTTTTCAAACTTGACCGCTACTTTGACGGAAATAACGAAACACCCCTACCTAAGAAAATGGTCGATACGAAAAAATGGTACCACAAATTTACTCTAGCTGTTCTAGAAGTTATGGCCCTATACGTGACTTTGCATATTTCGATGGTGGCCATTTTGAAAATGACCACAAACAGGTAGTTTGGCTTCACTTTTGATGCTTGGGGAGGTCTAAGGAGCACCAAAAAATTGTGTCTCAGACTGTCCTGATGGAGCGGTGGTTTTTCGAACGGTAACCCTATTTGGCCATGGACTACTGTTACAGTAATTGTTTTTTGTAGATCACGCCCACACACTCTAGCCAGAACAATGGTCGTCCATGATTGACATTCTAAACTCTCGTGCGATAATATCACATGATTGGCCTTGGAAAACAATTTGAATAATTTCTTCCAAATATGCACTCGTAATATCAACACGAGCACGTGGTCTTTTGCTTACAGTTCAGCAAGTTTAATTACCAAAATAATTTAATTTTAGAATTAGATTTTAACACACTAGGACAATTAATATCTAGACATACATCTATATATAGTTAGGAACACGAAATTGTCTTTGGCTAAGAACACTGGATGCGCCTTTAAACCTAATACTTTGGGAGTATGCCTTGTTTCTTTGTTTTTTTAGCAGATGATTAGCTTTATTATAACCCTCGACATAAAAACTGTAAAATTAAATAAAGATTTTAATACGACAAAATTGCCGGCCTAATTAAATTATGAAACTTCCTATGTTAAGATGATGGAATTTTCCATGGTAAAATTTGGTTTTCATTTAAAAACATATGCAATTTATTAAATTGTATTACATTTGTATGACACTTCTAATGTGAGGTAATTTCTTGCTTAATGGCAAGTTTTGGAAATAATTCACTATCACATGCCTTTTTACCCTATTTAAACAAAATTTATTGTACAGCGGATGTTTCATCAGTAGGCCGACGATATTTCTCTTAATGGCATTATGTGACGTTATCTAATAGTAATTTTGGCATGTTAGTTATTTGTAGCCCGTATGTGTATGTCCATTATATCAAATTATAGTGAAATTAATCAAGTTGTAGGACCGTTAAGTATATCTGTAACAATGGTCACAGTAAAAAATGAAAAAGTATAATTGTGATGACATACTATAAATAATAATAATGATAATAAATAAACAAACATTTAGATAGAGCCATTTATCTGTAGCACAATCATGACCACTTTTGATAAATTGTCCGGTCACTGCAGTGCATATTAAAAAGATTAAAAGATGCAAACTAGATATTCAAATCGGGTAAATATATATTTAAAAACAGTTTAAAAGTAGATCACCGCCGAGGCTTTCACAGCTATTGAAACTTAAGCAGATACAATTTGAAATTAAAATAATAAACCCTTATAGCGATCCCCGCACTATGAGGGTTAATTAATTAATCAGAAAGAGCTAACTAAGACATTTTTGATGATTTCAAATTGGAAAAAACTTTGGTTGCGATGTTTTTTTTACAAATTAATTCAGCACTTTAAGGGTTATACTGCTAGTAATAAAGCGGACACGTATAAAGCACAATAGTAGGTCATATTCTCATTCACAACAACCTTGGCACATATTGTAGTATTACCATCATTATTCCTGCTATTAAAAATGATCCCAGATAGCCCAATGATGACACATACTTAGACCCGCTGACCTCGGGCGGCGATCGAGCAAAAAACAAATGAGGTAAGAACCAACAATAAACATTTTCTCGTCAAGATATAACTGGTTTAACCATTGTTGTTGCAAATACCATTCTTAGACTGAAATGTGCTGAAGACGAGGCTAATAAAAACGAAGTAGAGATTAGAGGGATAGACATAGGTCGCATCACAACATAATCCATCAACTGAGAGATGACATAATATACTTTAAAGCCTAGGTATACACCCACGCACATACACTCAGAAATACATTAGGAAAGCACAGTACAGTTGAGGATCAAACTAAAATTATTCATATAAATATATACGACATAACGAACAAGCGCACCGAATTAATATAATACACTATCTCAATGATCATAACCCGCATTTTGTAACGATAAATAAAAGTAAAATCAGGACACAATATACAATAAGGATATCTAACTATCATATAATACGGAAAGATAGAGAAATCCAGGCCGTGGGGTAGGAGGGGGGTGTAGCAATACTTATATAAAAGGACAAAAAAAATAATCAGTTAGACACGCCAGAATTTATTGCAATATCATTCGAATCTGATAAAAAAAAGATTGCAATGACTACGCTATACAACCCTCGTACATGGAACTTCCCCTAATGTTGAAAACTTGAAATTCATACTAAATAAATATCCAGATTATTTTTTTATAGGTGATTATAACTCAAAACACACTTTTTTTGGTTGTAAA
This sequence comes from Flabesymbios commensalis, assembly GCA_964017125.1. NCBI lineage: Eukaryota > Metazoa > Annelida > Polychaeta > Terebellida > Flabelligeridae > Flabesymbios > Flabesymbios commensalis. Next base: position 51,700,222 of record OZ024915.1, on the reverse strand, counting down.
TATACAATAAAGAAGGGAAGGAGCTCAACTTAATAGTCTCAAATCACGGAACCCTAACACTACACAAATCTCCAGCGATATTTTAGATCTATGTTTTGTCAGGCGCACTATCGCGACCAAGGTAGATACATGTACAGTAGGCCTAGCTGTAGTTCGAAAGCACATGCATGTTCACCTGGTAATAAATTCGTCCAACATTTTAGAAAAAATCAAAGAAAAATTCAACACCACTGAAAAATGGACTAGGTAAAAAAACTTAATCCTAACAGACGCAGTCACACCAGCAGAAATACAGAAACAGAAATACAGTTAACAATAATTTAGCTAACATATTAAAACGGCATTGGACAGGTCCCGTCCGAAAAGTTAAGTAAAATATACGGATTTTTTATATCAGAAAAAACCAGCAAAAAAATAAGGAAAAACAAAAAATAAGACAAATATCTCAAAAAAAAAAAATTTAAGTCGAGCATAAAAACTTAGCAAATCGATTAAAAATATTAGCATCCAAAGACGTGCAAAACGACAAGGCCACCTGGTGGCAAACAAAAACACAAGAAATTGATTCGGTAAAAAAACAGTAGAAGTTTGTAGCAAAACTTCACAAAATTAGCGATAAAAGAGCACAAGCAGAGACGAACAGTTACAACAGTTACAACAAAAGCCGGAAATTCAACAGAAAACGATTTAGAAAAAGCTATTGCGTTGGTTGAAACATTAGGGGAAATTCACAATACTCACAAAGGGTATTTTGACGGTAACTTCAAGAAAGAAGTCGACGACAAAATTGCAGAAAATAACCATCTTTTCAACCCACTGCAATTATATGTAGATGAAAAGGGCGACGAGAACCATATAATGATACATACACCAATAACAAAAAAAAACTATGTAAAACCAAAAGTCGATCGGCACCTGGCCAAGACTGTTCGATATACAGTACTAAAACAATGTTCAGAAATAGTATTAAAAAACCTAGAACAAATTTCACTACAAACTTAACTACATGTACAAACTATAGAATCTAGTCTAGTGTCTGACCAATTTAAACTGATATTCATCCTCTGTCATCATTCAAAACGACATGTCAAAACGTTCGAATCGATATCTGCACGTATCGGAAACCATTCGTTCAGTGGTTTCATTGTCTGCCTGTATAGGCTTCAAAACGGTACTGGGATGATTGCTAGTAGTAGTACTTTTTACCCCCATCCGGAGAGGGTCCTTAGGGATCTGTTCTGTAAGTTGCATGCTGTATGAAATGGTACGGAAGAGCTAGTCTACAGCAATCATGCAAGGGAAGCTGCAGCCTCCTCGTATCTGGCCATAATCTTTGGGTGGATTGCAAGTGGTGTACCCTGGTTCCTCCGCTCAACTGTGGTGCTGATGCAGCTCTCACATCAGTGCTGGTGTAGGCTGTGGTAGTCTTAAATACCGGCAATAGTGTGTTGACATCAGGTCTCTCACGTGAATTAATGGAGTTACCCAGGGCGAGTTATCCTTCCTATTGTTACTCTGGAGACTATCCGACCCGAGGATAGCAGAGCTGCGCGAAATGCCACGGTGTTTCAGCATTAATTGCACAGCGAAACGCAAGTCTCCGGCTGTCTGGGCATGTCTGGTGGTAGATCCCCTAGCCATGCCCAGAACCCCCTATCGGGCGAGCGAAGGAAATCGCTCTCAATAACCCAGCATGCCCTATCACCCCCACCATCACATCATCATCTGTACATCATTCATCTCATTAATTGACTACAACGTTTTTATCGTATTACAATGTCACTTAAAAGACCTTTTGTGCCGAAAAGTGACGTAAAGCAATGATTTACTACTACTACTACTACGTATCGGAAACCATTCGTTCAGTGGTTTCGTTGTCTGCCTGTATAGGCTTCAAAACGGTACATGTCAATTTTGGCTAGATCTGATAATCACCAAACGCATTTCTAATTCTATCAAATCGTTTTTTTTCGGCAGCAGGTATCTTGGACCATCTTGCGGTGATATCAGAAATTGACTGTTGTAAGACAAAATGGAACGAAAAAAAATATCGTTTTGAAAAATAAACACAATTTATTATAAATCGTTTCATTCGGAAATTCTCGATTCGGATCTAATAAAGAAACCAGAGAAAGAACTCTCGGCACTACAATGTATGTCAACAGTATGATCCTGTTCTTAGCTCTATTTTAGACAAATACGCTTCGAACATCAATGACACCTGTCTATTAGAATGATGACAAAAGCTGAATCGAAATATTTAGCTAACGTTATTTCAGAGAATTCGGACAATCCCCGTCGCCTATGGAATTCAATAAATAACATTCTGCATAGAATTTCACCTCCTGCTCGGCTAGAATTGACATCAGTAAAATTACTTTGTGATCATTTATCTAGGTATTTTGTAGATACAATTGAAACTATCCGCTCCAAATTTCCAGATAAAATAAAGAGTATTCCACAAGTGCAGAAAAACAGAAATTAGATCCAAAATGAACATTTTTGAACGTGCGTCAGAAGATGAAATTAAAAAGCTTATTTTGTGGTCATCGTCGAAATCATGTGATTTTGATCCCATTCCTACAAGCGTGATGAAACATTGTCTTGACATATTACTGATATAATTAACATTTCAATGAAACTAGTACATTTCCTCAAAATTTTAAAGAAGGCCTGTATCTAACTTAAGTGTCATTTCCAAAATCTTAGAAGAGATAGTATCCAATCGGCTGCAAGCTCACATAAAAAATAACCATCTATCCAATCCATTACAATCAGCCTCAGGAAACATCGTTCTGCAGAATCGGCTCTACTTTAAGTACATAGCGATATTATTATTAGTATGGACAAGGGTGAAGTTGCGGCTCTGACCTTGCTTGACTTGTCGGTCGCTTTAGACACCATTGACCATGCTACATTACCAGATATACTCTCTGGTTGATATGGAATATATGGCCAGTCTCAAATTTGGTTTCCTTCTTATTGGCAAAATAGGCACCAATCCGTAAAAATTAAAAACACTCTGTCAGATAAAGTCACACTATCTTATGGAGTTCCACAAGGCTCTATCCTAGGACCAGTGCGTTTTACTTAATACACTACACCACGCAGCACTATTATTTCATTTTATGTCAAATCTGGCACTCGTCGGTAGTAGGTTAGATTATTGTGACTCACTTTTTTCACAATATGTGAGACAAGGATATCGCGCATTAGATTACAATGCTTTCAAAACTGCCTTGCAAGAGTGGTAACCAAGGCTCAACGATTTAGTCGTTCCATTCCAATTATACAATGATTACATTGGCTTCCTGTCAAGTTTCGCATTCATTTTAAATATACGCACTAACTTTACTAACCCTAAAAGACAACCAGCCTGCATATCTGGCTGACTTACTTGCTCTGCAGAAATGCTCAAAATATATACGCTCCACAAATTCAAATAAATATGTTGTTCCTCGTATAAAGACTAAGATGGGGTCAAGAGCTTTCTCTATATTTGGTCTAGCCTTATGGAACGCCCTGCATGTGCCAATGCTTAATGCCAAAACAATCTTAACATTCTGGAAATTACTCAAGTCTCACATATTTGACCTGGCTTTCCCACCCTAGCCCCACAACAGACCGGCTCCCTGTTGACGAACCTGCTTTGACCTCGATTATGACACATGATCATGCTAAGGATTTGTGCTCCTCTGAGCTCGGTCCGCTGAGGATATAGGCGCTATAGAAGCTTTATTGATTGATTGATTGATTGATTGATTGATTGATTGATTGATTGATTGATTGATTGATTGATTGATTGATTGATTGATTGATTGATTGATTGATTGATTGATTGATTGATTGATTGATTGATTGATTGATTGATTGATTGATTGATTGATTGATTGATTGATTGATTGATTGATTGATTGATTGATTGATTGATTGATTGATTGATTGATTGATTGATTGATTGATTGATTGATTGATTGATTGATTGATTGATTGATTGATTGATTGATTGATTGATTGATTGATTGATTGATTGATTGATTGATTGATTGATTGATCCATCAGCCTATTAAGTTGTATAGGAAAATTATTTGAAAAAAATACTTGCCAATAGAATAAGAGGCGAACCCGAAAAGATAAAATTATTTAATCAATGGCAACTTGACTATAAACAAAAGATGCGCACATATTACGATTAACAGATGACGCCCTTACAGGCCTACAAGCAAATAGACTCGGAATTGCCGTCTTTATAGACGTAGAAAAGCGTTTGATTCAGTATGGCATAATGACCTCAGATATAAGCTATTGAGCCGTGAGCTGCCCAATAAAATTATACGATTAATGTCTCCGTTTATCTCAAACAGAACAATTACGGTTAAAATTATTGATGATATGTCAGATAAAGTAAAACTTAATGCTGGCCAACCCCAAGGGTCCGTCCTCAGCCCACTGCTATTTTGATGTATATGAATGATATTCCAGTAGATCTCATGAACAACCAAGTAGAAATATCACAATTTGCGGATGATCTAGGTATGTGGACAGTCGACCCAAACGCCACATACTCTCAATAGCGGATCCATAAAACATTATCGGCTCTAGAAAAGTTGTGCTCCAAATGGATAATTTAATTAAATGCTTAAAAGACGCAGCTAAATGTACTTAAAAAACAGCAGACAAACACAAAAAAATACGATTAAACTTACTAAGATTTCTGGGGTACTAACAGGGGATGTAAGCCTAAAATAATCATGCAACTATACAAACAATTCGTCACACCAGTCCTAGAATATGGAGCGATAGCTCTCCTAGATAGCTTACCGCCTACCGCTGTGTACCAGCAAACACTAAATACATGAGCTGGGTGAAATCGAACCCATTAAAAATCGATTTGAATCATTAGCGAACAAATTTATACACCCATTAGAAGTTCACTCGGAATCATTCAAAGTCCACAAGGATCTTTATAATGCGATAAACAAGAGGGACGAAAAAAATCTTCTAGACAAATTACTAGAACACTACAAGAAACAAAATGGAAATAAAAAACAGTATGCAGCAACAAACAACAATTTTTCTGCGATAAAGCGTTTCGCTATGCTTGTAAACTGAACTCAATTTATAAGACCTTATATGTAGGACTACGTGGTTTATAGTATTACCTCAACCTTTGTTGTCTGAGTTGTTGGGGGAAAGCTTTTCGCTCTGCCTTTTAAAACTCATCAGCGAGGTTGACGGAGGTAGCAACAAAAAACAACCCTAAAACAATAGTTATAACTTTAATCTTACTCTGAGAAATTTAAGAACAGTTTTCATGATCCGACGTTGGGCATCGATACTTATTAAGTGGCATTTCAGGGATAGTTTTATTGTTTTAAGTTTAGGGCACCCTTCCCGTCGCATGTGTTATTGGACCGGGTGGGACCCTAATATTCAGAGCTGCTTTGTCAACTGACTCTTCCATTGAGATCTGGGACGTTTTCGTTCCCAGTGTAAATGTTGAATATGTGGCAATGTCCATTGTTGGGTCAGCAAAACCTAAAATTGTACCCTAACCTCAGAGTCTCTGAATTTTTATTCAAAAATCATGATTGAATGAAACTTCAGATCTCAGTTTATATCAAATTGTAGGTTTCATTTATCAGGGTTGTATATGCAGCAGTCACTCAAGTCTAGCTATTTGTGTAAGCACAAAGAAGTAGAATCAACATGTTGTGAATATTTTTTTATAGAGATCCCAAGTGATAACATGAATAAAAATATTATATTGGGAAATTTATATAGACCACCAAGGAATCTAAAAGAAAATTACCTATCATTTATGAGAGAAATCACTTCGATGTATGAAAAAACAAAGACAGCAGAAATGAACTTATTTTAACTGGGGATCTAAACATAGATTTGTTAAAAATAAATGATAAACCTATTTTTAATGGAATATTTGATTTGCTTACATCGTATAGTTTGTTTCCTAAGATTACCCTTCCGACACAAATTTTTAATTAATTGATAATATATTTTGTAAATTTTCTCACTAACACCAGCGAAAGTTCGTCATGTGTACTTACAAGCGCTGTTTCACATCATTTACCATATTTTCTATATTTAAAATATAAATCTGGCAAATCAACCCATTGTGAACCAACATCACATATTTAGTTCATATTTATTTTATGTTATGGTCATCGTTATATACTTGAAATAATATGCAGCAGACCATCCATCAGCACCAAACACATATATTTACCGACCATTATTTAAAAAAAATAAAAAATGTGTTTATTTTTTCAAACACCCTTTCACTGCTAGAAAACCCGCCAAAATAAATTATTGTCCTTAAAATTGTGAAAATGTTTTCTTCATAGTGATATAAATCAATAATATGCAGTAAAAAATTATTAATTACCGTAAATTAATGTTTCTACATCTCTTTGACAACATTTGTTTGAGAACATACGTTCATAGACAGACAATTTGATACCCAAAGTGGGCCTAATGAAAATCAGTATGTAGTGTATGAAAATAGGAATGCTCAAATACTCGTAGATTTATTTGAATATGATGCGAAATACATTACCAAAAAAACATTATATATTTTCACTATTTCATGTGTGTCGAAAAAGAGTAAAATTATAAAATAAATTTGCACACACTTTGCGCACTAAAAACAACATTTGTTTTCATATACCGTTGGAAAGCTTGAAATTTCAAGATTATGGCTAGGGGGATAACAAAAATGAAATGAATCGGGCTTTAGGCCCCCTTTGCGCACATATAGGCTAAACTGGGCCAGGAAAACCTCCTGAGGATGGTGAGATGACACAGGATTCGAAATTCGAACCCTGGCGCGGTCTGAGGCCGAGCACGCTACCTCTTGGTCACGGAGGCTCCCCACAATACTTTCACACGTGGATGAGGAAGAAATATTTTTGTTTTTTTCAAACCGCCGAGACCAGGAACCGAACCCCGAACTCTGGCGTGAAAGGCAGCGGTGCTAACCACTACCCTAGGGCCCCCGCCCAGGGGATAACAAGAACGAAATTTTGGACGAAATTGGCAAGCAAACCCTTTGTGAATCAACATCACATATTTCGTTAAGATTTATTTTCTGCCATGGTCATTGATATATACCTGAAAAAATATGTAGCTACATCCCTTTGACAACAGTTGCTTGTGAACATATGTTCATAGACAGACATTGTGATACCCAAAGTGGGCATATTGAAAAAAATCAGTCTGTGGTGTCTGAAAACAGAAATGCCTAACGCCTATAGATTTATCTGAATCTATGTTGCGAAATACATTACTAACAAACAAAAACATAATATTTTTTCAATGTTGCGTGTGTGTTGGAAAATAATAAAATTATACAATAAATTGACACAACCTTTGCGCACTGGAATTTTTTATATTTTATTGAGAACAAAAACTTAGAATTTAGATATATGGGTGAAATTATTATTCATAGCTAAAACTTACCTATGTCTGTTTCAATTTATCAATAGTCTAAGTTAGCAATGCTGGTAATAATTGATTAACCTTTCAGGTATGATATTAATGTTAAGTGTCGTACTAATAAATAAAATATATTAAAATGCCGAGCCACACAGTCGCTGTAACAGCGTCGTTTTTACGTCAGAAAACGAATCTCAATGATGGTCAGAGGCGCAGCAGACGGAATATATATAAAATATATATTAATTAACCCTTGTGTTGCTGGACCGTATATAATTAACTATTGTGCTGCTAGGACCGTATATAATTAACTCTTGTGTTGCTGGTACCGTATATAATTACCTAATGTGCTGTCGTGACCGTATATAATTAACCCTTGTGCTGCTGGGACCGTATACAATTGACCATTGTGTTTCTAAAAACGTAATTAATTAACCCTTTTGTTGCTAGGACGGTATATAATTAGCTCTTGCGCTGCTAGGGGTGTATATGCCAACTTCCACCACTTTCTATCTAGACTAAGTGTAGAAGGAGCACGGAACGTTCCCTTTGTGCCATCTCACACCACACTAATCATTATCTAGTGTAGAAGGAGCACGGAAAGTTACATTTGTGCCACCTCACACCACACTAATAACTATCCAGTGTAGGAGGAGCACGGAAAGTTCCTTTTATGCCATATTCTACCACTACCAGTAGTAGTAGTAGTAGTAGTAATAGTAGTAGTAGTAGTAGTAGTAGTAGTAGTAGTAGTAGTAGTAGTAGTAGTAGTAGCAGCAGTAGTAGTAGTAGTAGTAGTAGTAGTAGTAGTAGTAGTAGTAGTAGTAGTAGTAGTAGTAGTAGTAGTAGTAGTAGTAGTAGTAGAGTAGTAGTAGTAGTAGTAGTAGTAGTAGTAGTAGTAGTAGTAGTAGTAGTAGTAGTAGTAGTAGTAGTAGTAGTAGTAGTAGTAGTTTTTACAGCCTTGGGCCCAGAGTACAAAACATTTTCACATGTTATATACATACATAAATATGCATAAGAGATTCAAATAAATACAGTACACATTTGTGTAGGACATACCAATACATATTAGTTAAGTTATTTCTTCTGAGTGTCTCTGTATGATATACAAATGAAGCTAATTTCTTTATTTTATGTTTCTCAGTTTCTGTTAGTATCTCTATAAAACTGCTGTAAGATGTATAATTCTCAATTCTGTATAAGCAGGCCATAGCATTAAGGCATGCTATTCATCTTCTAAAACTATAATCTAAAATTCCTTACAGAAAATGCACAATCTGCTATTAACAAGTTTTTATGTCGTCCTGCTTCATTTAGTAACATATGACTGGAACATCTTAACCTGGATAATGCCTGTCCAGGTGACTTGATAATTTAAAAATTCACATACCTTTCTGGTTCAAATTCTCCATTAAATGTTGAATAAGTTGTTAATTTACTTATATTTCGAAGGTTGGCATACTAAGTATTCTTAAAATATTCCTGCAACTTTGTTTTAAATATTTCCATAAATATATCTACATCACCAACACCTTGGCTAATCCGCACAAAACTAAAACCATATCTTTCCAAAAGACATCTAATATGAGACGCCCAGGTTATTCTACACATCTCATTCAGAACTCTCAACATTGAATAACAGACTTTGGGATATCTGTGATCGGGTATACGTATAATTTTAAGCCAATATTTATTACACCGAGAATAATAATAATATGGTACATGGTATTTTTTTATTTCTCCCATTATTGCTTGCTTAGGTGTGCATGTAATATCTTATCTAGTGTAGGAGGGACACGGAAAGTACCCTTAAATGTCATCTTCCACCACTCTAATCTCTATCTATTATATATATATAGGAGGAACACGGAGAGTTCTCTTTGTGCTATCTTCCACCACTCTAACCTCTATATATTGTAGGCGGAGCATGGAAAATGCCTTTTATGCTATCTTACACCACTCTAATCTCTATCTAATATAGAAGTAACATGAAAAGTTCCCTCTATACCATTTACCATCACTAATTTCTATCTAACACGCATATGGCTTCATCTATGCCATTTTGCACCAATGTAACCGAAAGTGATGGAAACGAGTGATTGTGAATACAGAATATATTATTTTGGTAGTTTTAGTTTTCATGTATGATTAATTTGCGTTTTAAACAGGGGCGTTTTAAACAGTGTCCAGTGGACACCCTTGATGTTTATAATCTAATATTGGATGTAACTTTGTTCAAATCTACCAAAAATTGACCAGAATATATGGCAAATAACAGCATTTCTGCTATTCGCGCGCAAATAAGGCGATTAAATTATTCAGCATAAAAAAACGTAGTTGAGAAAATGTCTTTCATAATTTGCAGATACGGTCTACTTTACTCGCATTAGCCTCCTAACTATTAGTAAGCATACGTTGCATTTTTAACATTTTTTTTTAATTTGTTCTCGACGAAGAACACATTTTGTTAAAAGAGTTTAGATGACGCGAAAATCATTTTAAGTAAGATTTACTTTTTGGCAAATATCAAATTTGTTTTCAGATATTTATATATGCGATATAGAATTTCAAATGTCTGAAAAATTAGAGCTAATACGAATAGAATGACATGTTTGTTTTTTGTGGTTTTGTGTACAAATGGTTGTTTACATTAATTTTAATGTATCTAATCCTATTTATCTTATTTTATGCACCTTGTCTGATCAAAATATCCATACCATCATAGCAAATTAAATACCAGCTCTAAATGCTAAAAAAATGTATTATGTACGTTTTCAAATAAAACAAAATAAATTTTGTTGGAATTTTGTACACAAACGGTTAATTTATATTTTTTCATATACTTTATATGTAAGATACATTTCAATGTGCATATTTATATTTTGATTTTGTTTTTCTAATAAATCAGAATCTAATTGAGGAGACAAATAATGGGCCTAGTATGCTGAGCTGTGGTACACAAAGGGTCATTCTTTTCACTTTTAATTCAAATATTTATATAGTGAGATTATATGAAGACACCTACAATAACACTAATGAGGATTCTTACAACATATTTAAACGCATCGTTACAATTTAAATACATTTAGAACACTTTAAACTTCATGTTGGTGCTTTTGAAGAGAAAGGGTCTTTAAATTTTATTTTTAAATATTTTTATTAGATTCTCATCATATGGGATATTATCCCAACGAGTGAAAAAGCAAATAAAGATGCTGCTAATACATCTTCTGTTTGTTTTGTAAGGTATGAGATCCAAATATCTGAATATATAGGTCACATAATATATTATACCATGGTGCACAAAGGGTCAAATTGCCAAATTTGTCCAAACTTTCGCGCTTGTTATCACCCCTAGCCATATCCCTGAGATTTCAAACTTCCCGATGGTATATGATAAGTGATGTTGTTTTTTGGTGGAAAGTTGACTCAAATTTTGATCACTTTGCTGCTACACTATTATGGAACACCTTATTGTCAATTACACCACGTTAATATCAGACGATGTTGGGCCAGCATCAGAGATGGTGGTACGCAAAGGAAAATTATCAACTTCAGACCGACATTTGGTTTGAACTTGCAAGATTAAAAGATGCTGGTATCCCGCCTGGCCACCTGGCATACAGAAGATAATGAGCCAAATATTGTTCCAGAACTTTATATGTTTGGCCATCATTAGGCAAGATAACTGGTTCAATGTCTGTTATGTGGTAATCTAGCCTAAGTGTCCCTCTCATCACATAAACTCGTCACTAACCATATCCCCACTCTATCAGCACTGATGGTTTAATGTTGGTCTGACGGCTATGACGCTGGATCATTATCAAGCAACGTCTCGTATGTACTCGTGTTAAAGAGCCTATTGAAGACTCAAACTCGGAAATTGTTTTAGCCAATGCTGGTTAAAATTTATGTTGGATCAGCGTCGCAGCGCTGGGTAGATGTTTCTTTTTTATATTATTGAATTAAATGTACAGATAACAATTTCCATGGACTCATTGACATAATGTTACTGCTGTTGTATATCGATATATATTTAAGGATAATGACATTACTCAACCAGATGGTCATAGCTATACCACAATGTAGCTCTTTAAAAACTAACAATTATGTAACAATTTACTTTTATTTCAGATTAACTCATTTAATTATCATTCAAATTGCATATTGCACCTAGAAAAAGTGAAAACCTTATTTTCTTAATCTTCATGATAATTTAAAGGCAGAATCAAGGGGAAAATCAATTTTAATACACAAAAGTAAACGTTTTATGTGACTTATGATCTCGTGGATTATTTTAGGACATGTAATTTGGAATGTCGGATAAAAACAGATAATTCCTAAGAGCTAACATCTTTTTCTCCATTATGTACTCTATAATTATGTATGTTTAGCTATATGTGCGATTTTTATCTACTCTTTTATATGCTGCTTGAATGCGAGCTGTTCGGAACATGTTCATCCATGGCGATAGTTACCCCATGCTAGAACCATATTGCTAACACATATCATATTGTGATGCAAGCCATCGTACATTTTCTAGCCAACATAATACAGACATACCGGTATATTTCATGTGTGTATCATATAAGTGTGCAATTGTATTCGTTTGAGAACCACATACTGGTAATAACACAACCGTTTCTAGTTCTTCACAAAGGGGTACACCAATAAACCAACGCAGCCTTTCAGAAAAGTATGTTGGTTGTCACGACTACAAGCTAATTTAATAATTATGAGCTACCAGTTTATCACAGAGGACCCCGGGACATACATGTAGACAAGCAGTTCGAGCGTAATATCTAATGCATATTACCATACTACAATGAAACAGTTTTTGAGTAATATGCAATTTGTCGAACTTACTGTCTAAAATCAACAGGCCGGAGTTATACTTTCTTATTATGTATTTCTGATCATAGTCAATACGGTTTTCGACGTGAACATTCGACTGAACTGGCCACTCTTGAGTTGATTGATAGAGTGACATCAAAAATGAACGAAGGCAAAATTCCTATTGCAATTTTTTCTCGACTTTTGAAAAGCATTCGACATCCAAAATCATAAAATCCTTTAAGCTAAATAATCATATTATGGCGTTAACCCTATAACTCTCAAATTTCTAAAAAGTTATCTAACAAGCTGAAAACAATTTGCTTACATGCAGGAGCATAATTCTATCTTAATTAATCTCAAAACTGGTGCTCCACAATTAGTAGAGCGGATAAGCAAGAATAGTGTGCACTTCATGATAAAAGCATGAATTTTTCTTTGTGATATCCACAAACCATAATCTTTATTTTCAGACGTTTGACCTCTGGTGTCTGCTAGAGGTCATTGACCTTGAATATCCATTTTAGCACTGTATGGTGTTTTAAAATCGCTCTAAATCCTCGAAAAAAAAAACATAATTTATAATATTTTAACTTATGTATTTGCGTGTCCTCATTATTTTCCAAAGACTTCTAAGATTATTTGTTAGAGTGGTATTTTATTATTTGATAGGTCAATGAAGTTAAAAATTGTAGGTGAAGTGACCATGAAGCAGTGGTACACTATGAGAGCGCAACAAAGTGTTCAGTTTGACTTTTGGCTCAAAAAAAATCATTCGAAATTCAAATCCTCTTGCTGTTGTATGTTAGAACCATTCGTGAAGGTAACTTTCAATTGCCGTAGGTTGTCCCATGGATTTTGCTCTCGACCACACTACATGTAGGTGGCTACCTGTACACATTCGAGGCATGATGTTGCTCTCTCAGAAACATGGTAATGTCCTATAGGAGTTCCGTGCTGGGAAATTTATGGTGCACAAGACAGATAATATTTTTTTCTGCCATGGCCATTGACCAATTTCATAAGCAGAAAAATGCTATCATCAAAGGATCCGGTGGTGCAGTAGGTCTTACCAACAATCTGTCAGCTCTTAGGCGTTGGATGTTGGCTGGTCCCGAAGTAGCAAGTGTGATCGCCGAATCAGAGGATGATACCACGTGATTACACCAAAACGATAGCGAGCACCATCACCATGAACAGCATCCAAGAGTCCAAGCGACATTTCGATGGTCTAAAACAATAGTGGGTCAAGTCGACTTGACAGCGAGATTGTGTTTATCTTTTTGCTTAGAACTACAGTCTGCTAAATCCACTTATCAGCATGTAGAATTGTACTTATACTGATGACACACACAACGATTAAAATTTGACAGTAGATCAAGTGAAGCTATCTTTTCACCTTCCGAAACGATTTACAGAAGCAAAATTGGTTTCAACAACACACCAAGTTGACTTAGCTCATTGTTACTCCAGGGACACAGAATATGCAGAGATTGTTCCTAGATCAACAATGAACTAAGTCCAGGTATTTCCCTAGTGTTGTCTCCACAAGTCTCAGAATAAGAATACGCTAAGTGCACTTGCACCATTTTTGTCCCAGAAACAGAGCCCATTTAAGGATATAACACAAGAATAATAATGTGTCAAGTCGAATTGATCCTGTGTGGGACAGATATTATGCTGATATGTGCTCTTTTTTCACGAGAATAACAATGTGCTAAGTCGACTTGATCTGTTGTTTTAATCCGAATTTGGAATAAATTCAAACTTTATACATATTATAGGTGACTTAGCTGGTTATTATTCTAAAGGCCAAAAATCTCACTTAGTACACTATTGTTTTAACCCATCGATTTGTCAGCGATGTCAGGTCGTTAGCATGCAGTGGTTGAAGAGATGGACAGCCCATTTCTAGAAGAAAGCGAAGATCTCTTGGTTCTAGACATCATGAACGCCACTGTTTGGGAAACAGTGTGAGGAATGTTGAAATACTTTGTGAAGAACAGTAGGTTTGTGAAAGAAAGACTTGTCGATTCTGCAAAACCTATCACAGAACCACTGCATAAAAAACAAGCTACCACTGTTCAGTCGCCCATATGTGAGACCTAAATCAAACACAAGATAACATCACTTAAGAATGACTGCACTTTTTTTGAGTGACCCCTAACGGTCAACAAAGGTCAAATTCAAGGTGGCTCCACGTCTGAAAATAAATTTCAAGGTATGTAGAACCCCTGAAAAAATGCCATGCTTTTGTCATAAAGTGCACACAACCTTCAAATTTGACAGGTTATCCGCTGTACTAAAGGATTCATTCTTGGTACACTGTTGTTCGTATATATATAAACGATATTGTTAATGTCAGCACTATATTTGATATTATCAGACATGCAAATGACACAACATTAGTTATTTGTCTGAACGACTTTGACAATATTGAGTTAAACTCTGAAATATATAATATAAGGTTACGGCTTGCCGCAAATCAGCAATCCCTAAATGCTGCTAATTCTAAATATATGATTTTGTATAAACTTCATGAAAAGAGTCAATTTCCTATTTTGACTATCGCAAACACTGAAATACAATGTGTAGAAAGTTTTAATTTTCTTGGCATTAAAATTGATCCAAATGTAACATGGACAGAACAAGTTAGCTATTTATGTAATAAAATTAGTAAAACTATTGGAGTTATGATTCAGTTCAAATCAATTATCCCAATTATCCTTCTTCTTTTATATAATCCACTCATTTTATCACACCTAAATTATGGGACACTATCATGGGGATATAACTGAAAAAGAATTTACAGGCTAAAAAAAGCAGTTCGGATAATAACAAATAACCCATATTTTGCACATACTGACATAACATTCCAAAATTTGCATATTTTAAAAATAAAAAACATTTTTGAGAGTAAAATACTTACTTTTTATTATAAATTAAAACATCAGAAACTGTCTGATTATTTTTTTAATTCCGAATATACCACAGGTGCGCAACGTCATAATTATTACAGCAGGACACGTAATCATATTCGTCGTCTAATTATCAAACATTAATTTTATCTAAAATGCATAGGGTGCCAAGTTGTCAATTTAGAAAATAAAACCCCACCAGAAATAATAAATAAATAAAATTAATACGCATAGTTTGAAAGGTTTTATTGACTATATTAAAATAAAGTACTTAGCTTATTACCCTACCCAATGTATTAGACGGAACTGCTATGCGTGCTTAAATACAAATATTAAAATACAAATTTTGATCAGCTTTTTGTCTGTTTTGCTATTAATAATTACACTTTATTTTTCATCGTCATCTTGGATGTAAAATGGTATATCGGCCTACTTATATACTTGCCGATGTAACGTTTCCCATCCAAATGAGACACTGTGTAAAACACTATGTAAATTGCCCTAGGATGAGGACTGTTTTACACCCACCCTAGACTGATCAGGTAGACCTTATACAACAATAATCCACAAAGAAAAAAATCATAGAATATGAGGTTATCTCACGGCATAAGGGAGTTTTATCCGAATAATTTCAGCAGACAGGATGCTAAAATTCTACGGTTTCAGTCTGTTGTGTTGGCTCGGGGGGGGGGGGGGGGGGATTGTAACCATTCTATTAAGCTATTACCGGACACTGACGCGGCTACATTAACAGACGTTCTGTTTCACGACGTGATAACCGAGATTGAAAGATAATACCAAGGACTCCCACTAATTTCAAAGCAATGAGACATTATGACAAACTCAACAACTTTTAGCATAATATTTTTCAAATTTATAGGTCGAAATAAAAGAAATACCCTTCAAATGCTAACAGTTGAAACAAAAAATGGGTCAATTACCTACATTTTACAAGCTGGACAACTACAACGACGGACAACGGACGACACTATTTGTGACAACAATATCTGAGTTATGAGATAAATCCCAAACATGTATTGGTTGGCTATATGGGGACTATTTTTTATAGTAAGCCCCGATTTTCCTAAAATTACTCTCAGCGCCTAGGTTTCATCAATCAAATTCGGGCGACGTTGTATTTTTAGAACACATAGTAATTATGACATACGCTAGCATTATGGGTCATTAGTCATACAGGCCATTAGTCCTGCGGATCATTGGTCCAAAAAGCCAAAATAATTGGTCTTATGCTAGTCCTTGGTGAAATTATATCCACAGGGCGGATAAAATCAATAATTTTGCATAGTGCTTCACAGGGACATAATAAAAATATCCATCCGTTGAGCCAAAGTTAATTTTTCACCACTTTTGCACAATTTCGCAAAAATTCAAAATGACCGCAACCTCACTCAAATGAATTCTTTATATTCTTGTGAAAAAACCCAGGTAATTGACAATTAATTTAAATTTAAAAAATGATGTTATCACACACCAAGAAACGTATTAGTATAACCTCCTTCATATCACATATTGAATATTGAACACAAAAAATGATTTTTTGATGTTGCAACATCCAAGATGGCAACAACTTTACCCTTAAAATAACCAGAATGGTCAATAAAATTTGGTTATTGTGAGAAATAAACAATTAAGTGAGGCTTGTGGCACGAAAAGTGGTCAAATTACATTCAAAAGTGTTACGAGTCAGAATTATGTAATAATATACATTATAATACAGACTAGAGCTGATTCAAAATGAACATGGGCACACATTTGAGTTAGATATCACTTTAATATATATAATAACCCTTTTAATCCTAAATTACACATCTTGCGTGCTGCATTCATATAGGGAAATCAGATATGAAAAATCACGCCAACCCCCTTCCTCAGAATTTTTTAGACACGTTGTCATATAGCTAAGTTCAATATCAGCTTGTTTGCACTAAAGATATTATGACAAGAGAAATTTGTGGGACATAACATATTTGCACCCTCCTAATATTACGCCGTAAATGTAAAAGGGGGTACATTATTTGTTCACATCCAGGTATTTATCCCAATGATTATGCCACTAGAAAATATGTTAATAATGATGACAAAATTGACAAATACGGGGTATATTACTATATGTATTAGTTCTCTAATTCCGAATTTACACGTTTTGCTTCATGCATATATTTGAAAACCAGATATAAAATCTCTACAGCTATTATTTGGACACCATATTATATGTCTATTCAATTTGCACTCAAAGTATTGGGACACAAAAAATGCTGGGCATCAACATACAAAACACCCTGAATTCTGAGGAGTAAATTAATCAGGAAAGGCGTTTTGTATACATGTATGTGTTCAACTCCAGTTAAATATCCCAAGGATAAACAAATTAATTCAGACTTCTTATATTAGTAAAATGTGTTATGTAAATAACCATAACTTAATTTAATTTCAAAAGGTACGGGCTTTATTAGTATATGTAATAATCCTAAAACTTCAAATTCAGTTAGTCCCACGTCAGTTATATTTAAACAAGATATGATAAAATTATCGTGACTATAGTCTATTTGGAATGGGGGCATTTATAAGTTTAAAATGTATAAGTTTAGTTTTACTCTAAGTTTATTGGTCTTTCATATATTGCTTGAAACGTGATTTTCTCTAATAACTAATTTTGCATATTTCATGCTAGTCTGCTTTCTTGATATCGTTGACCATAAAAACCATAGGATAGCCACTTTGTTAAGATTCTACCTTGATAAGTTTTTTAGATATTGCTTGTAATGCGATTTTTGGTAATGGCTGTCTAATTTGCATATTTTTGGTAATTTATTATTTCGATCCCAATTGGATATATTTTATTGCAATCGTTGACCATGAAAACCATCGATTAGACACTATGTTTAGTATTCCAACTTGATTAGTTTCTGAGATGATTGAAACTGGATTGTCGGTAATGACTGCCTGCTTTGCACATTTTAGCATATTAAACCCCAACATCTTGACTGCAAACAACCAGAAGTAAATAGGTCCATATTCAGAGATTTCAAAAAGAACCTCCGACCGTGAACAATCCCCCCCCCCCCGGGGAAGGGGGGTTACGGGTGGTCCACGGTCTATAATGAACTACTAATGAACTGTCATTCACCACAGTTCATCAACTTTCACGAACAAACCATGAACTAAGTTGAAACTTTGAGCTCATGACAATTCCTCACAGTTCATGAAACTGTCCCACATGAACAAACCATGAACTAAGTTGAAACTTCGAGCTCATAACAATTCCTCACAGTTCATGAAACTGTCCCACATGAACTTTCATGGACCAACCATGAACCGAATTATGAGACTTATCAAGCTCATACCAATTTATAAAAGTTAATGAGAATGTCTCTCACGAACTTTTATGAACAAGCTATGAACTGAATAGATCTCACCATAAAAAAAATTACTGTTCAAACAATCCATATGAATTTCATGAACCGAATTATGACCAACATTAGTTGAGCAAGTGTTCATTAATATTCAATATTTGTCATCAGTCTGTTTTTGATGAACAGTTCGCGAAAACAGTTCATGAATTGGCTTGATGAACCATTGATGAATGTTCAAAAATCACTTGATGAACTTCAGCTCACCGGGAGTAGCTTTTGCTGGAGCGAAGGCATTTTCATATTTTATTACATATTATTTCTCAGGTTTCTACACAATGTGCTAATTCACATTTTACCATTTCTATAAATTATCTATAATTTCAACAATTGACCAGACATACATGTAGTTTCCTCTGATTCAACATGATTTTGTGCTGATTGTTTCAAAGAACTCTGATGTCTGACATTTGTTTTTCTTTTTGGGTCCACGCTATTGCACTTTATCACGTTCAGGCAATGAGTCTGTCACATTATAGTTCACTCAGATCATTGCTTGTGTGGACATTGCTCTTTACATTAAGCATACATGTACGTATCTGATATAAGCTGTACAATCTTTAAAATAAATGTAAACTGTAATGGTATGTCAACTGCGCGTGCGTGCGTGCGTACGTGCGTGTGTGCATATATGTATGTGTACAATTACTCGGCATAATTACTCATATTTTTATATTAATGTTATTCCCTATTCATCATAACTTTGTTTACCTTAATATGTTTTAAACTATATAATATAGGCCTACGTTACATCTCTTACACGAACAGTAATATAGAATATTATACAAAAACATAGTATAGTTTGTGACTATAGTATATAATTATAATTTAAAGCTGCATAACTGTTTTGTTTATTTTAATCAAAAGATTAATCCATGGAGAATGGTGTTTTATTTTTTTATTTTACTGCTCCGGTTATTGAGTTATTAAGGATTTAAGTTTGTTGTTTTTTAATATTGTTGCCCCACCAAAACAAAGACCTGATCACAGCGGAGTAAGACACATTGTCTGTATAACTAGGAAATTAAAAGTACCAAGTGGCAGATAACGGTCCTCATTGAAAAAAAGGGTGGAAGACTTTTAAAATTATTCTTATTTTTTAAGTGATCATAGATACATTTTACAGTACAAAGTGTATTGTCTCATGTCAGTTAGACATATCTAGAAGTTTTTACTTTGTGTGATATGAGTCATATCTGCATATAATGTCATGTTTAATTTCGGTACCGGTATAGAGAATGTTCGCGCAGTCTTTTTGTGACAATGCTATGAGTGAATTCAAAGTGAATTTTGAATGACAAGAGAAACACGATCTATAGTGACAATGCTATTCGGAAATATCAGACTATTTATTTTTATTTCATCGTTAGCCACCACATACAGATATATAAATAGCGAAATGCGGTAAAATAAAATAATTTAAAAAAAAACAGCCTTTACGGTAACGGTAGCTGAGTTCCCAGCAAACAAGAGGAATTCAACCATTGATGGGTCAATGTTGTACCAGCGTCGTAGAAGCTGGACCAACACTGAGCCATCAATGGGTCAGTGACTCTGGCATACGGGCTGACCTAGTCTTAGGACACCAACCTGTGGCTTGTGTGAGCTTGGCATCGCAGCCAACACGAGGCATTGGTCCGATGTCAAACTAATTCGGGGCCATCGTCTACGGCTCTGGCCCAGCGTTCGACCAATGCGCCTCAACGACTCCTGTTTGTTATTAAGGGGTTTGATGTTGGTCTAATGTAACATTATATTGGTCCACAATTAACCACTATTAGTATTACGTACTTATTGTACACAGACGGACCGATTTACCACACCATATAACTTGATGGTGTATCGCGTCATGATCTAATCCAGCTACATTTACATCGATTTTGTCCATTTATAAAGCCTTTAAAAATATATGAATGATTGTGTTGAACATTTTAGGTTATTTCGTTCGAAATAAACACAGCAGTTATGCTGTTTTAACATAGGATGGCTGATTTATAGGTGAGCTGATCTGGCGAAATAAGTGGTAAGTTGCTGATTTAACTCTTCATTTACCGACTTCCCCCTAATAAAACCACCCCCGGAAACCGACATTTTTAAGGAGGACTCCCGAGGTAGCCCCTGGGCACAATACAGGTTATAAATATGCGCATGCACACATCGCACAAATTAAAATGTACGAGAACATTGCGCCCATGCCACTGACCATTCTGGCTGGCGATTTTCAACCACGCATGTGATGAAATATCTCCATTGCAATTAATGCATGTACATATGTGGATCTCGCATAAATGCGAAATTGGTAAAGGAAGTGTTAAATATTGCATAAATTAACAGATCCCAAATCTACCCTTAAACATGTTAAAATATTATATCACATGTAGCCTGCAAGTCTCTAGCGCGTTTAGTACAAAAAAAATATAAAAGTCTGAAATGATTTAAACTCATAAAGGCAATTTGCACATTTTTTAATAACAATTGACGAAACAGAACAAATATTCTTTTTCATAATCACTGATAATAAACGGATGATTCATACTCGAGATTGTTATATATGCAAAAGAAAAATATCCTTGAAGTCTGTTTGGTCTAGTTGCTAAAATCATGACCCTGTAATGGTCATTCCTGTAAACTTTTTTACAGAAATAGCTTATGTGTGCCCTTGCGACCAAAATTAGCTTAGTTGCTAAACCTGCAACATTGAGCATTTTCAGAAATCCAAGATGGCGGACGTGGCCATCTTGGACATAAGGTCATTAACAACTTTTGACTTGTGTGGCACACATGAGTGTGTAATACGTCAAGTTTTGAGTGTGCTGAGGTCATGTTTCACATTTATTGTACACTCCAGACAATGTGTGCTGCTTAGATATGTATACACCCTGTATAAATATATTTTAATAAATACAAAAATAAAAAGATCAATAAATATGAAATGACGGCAATAGATTTTATCAATTTAGGTCACACATTGACCGATTTTAGAAGTGATAAACAAAAATGTATATTGATATAGATGTTACATATTGACATTTACTTTAAAAAGAATGCGCAAAAAAATAACAGTATTAACTAAGAAGGTAGAGGTAACGTTGGATTTTTTTTCAAAATGATACAGTAAAATATTTGTGAACATTAAATGACACTGGAAGGTGAACAAAGGGCTGTGTTTGATCTGCAATTTTCTTCTCAAAAACGTTGAAGTTATACATATCATCCTAATAAATATAACTTTAGTCTAGGTACTAAATATCAATTCCATCGTCGGTAACTACACTAATCTCATCAATGTATTCGTTATTGTTATCTGGGACTTTGCAAACGAAATAATTAAAACAGGCATTACCTCTTTCACATTATTTTTCTGCAATACACAGTTTGTTCAAGATCCATCAGCTTTGTCACAGCTACAAAGTAATGTACTGCATAATACAACAGACATCATCTAACAATGAAGAGCAATTTTCAAAGTCGATGTGGCTGGTGTAACAGTGGAGTTGTTTACATACTAGCCAATTTATAGTCAATTTTCTTAGCTTTTATGGTTCACATACGACCCCGCCTATATATAGTATGGATTGACAAATTTTGAAACGATCTCCGAGGAGAATAATAAAACACATATGGAACCTCATGGCAATTAGTTACATGTTTATTAAAAGACATAGCAATTATATACACAACATTTGACTTAAACGGGGGTACTTGGATCCCAAGCCCCACCCCTGCATATCTATGGCGAGATGTGGCTTATCCCGGCGCGAGGCAGGCAGGACATAACCACATCCCGACATGACTGATATACGAGGGTATGACTTGGGGGATCAAGAAGTAATTGATATCCAAGCATCCCAAGGTATTAGTTTTAGTATAGTGGATGGAAGACGGGAGGAGGTGGGTAAACTTTCTATAAGTCTGCACGTGTCGCTGCCGACGCTAAGACTGAGAAGAACACGTGCTCTGGTGCGCAGAGGGGACACTCTGATCCTTATCAACCCCGATCCTGATTGGTTAGTATTGTACCGAGTCCTTCGGTTTCGCGAAACAAACCAGAATGCACTGCGGCCCGGAATCCTGGGACACCCCGTCCCTTCGGCAACCTGGTGATCCAGATACCATTTTATACATGGTAAATGGAAGCCAGCTATATGGTGTGGATATTTAGCTCTGTCATCGCGAATCAAACTATACGCATAACGCATAGATACCATTCACGTACGACCCCGCCTATACACAGTATGGATTGACACATTTCGAAACCATCTCCGACCAGTATCTTGAGTGCAGGAAGCTTGCCTGTAGGAGCCTACCTTTTTATCTCTTTGCAGGATGAGGCACGCGGTATCAAATGTTGGTGCTAATTTTTGTCTTTCTTCTGCAATAAATATGCAAGAAATATGTCCGAATTATCACCTAGAAAACTAATTGCTTAAGCAACATCTTCAACAGCTTATAACATATAGTGATAACGTGCGATGTTTGCTTCATAATAACTCTATCTCGATTTTTGTTAATCGATGTTCGTTGTAAACTGAGAATGCTGGCTAATAGCTGATTTTTGCTTGAAGCTGTATGAGGGATAGCATGTCGGTGCCATATGTAATATTTGTCAAATTACAGTTTTCTTTGACGCATTATATTCGGTTAATTTATTATCTATACTGGCTGTAGGCCTATAAATATCGTCTGTATCTCCTGCAGTTTGCTTGCTTACATGACATAATATGTGCTCTCCATCAATTACCATTACATCTGGGACAGTTAATTTATGTTCATAATGACATTAAAATGACACAAAGAGACAGTCTTCAATATCTTTCTCAAACTGCCATCTATTATTAGCAAATCTTGTGGAACAAGACTCAAACAACAATAACCTATATCAGAAATGTATATATTGTGCAGTTGACCCATAATTAATATACTACCGTTTTCCTATTCCTCTATTGTTTTACCATTTTATGGCTGTATGACAATATGTTTACCATCAAGATAAAATGCTTCACTTTGTTCACCACCGATGTGATTCACATAACCATCACATATATTTGTCAGTGGGAGAATAGAAATGATCTAATTAGATCCATCGGTATTTTCCAACCATTAGTTGCATCCAGTTTTTCTACTACCCCCTGTAAAGTAATATAGGCAATCCACCCGGAGCTGCCTGTTGGTTATTCTCTTGAAAATATTCATTTTCAGTACCCAAACAGCCTACACTGCTGAACAAAATCATGACGTTCTCATCCAGCAGCATTGCCTGAAGCCAAAAGTCGATGCTTCTTTACGTCTTTGGTGCGGGACATCAGAATTATGCATGTTGCATTAGCTGGCAAATACAAGAAATGGAAATCATTCCTGAAGCAGCCAAGAAAGATTTATTTGTGATGCACGTGTAATTCAGCTCTCAGATTTTCCAGTAACGATGCCAATGAATACTCTTAAATGCTGCACATTAGAGCATTCACATCATATGCCTTAATCAGGGTACATAATTCTAGAGCACAAAAATATATTTTCCAGATGAAGCATGAGGTTTATTAGTTTGTATTAGACAGACAACCTGGTACAATTGAAGTTAATAAATGTTAATAAGTCAATAATTCCCTGGCCATGTGGTGGCTTTTGATCTTGATGAGAATAAGTCGTAAATATGAGCCCAGTTTTTTGGTAGTCAGGCTGATTGCACAAAACAAACCTAGTCACATACAGTTAACTTTGTCATTGCATGCAATGTTCACTGAACGTTTTAATCAGCTCATAACTGTTAGATCTGCGATGTAAGTTTCTGGCTAGCCCGAGTCTGGTTTTGGCTGTTGTCACGAGGATACTGCTGTAGGGCTATGTACTAATCTAGGTGTTTGTTTGCCTCTGGATACGACACTGGACCCTAATTTTAGCAGGGTGGGGAGATCATCTGAGACGCGTCCGTCGCCAATGGGTTTATAAAAATCATCAGATATTTTATTATTTAAAGTGTTTTGCTTACATTTAAAAATCATAATGAAATAATTCTACACCCCTAATATCTCTATCTAAAGGTATTGCTCAACATTGTATGGAATTAAAATCAAAATTGACGAAAAGTTAAAATCGAAAGCAGCTATGCCGGCCATCTTGGATTTTACAAAAATTCTTAAGGTTGCAAGTTTAACAACTAACCTAATTTAGCTTCCCTACACACGTGTAACATGTTTAAACAATAAAAGTTTACAGGAATAGACATTGCAGGGTTAAGTATGTGCTACATATAGGCGGCAACTAGGCTAGTTACTTATTCCTTATTCCCGTTTCTTTATTCAAGAAATTAAAAATAAAAGTCGTGGATCATAAAAAGTAAGGTACACGTGCCTGGCGCCAACCAGTCAAGGTCAAGCTAGGTGTTTTGTCAAGTTAAAAAAATTCCAAAAATCCGATAAAAAACTCGGAAGTGGGTGGGCGGGTCAAGACCCAACTCGGATTATAATTTTTTTTTGGAAATGTTGTGTCTTTCGTGTTGTTTTCATGTTTCCAAATGTTTCATTTTTTTTTTAATTGGATAGGGGGGTGTGTGTTTTTGTTCTGAATAATACGAGTTTTTCTCGGACTTTTGGATTTTTTTTAACTTGACAAGACCCCTTAGCCTGAAATAAAAAATAAAAATCTTAGATCGTCAAAACTAATCATAAGGACTGGGTATGCCATAATTTAGTATTATGTATATATAATATTGAACTTTCTACTTTTGAAACATAGTAAAACTACGTATGCGATACACAATTAATACCAAAACTAAAACTAGCAAAATAGCACATTGAAAATGTATATAGCATTTAATACAAAATCTTTTTTTTTTGTTTTTTTCATGAGAATCCAAATGATTTAAATGTCATTTAAAAAAACACATCTTAGATAGCCGTGGCTTATATCTGATTATGGTTCAATGTTTTCGAAATATTCAGTGTTTACTATGGCAATGTCGCGATTTTAATTAGGCTATGCAAGCGATCACAGACCGTTTTTTATTACCATTCCACAGTAATTACCCTCACATTCACATGATGAGTGTTCCTATTTCCGGTGTTAATTTACATTCTTCAACAACTTTTTTCACTCCGTTTAAATTATCGGGCTCCTCATTGACATGACTGTGTGCTATTTGCTGGACAAAAACATAAAAGGTTCAGAAATTAAACAAGATATCTTACATTTTACATAGCTAAAAAAATTAAATAATATTTATCAGACAGACGTATTTTTTTAAATATCCGACATTTCAAACCCGGAATGGTTTTCAATCACAATAATAATATTATCTTATACATATAGTCTGTGAGATGAACCACTTTTATTTACGTGTCTGAGCCCAAAAGGTTTGAAAATTGCTATTTTAACCCGAGACACTGTTTAAATGTATCCCCATAAGCACTTGTGGTGCCAAATTAAACTGATACATGTGATCCAGTAATAATGAGTGGATAACCGATGAGATCTTGTTATCTAAAAGGAACAAAAGACAGATGGAAAGAATATGGAGAAGGGATCGAACAGATTCTAATCGATCACGACTCAATGCACAAGTTCACCTGTGTAACAGACTAATGTCAAAGGCAAAACAAACTATTATACAAATTTGGTTTCAGAGAACATCGCAAACCATAGAAAATTATGGGACAAAATGAAACACATTTTGCATAAAAAAACAAACAATATACTTCCGGATAGTTCATGCAATACCAAACTTGCCAGCTCTTTCAATGATTTTTTCATAAGTAAGATCGCTAAAATCAGGGACACTCTGCTGTCAGCAAAACCAGATTCAAACATTCATCCTGAACCTACTCCTCCAGCTGCCCCGAATCCTTTACTCACTTTCTCATAAATCTCAGAAAGTAACTTATTCGGTCATCACCCAGCAAATCATGTGACCTAGATCCATGTCCAACTCAAATCGTCAAGGACTGCGCTGATATTCTGGCCGGGTCAATCACAATGATCATAAATCTCTCATTCGCAGAAGGGAAGTTCCAAGATACCTTCAAAATTGCTCATATTACACCACTATTAAAAAAACCTTCACTAGATCGAAATGGATTAAGCAATTTTAGACCTGTATCTGGAATAAATCTTGTTTCCAAATTTATTGAGAAAATCGTCGCCAGCCAAATAAAATCTCACATGCAAAATTCAGGTATTTCGAATAGCTTATAATCAGCATAAAAATGTGGAAATTCTACCGAAACGGCCCTTTTGTATATTCAAAATGTTATTTTGTCAGCTCAAGACCGTGGTGAACTTACTGCTCTTTCGCTTTTGGATTTGTCTGCGGCTTTTGACACGATCGATCACGACCTCTTGCTCAGTAGATTGACTGAGTGGTTTGGCATTGATGGTGTGGTGTTGCAGTGCGTTCGATCCTACCTGACTGGTCGTTTTCAGCTTGTTAAAGTTAATGGTGTACTGTCTACTCCGCAATTGTTATTGTGCGGTGTTCCGCAAGGCTCTGTGTTTGGTCCACTTCTTTTTACTATGTATACTACTCCTCTCAGTTCAAGGATAACAGCTTTTGGTCTTAAGCACACCTTTATGATGATGATACACAAATATACACATCTTTCGTTGCAGAAGATATAGCACAGTCTTGAATTGTTGTAAGACAGAGTTCATGATCATTGGTAATCTAACTCAACGTAAAAAAGTTGCTCATATTTTCCCAGCTGAACTTCTGAACCAAAATTTTGCCGAAATAGACTCCATACGAAACCTTGGTGTGGCTTTTGATCCAGCTTTTTCATTCAAGAAACATGTCACGAATATTTGTAGATCAGCTTTCTACCATATTCGAGATCTTGGACGTATTCGAATTCATTTGAATAAAGCGACTGCAATTTCTCTAGCCAATGCTCTAGTGAGCAGTCGCCTTGACTACTGTAATTCGTTGCTGTTCGGTTGTTCCGAAAAATATAGAACAAGCTTGCAGCATGTACAGAATTGCCTTGCCCGAGTAGTGACCAGGTCAAGTAGGCTTTCAGAGTCCCTGCTTAAATCACTGCATTGGTTACCTATTAAATCACGTATCAAATTTAAACTGAACCTTTTGACATATAAAACACTATTCATGGGTACTCCCTCATATCTCAGTGATTTATTACATTTTGAGAAACACCAGCAAATACTGAGATCCGAAAGTACGAAGTTATTACATCCTGGACCGTGGTCAAAAAGAAATTACGGCCATTCATCGTTCGTGGTTGCCGCACCGCGCTTGTGGAATAAATCGTCTCTTGAAATACGTGAAGCAAAATCAGTCACTATCTTTCGGAAAAAAATAAAAACACACCTTTTTACATTAGACCTACCACCTTAATCTGAGCATCCACCGACCGTCACATGATGAATTCCTTTTCCGACTATGGACCCCCCCAATGAATACTTATTTTAGTCCACAGCGCCATTGAGTCTCAATATTGTTGAGAGATACTGGCGCTATAGAAGTCATTATATTAATATATCAGTTAAAATAAGACAACAAACATTTTTTTTAACCCTTTTAGCACTCAGACCGACTCTAAACGTCAGAATCTGATGTCAAAGTCGGTCTAAGATTTTAAATACAGTATTTATAATGACCGTAAACACATAACATAATTATGAATTCAAATGAAAAAGAGCTAACTGAGACATTTATTACTACTTCAAATTTAAGAAAACCCTTTGGTCCCCAATATTTCAGCAGTGTAAGGGTTAATACAATTCATCAAACGTGGTACAAATCATATTATATGTGATCCTTATGTTTCTAATCTTTTTTGTGTGGATTTGTCTCGCTGTTGTAATATTAGGCTAATCAATGTCATGTAAATTAAATTCACAATCATGTATATAATTTAACCCTTTTGACTTTGGTCAGTTTTATAAAATCATACAGTACACCATCAGCTACATGTGTACATGTATTATAACCAGCCATGCATGTCTCCATCACAGGGACCTGTAGTGGTCAGTCTAGTACACCACGGTATGCTATGTGTACAAGTCTGTACTGACAACGACATCAATACAGACAGTACTGACCACTATATGTATTATAGAGACAAGGGTAGAATGCGTGGGGTCAATGGCGGCCGCTGGGGAGGTCTGTATGCCAGGGGTATTATATACTCCTTTCAGACTTATTCTCAACAATAATTAAAACAATAATCATCTTCAAAAGTACTGCATCGATAAATCGTTTATTTTTCTTAATTCCAAGCCATCATTCAATGCAAGACAATGTCGCAATCCCGAGAAATGATCATATTAGGCCTATCACACAATTTTTCATACTTATCACGCTCTGAAAAGAAAGACATCCAGAACTTGTTTATACACAGGAAGCGAAAACATGGTGTGTCGTCTGCTAACTTATCACAGGGGGTAATCAAACCATTCATAATGATAACCCGCACAGGAGCCTACAGTTGACAAGCAAACATATTATTTTATATTTTGGATGTATAATGTGTCAACAAAAGTGGCGTATAAGCCTAATATGTTTATTGTGAAGTGATAATGTATTGACTATGTCCATACCCAACACTATGCACATAATGACAAAAAATAGAGAATAACATGTTGTGGTATATCCAATACACCATTTCATTTGGTAAATGTATCCGTTTAAGGTGGTACATATGCCTGCAGATTGCCCCCACACACCCACATATTTATAAAG
This sequence comes from Flabesymbios commensalis, assembly GCA_964017125.1. NCBI lineage: Eukaryota > Metazoa > Annelida > Polychaeta > Terebellida > Flabelligeridae > Flabesymbios > Flabesymbios commensalis. The sequence continues at coordinate 51,670,895 of OZ024915.1, read as the reverse complement.
AGTAACCTATCCACACCCACTGTACCCATTGTAAGACAGACGTGCTGGTGTGAAGATGTGCTTTGATTGATTTCAGAATAAAATATGGCAGAGAAAGGTCATAGTGTCTCTTGGTATGAGTTAATTGACGTTATTTTGTAATTTCTAACAGTTTCACTTCACATTTTATGTTGGGTAAATGTCACAGTGCCATATTATGAACAATAAATTCATGCTTCTCTTCACTGATGTCGCTAAGGGGGCCACTATTCAATCACCATCGGGTGGGGTGTTGTTCTAAATAGACATGAAGATGTAATGAAATGTATAAAATTCAGCACACCGCCGAGCCGGGTTTAAATAAATCAATTGTTCGCGACAACACTCCAGCCCCGACCCCTCCCCCCCCCCCCGGAGATTGAATGGTGGGTTATTAACAAATCTAACATCGAAATCATAGTAGCTCTTTTATAGCTACTATTTTCTCCGATGCCTGTTAATAACCTCTGCACAGTCTGCAGAAAAAAAGCATAACAATAGAGACCAAACAGTATATTTTAAAATACTCTTAGTTTACCTGGTACAATCAGTAAAGTGGAGATTAGAAAAATATTATCATTGCATATCTCGGTACTAGTATACAGAACATGTCTCTGCAGCTCCCCACAGACACGGGCGTTGATCCGATGGTGGGTTAATTTGGGCCAGTTTTTTATATATCTCCCACTCAAGTGATGCCAACAGCAGTACAAATGACAATTAATAATTTAATCTAAATTCGGCTTATTTTTCATTAAAATGACATTGACATGATAAGGATTAGTGTTCCAAGTGATGAACATTGCACATAGCCTTTATTTAAAAAACCTTTATTTAACTGGAAGTCCCGAGATCCATGTAGCACGCCACCTGGTGGTGCTGGGCAAAATAGCACACGTAAAATGTTATAATTGATTATTGCATGTACTGTACCAACCCATCTCTTTATTTGTTCAATCAATCTCGCAGTCCCCGTGATAACATCTAAGCTATAAAAATACACATACTATACAAACATTAAAACTGGAACAACAGTAGATGTAGAGAGACTGCATTATGCTTATTATGTTTGTTTAATTTAAAATAAATGTGGTTTGGTCAACTTGTGCATTAATCAATATCTTAAAAGGAGAGATGTATGTACAGCTGGACCAACCCACACCTTTATTTCATGAACCTCGCAATCCCCGTGATTTTACATTAAAGCTAAAAAATCACGTATTCTCTTAGAGGCTCCAGAACTAGAAGATAGATTTACAGAAGATGTAGATAGTTTGTAATGTGCTTATTATTGTACAGCATACACCATATTCGAGGCAGCGAGAAGCTAGGGGTATTTTTTATGAATAGAGAATGTTAATGTCGTGTGTGGCTGTAACTCGATATTATCCTCATTCACATTCTTGAATTCACTGTTGATCGTAAACTTCAACTGCATTTATGTCCAATCCAATTTTTCTGGTTGGTACAGTTGTGCATAAGGCCACTATGTTTTCTCTCTGTTTTAGATGAGATAATTTCTCAAATCTACTGAGGGAGGGCGGCAAGAAATATTTAAGAAAAAACCCACATCGGACATATTCCTGGAAAAGTTAATGAGGGCGACCAAAAAAACATTGGAAAAATTCCTGGAAAAGGTAGTCATGTTAATGAGAGCGACGAAATAAAAAAAAACTTATGACCTAAAAAACGTTTATAAGGGCGACGATAAAAACAAGCCAAAAAAACATAGCTGGATAAATGTTTTTCTATCTCCTAAATTAGGTTTTTGACGGGAGCGTAGAAAGGATATAAGAAAATATTTTTCATCTCGTTATAACGAATTATAAGTCGTTAAATCGTTATAACGACTTATTAGTCGTTAAATCGATATGTAAGTCGTTAAATCAGCTTATGCGAAGTCGTTACATCGAGTTAGTATATTTCGTTATAACGACTGATAAGTCGTTAATTCGACTTAGTAAGCTATACGTCGTTATAACGATTTGGTCGTTAAATCGACTTACATGTTATAGATTTCGATGGACTAAAGTAATTTATGTGATAAGCTACATATATAAAGGTATATTTATAGATATACCTACCTATATATCTACCGATATATCTACATATAATTTTACACATAAACACATACACATATATTTTATAGAATAGTAAACTTGGTTCTATTAGTTGGTTATGTAATCATCGGCATCAGTTTCAATGTCCTGATGAGATTGCATATCGATATTTACAATGTCTATATGAGGTTATCAATGCTTATTGTACGAGTGGAAATCCTGTCAATTTATAAAATGATGAGCTATTTCAATGAAGACCGCCACTAACGCCGCACCACACTTATTCACATAATCATGATTATTGGCCTCTATGATATATTAAAATGATTAATTTACCACAAGCGTATTAGGCCTACCACCTAGTAGGCTATGTGTTATTTGATTTGATTTGATTGTTATATTGAATGACGGGAAGCATCAACATAGGCCTATTTATTTCTAATTAATTAATTAATTAATTAATTAATTAATTAATTAATCCATTCATTTATCCATTCATTCTTTCATTCATTTATTCCAACACTCATTCATTTATTCATTCATTTATTTATCCATCATTTATTTATATATTCCATCATTCATCCATTCATTCATTCATTCATTCATTCATTCATTCATTCATTCATCCATTCATTCATTCATTCATTCATTCATTCATTCATTCATTCATTCATTCATTCATTCATTCATTCATTCATTCATTTATTCATCATTCATTCATTCATTCGAGTTCATCTGATTAATTGCGATATTTGATGGTTTATGTAATTAGTAATGATAGTGTAGTTCAGTACAATACAGAACATTTCACAGTCTGTGTGTTCAGTCCAAGTAGATGTTCATCTTGACCGTGGGGTGTGGCTGAGCTATGGGGTCTATTTTGGACAAATGTTTAAATTGTATGCGGAAGGCTTGTACTCTACACGTGGTCTATTATCCATAATGAACAAATTAAGTAACAGCAGATCTTCTTTTCAAGAAACCATACTGCAATGTATTATGTCATCACCAATAACAGGAATAATATGGTTATATACACTTCTTTCTGCGACTGTTCTTAAAATAGTGATATACATATAGGTCTGTAGTTGCACACATCAGTTTTGCCGCCCGTTCCTTTATATATTGGGCAGGTGTTAGCCCTACCCCAATATGCTGGGAGGATGCCTTCATTCAAAGATATGTTTATGATGCTACAAATGGATGGTGCAACATAGCTGGGAAAACATTCCAGAAAAGTTGGAAAAAGCTTGCCAGGGCCAGTGGCTTTTTAGGATCTATAAATACTGCAAAATGTGAACAGCTTACTTTTTAGTTACTGTAATACTAATAATAAATGTAATCTAATAGTTACTGAAATATTGTTGTGTAAGCTATGGAGACCAAAAAGTTGTTTTCAATTTGAATTCGTCATAAATGTATCTTTTTCATTTGAATACCTGGTCTGTGGCAAATTTAAATATTTCAAGTCTTTCAGTGCGGATACAGACTTTAGATGTCAGATTCTGACGTCCAAAGGCGGACTCTGAGCTGAAAACGTTAAAAATATTTTGTTGTCATACTATTAGATCACATGTATCAGACAGTTTAATTTGGCACCCCATGTGCTTATGTAGATACATTTAAGCAGTGTCACGGGCTAAAATAGTGATTTCACAATTTTTGTATAATGAAAATATAACACAAAATCAGAAAATGCTCTTTTCCGAGAAAAAGCAGCGTCTGCGGCATTTAAGAAATGGATTTTTCAGAATCAGCATGAAATTCTGAGTTAGAAACAATCTTCAAACCTTTACTACACACAAATAGCATACTATTGCCCGTATTTATGAGAAGAAATACAAGTAGTCTACGTCATCTTATTAAAATACTGAGGCCAAACAATGTAAATTTATACTTTCGGCCGCATGAAAAGTAAGTTTATGGTCGTATGTATCACTGATCATATCTAATATAATAATCAGAAATGTATTGGCATGTGATTATGCATTTCTGACATAATTAAATACCATGGGTAGCTGGTCATATTACTTTTATTTCAACATGTGAAGTGAGATTTAGGTGAAATTATGCGAGAGATCTCCACGACTTAAGCCTAACAGTTCAACCCTTAATTCGCTGAAATACTTTTTACAAAAGAGACCAAAGGTTATTTTTTACAATTTGAAATCGTCATAGATGTCTTAGGTAGTTCTTTCCGCTTCAATTGAAAGCCTGGGGTCTACGGCCTTTATAAATTGTATTGCTTTTTTTACACTGCGGCGATCGACTTTAGACGTCAGGAACCGACGTCGATCCCCACGGTATAAGGGTTAACTCTTTAACCGCCAAGTTATTCAATCTGAATTTTAACCCACTTGAAGTTGTGTCTTGCTGACGCGATCCACAAATTCAAGTGAGTGAAAATTATTCAGACTTGACAAAATGGAGGTCAACTGTTTTCAAATATTGCTGGTTGATGTCACATTTTATCTTTAACATGTTCAAAAGGTGGTACATAATCATATAACGTGCTAATAAAAAATGAAAACCCGAATATATGCGGCACCGGCGGGGTTAGTACATAATTCTGAGGTCTGTTCGCATTCGCCAGATACAACGCTTACTATTATGTACATATATTTGAAATAGATGTACCGTCAGCTTCACATAAGATAATCCAAATCACAAGATCCTTTTCCGTGTTAATTTTTATATAATTTGTATGTTTCACTCACCTGACATAATGATCGTTGTTATGGATATTGCCAAAATAAGCAACGTGGAGATAAGCATGCATCCAGCCATCGATTTCCATCTCACTTTTAAATGCTCCTGGCATTTCGCAGTAATGTTAATGTCACCGACTCCAGCCATAGTCAAACTCAGAAATGACCCGCCGACACAAACTATTGCCCGTATTTATGAGAAGAAATACAAGTAGTCTACGTCATCTTATTAAAATAATGAGGCCAAACAATGTAAATTTATACTTTTGGCCGCATGAAAAGTGAGTTTATGGTCGTATGTATCACTGATCATATCTAATATAATAATCAGAAATGTATTGGCATGTGATTATGCATTTCAGACATAATTAAATACCATGGGTAGCTGGTCAACGGAAATATAATTTTTTCGTATTAGTTTGTCATGTTTATAGCGGCATGAAACACTATTATATTACTTCAGGGGATGTGTTTGATAACATCACTACTTTTCCTACATGTCACAAAATAGACCAACTGACAGATCACTGAATAAAGGGCCAAGGTCACGTCCCTGAAAACCATCCAGTTTCTAAGAATATGGTTGAATGTCGTACATGATAGATCTATCAATACCCATGGTGAATACATTGGCCTACCTGAGTACACATATTTCACACAAGCTCCCGCTTGTCTCCTGGCCCAGTTTAGCCTATATGTGCACAAAGGTGGCCTAAAGCCCGATTCATTTCATTTCATTTCCCGCTTGCAATGTCATCAGATTACATAATTACTCTCACAATCAAATGATAAATGTGCACCAATGTGGCGTACGTATGGTTCTCAACTTCTTGATATAAACCAAATTTAAGCCACTTATTAGCATTGTAAATACCAACTCTAAACACGGTAAGATATAACAACAGGCTGAAATGTTTTTAAATCCTAAAAAACATTTAACCGACAAATTATGCAATCTGAATTTTCCACCACTTAAAGTTGTGTCTCGCTGACGCGATCCACAACTTCATGTGAGTGAAAATTATTCAGATTTGACAAAAAGGAGGCCAACTGTTTTCAAATATTGCTGACTGAAGTCACATTTATCTTTAACATGTTCAGAAGGTGGTACACAATGTGTTAATAAAAAATGAAAACCCGAATATATGCGGCACCGGCGGTTAAAGAAATAACCTCCATTTTGTAAAATATTAATAATTTTCACTCACTTGAAGATGTGAATCGCGCCTGAGGTAGATGCAACTTCAAATGAGTGATAATTCTAATTAAATAACTTGGCAGTTAAAGGGTTAAAACACCATTCGCATTAGCTGTCATGCTGCCCAGCCAAGGCTACACCCGCGCAATGCGACTTGATTGCGTGCCGCGCACAGCCTGGTGGTTAAAGATTTGTGGTGTGCTTTACATTTTAAGCTCTGCTATATTTGTATGTTTTATGCTTCTTTCATTGGGGCTAAATGTCAATTCTAGCAAAATATATGTCACAAAATTGCACTCCTATATTTTGTATGCATTTATCGGTACCAATATCGAAACCAAATTCAGTATTCTACTCCTTACCAATCAAATAGCGGTTCATCCTGTCACATGACGAGATCAGCCAATCACAGCCGTCATTGAGTTGTTGTTTAAACTAGGGGGTGGATTTGATACCAGACTTGAGCCAAATATTGTATCAAGCGTCACATGATGTGATGTGCTAATCCGCTATTAGTCATTTCATTGTTATTTCAGTATAGTGTAGGTAGAATACTCAACTATTTTAACCCATTAAAGCCCACTGGCAAGTTTTTTTGCCAGTGACGTTTTTGTGTGATGTCACGATAATATTTTTTTAAAGGCTACACGACCTGAACCCGTTGTAAACTCACTTGTCGTCTTGGTTAACTACATTTTATGCAATTGATAGTTGATACCAACGCTTAGCAACGCTCAAGTTTGTCGGAAAATAGTACTTCCAGAATGCTACTTCATCGTCGTGGAAAATACCAATAAGTAGTTTATTACATATCTTGTAGTAAGTAAGTCAATATTCATAAAGAAACTGTCAGGTGTGGTGATTTTCATCATGTAATTGTAATGCTGAAAAAACGATTCATACCTGTGTCTAAAAAGACTAATAATTTACATGGCAAAAAAAAATTGCCAGTGGGATAATACACTGTATTATAGTCTGTAGTAATAAACCATTCTGTAAAATGATGCAACGAAATACATTATGTTTATTATGTAGACTATCTGGTACTATATCCCCGAGCATGCTGATATGTTAAACACATTTCCATCTAATTATAATCGTTTGCCTGCTAAATGACATATACTAGGAAGACATTGCAATTTGGGCACGTATGGTGTTTTTGATTTATATGTTTATGATATATGATGAATTATATCATCTCCATGTTTGAATACGCTGCGAGGGATGAGCCAACTACTGTAAAGCAGATCAGAAAGCGAGGAAGTAGATGGTGTCATCCCTGGCCGCTCCCCTACATGACATTAACCCAATGTTTGGTCAATGTTAGTCCATTGTCTGCGACACTGATCCAACATTGTCGAAACAATGTTTACTGTTTTCAAGGGCACATGGTACCAGTATGCTAATATGTACACTGCTCACACTAGACACTGCTCCTTCGCATGTTAAAAGGTGCAGATGGTTGACGTCATATGTCCCCCGCTCTCAATTTCAAGTATTGTAGTAAGCTTGTGATTGGCCGGCTGTCTTGCTAAAAGTATCCTGATCGGCTGGCGAGAATATTATGGTGGCGGAGGGGTGGGTGTAGACAGACACCTGTGTGGAGCCCAGCAAACGCGAGCATTTGACCCAATGCTGTTTCAATATTGGCCCACCGCCAACGGCGCTGGACCAACATTGAAACAACATTGGGTCGAGTCTTCGTGTTTGCTGGGAGAGCTGTCCGCATTTTGATACACGCGTGCCGTCTGTGTCTGGTCGGAACAGGCAGCACAGTGCTCTGTGTAGCTAATATGTAGCCCATGTCTGCAAGTCAATCTTTCTTCTTCGCCGACAAATTTATGAATACAGAACCATTGAAATAAGAGACAAAGTTATTGTACGAGCACAAGAAAGAAAAGACCAATGGGGTGATGTTGTTCTAGCCCGAGCAAAGAGCGTCATTGATTTGGTGGCAGCTGAAGCAAACTATCTTGAACATTGTCAGAAGCAAGGCTAAGGGCGGGATAACTAAACAGCTGTGCTAACATGTTGCATATGCCGAAGTGCAGGATATAAAATACGTATGTACGCAAAAACGAAGCTGTCATTATATTTGCAGACTGTGAAATGAATTGTTTATTATCTGCGAGGAGGAGTTGCCTAGTGACAATTGACTAGCAGCCCCTTTAATTACTATTTTCGCCATGAATTCAACATGCAAAATAAAACTAGTTTTATAAAGTGTTGTAGGTGTCTACATTACGACCTTACCGAAGTTGACCCAATATAGATATTGTGATCAGTGTTGTAGATGGTGGACCTGCAGCTCTCCCATCATGCAATTAGGCTAGATGTAGGTCATTCCAATGCTGGATCAGCAACCCCCACCCCCAAAAAAAATAGATTCCAATAAGCAAGTAGCCTAGATGTATAGGATTAATGGTAGTTCACAGTCTGCGGCGGTTGTCAGACATTAAATCAACGAATGTTTAAAAGCTTGTTTGCCGATATATCAGCCAGGTATCATAAACACTTTATGGACACGTTGACTCAGTGTTGGTTTAATGTTGTAGTTCGCAATTATGTCAACATTGCTTACGCCACTAACTTGTAAAAAGTTTAGTATAGGGCCAAGATTGTGACTTCATCTCGTCAGTCCAAATTTGATGTACAATCCTGGCCTCGATGAATGATATTGATAATAGCTTTAAAATTTATCAGTCAAAGGTGCAAGGAAACAGCAGGAAAGCCCCCAGAAAGACTTATAACCCCTCTGCAGCTGCCGGACCCCTCTCCTAAGTGTGTGCACGCAAAACCAGATAAAATCTCACTCTTTCATATTTCTCAATCTTGACTAGGCATGCTAAATGATCTTTTGATTTTGAGTCTATAGGCTACAAATCCAAAGCTCGTCTAGAATAGTTGAATCATAGATGCGTACTAGGTCTATGGACCACACTGACACATCTAACTAGTAGCCTAGCCTGCAACAGACAGAAAGACTGTAAAAGCCTGTATGTCCTGTATGTCCACTGCTACACAGAGCTCTGTGTAGCCTGTTCTAACCAGACACAGACGGCACGCGTGTATCCAAATGCAGACAGTTTTCCCTGCAAAGACGAGGACTTGACCCGATGTTGTTTTAATGTTGGACCAGCGCCGTCGGCGGTGGGCCAATATTGAAACAACATTAGGTCAAAACCTCGTGTTTGCTGGGCTCCACACAGGTGTTTGTCTACACCCAACACTCCCCAACCATAATATTTTCGCCAGCCGATCACAGTACTTTTAGCAAGACAGCCGGCCAATCACAAGCTTACCACAATACTTAAAATTGAGAGTGGGGGACATATGACGTCATCCATCTGCAAATTTTAACATGCTAGGTAGCAGTGTCTACGGTGGGCAGTGTAGTTCACTGCCAGATGAGTTCCACCAGTGTCGTCACACACACCATATAGGTACTAGAACGGCAACCAGATGTCAACCATGGCGTTCTCAAATCTTCCCCTCAGAATGCATTTTAAACCTCTTATCAGGCGTTGATTAATGACATATTGACAATCGTTGAGATGGAATGCTAAATACTAATCTATCAAAATAATATCAAATATTCGACCTTGAAAACCGTAAAAGTCTCACTTTAATGGTACACGTGTGTATGTAAGGGTTTGTGCTTATAGAAAATATGCGACAATGGAATGCAACTAAGTGTATATTGCTGAAGCGTCAATGTGAAAGAATACGCACAAAATCTCAACGATTTATCCCCGCCCCCCTTGAATATTTATGCATTACTGTTTCACAATTTCTTTTTATTTTATTCTTATTTATTTAATTTGGTTGACTTTAACTTTATTGAAGATTGGCAGAGTTCATCCACGATTGTTTGCATAATTTTAGATGCCTGACTATAGGTGGTTTTAATATAAGTGAGGTAGACCAAAACTAAAGCCCGCTTATAATGCAAATATAATGATTTACATGAAAGATATATTTTTATACGGGATAATACATATTTGAAGTTCATTTACCTGATTTGAAAGATGTGAGAGACGAGTGTTTACATAATATGCAACCTTAACATTTATTCCCCGACTGGTGTTGCTTCTCTATGTTATTTATATATAATCGTGGACGGACTCAGCAATGGACGCTTAAGACAATCAAATCTAGTAAATGATACAATTAAATATGGCGAAATGACATCATTTTTGTCATTAAAATTTCAACAGTCTGCATCTAGCTAGAGAGAGAGAGGAAAAAAATCAAAAACAAGGGCAGGAGGTGGACGATGCCGTATCCTCAACTAGAAAATAAATCCATGTATATGACTTTTTTGTCAGAGAGTAAGTTATGAGAAACTTTATTATTATAGCACTCAATCAGCTAAAGCTTTGTTAAGAAAATTGCAATCTTAGATGCATCATACATATATGATAGTAACATTGGCTTCTGGTGATCTAGTTGCATCTGGTGCGAAATACCACGGATGTTTTTGTTTGGCAATCTGTGGAAATAGGCTAGGTATCGCTCGTTTGTTCGAAATCAGAATGCCAATTCACATGATATTGAAAAAGCTGTCACATGGAGACATCTGTTGAAGACAAGGTATTTTTGTTCAAACTATCTGACCTTCATATAAAGGAAAGAACTGTGAAGGCAATCAAATGTGAATGTCAATAGGACAAATCTGAAGTTGAAACTGTTAGCACAATTGTCTAACTCTGATTTACATGACGATGAGAGGGTAGTTTTTATATTCGAAGTAATTCAGAATAGGCTAAAGGAGATACTTATGCACCTCGTTTACGAAGAAGAGGCTCTTATTTGCATGAGTTGCAAATATCTGCAGAGAGGAGATTTTCAATAAGAAAATTAAATGTCCTGGTTGTTTCTCTTCTGATTGTCAAGACGAATACCTGAAGAATCAGTCCTCTCAAAGAAGAATCAGTTCCTGATTACGAATTTGACGCTGACTATCTGGTTTGTCATTCCAACAAAATGAATTCTTCATGGCTGATACATTAGACCATGGTTCCATGGAACCAGTATCAGCATAAACTAGCAATCAACTAATGAAAATCCTGGCATCTATCAAGGGTGATCTGATTCACCCTTATGCCATCTGGTACAAGGGTGAAGCAAACATAAAAATCATAGTTAGGCTCATATGTCACTCTTCCTGCCGTGTCCACAAAAGTTGCTAATATACCTGTTCAGCAGATCTGTACAAGGCTTGGAACTAGAAATAAATCTCATGGGCTGCATATCACACCACAATGTATTCTGAACAAATCAATCCACCTGCCATTATGCACTACTTGCACATAAAGTATCACCCCCAACAGATGCATTCCCACACCATGATGGATTGGGTCGTTTTTTCTGGGTTCGAGACACTCTGTAAAGAACCTTTCACAATGAGTAAACCAAACTTTAACACGCTCATATCGTGATCGACATATTGAATCTGCTCTCATCTGAGAAGATGAGCATCGCCCACTGATCATCTGATGGTTATACCTTAGGTGTGCGAGTACGTGTATCTCTGCCACCTCTCTTTACGGAGAATACACATACACCTGAAATTATAAAGCGTGATATGAACCTACTCAGAAATGTTACAGAGTATGTCAATCCAGGAGAAATTCCCGTTTTATTATTCAATAAATTTCCAATGATTTACTGTTTGAATAAACTACATATTTACGACTAAGTGTCCCTTTTCTGTGAATAATTATACAATATACTTTTAGTAATGATTGTAGATTATGACAGCCGCTTTAAACATGCTAAAAAATATGACTACCGGTGTTAACTATCACATAATCAACAATTTTCGGGTGAATGGCGGCCATGTGGGATTTTTGACGTTTCTATGGTCGAATAATGGGTGAATTCTTTGGTGCAAGGATGTTTTTTAAGTATATTAATTTATATAACAGCACACCAAATTTGACACTTTTGTCCGGCATGTAAATATATCTGTGAAATTTGTCCCTAAGCCACATCACTAAGGTGTCTACTTGTATGGTGAGGAAGTTGCAGGTCCACCATTTCGTCGATTACTAGAAACAAGTTTAGTAGTCACCTTCGTCTTGTCAGTTTCGTTTCTTCGATTAATACAGAAAACCATGCAGTTTCGTCAGTTTCGTCGATTATATAAAGCCTCTGTAACAGTATATCAATCTTCGTTATTTATTAGGTAACGCTTGATGTATAAACTGAGTTATTTTGGAAAACAGAGCATTTATTTCAGAGGTCGAAATAATTAAAAAAACGGGAGAAAATGAACGTGAAGCGGAAGTTCGAGAGATGACCCTCTAAAACGAGAGGCTCCCGCAAAAAACGGGAGGGTGGATAGGTCTGCCGATGGTAGAAATGAAATGAATCGGGCTTTAGGCCACCTTTGTGCGCACATGAGGGATTCTATAATTGTAGGCACCAGTGATGATATTTTCCTTGATATATGAGATTGTCTGAATATTGTCAAAAATTTAAACACATGTCAACTTAGCTTTGTTTATTGACATAGCGTTGTCAGCAGAGCTTAATTTCAATTTTAAATGCTTATTTTTATCAATTTAAATTTTTCTTATCGTTATGGAGAGACTAATTTACCGTTATGGAGAGACAAATTTATGTTACGGAGTAATCTTCAAACTTAAATTTCTCAGTGACCCTTCTATAAAAGTATACCATATTTAACAAGTAGTTGAACATGGCTATTATAATGTTGATCACTTAATTTAGAAAGAATCACTTTATGACAATAACCCTTAAGCATGTTAAGTAATGAAATAAGAATTACTCTCCGTTACGATTATTGTCGTTATGGAGAGTAATAATAACGAACATTGTCTCTCCATAACGACAATTATTTCTGTTATGGAGGGACAATAAACAAATACTAAATATCGATGCTAACACAATTAAAAAAAAAAAAAAGTTACTATTTCAACAAGTGGCACTTGTTGGTTAAATACCAAATTCATAAAGGTTCATAGCTATTTTTAAATGAGTAAAAGGGTAATTTGTAACTACTTTTTCTCTCCATAACTTTTTTATTTTTGTTATGGAGAGACAGAAAATACGCGCTATGGAGAGACGTTTTTCTTATTAAATCGTGCATAGCATCTATGTATTAGGCTATACTATGATTATTTTCGTTTTTTTCAAATGAGGTTGTAGTAGCCTTAGAGGTTGTAGGGTGCTTAAAAGTTAACTTGCAGTATTTATGGGTAAAAAATCGCGTTATGGAGAGACGTTGAATTAAAATACTCACCCACAGAATTGCACAAACCTTACATTATTTCTAAACAAAAACACATTTATTATACTTTTTTTACGATTTACTGCATGCAGGTCTCGCGCAACTGTTTTGCACCAGACAAGTGATATTTTGGTCGGAAAAAGTATAGAAATTACCTGAGAACTATAAGAGTTATGGAGAGTCGCTGCAACGTGGGACAGACATAAATTGCATAAAAAGTGGTAAAATAATAAAATTATCTTAAAGAACTTGTATATAATCTTATAGATAGTGTTTTGCACTAACATTATATCAGAAACAAATATAATATATAATAAAGGAAGTCTACAATAAATCGCCTGTTTATGTGGGATTTAGGATGTGGGACAAGGCGTTTTGGCTAAAATTGGCTCATTTTACATAATATTTCTTTCAAAAAGCACATTTATGTTAGAATTTGTTAAGTTTTAATATTGCTATATCGTAAAATAAAGGTCATTCATTGCATTTATGTAATCAAATTAAATCAAAATATTCAATAATAAATATTACAAGTTGCGGACAGTGCTGAGGCTTAAAATTATAGAACCCCTCATATAGGCTAAACTGGGCCAGGAAAACCTCCTGAGGATGGTGAGATGATTGAGATGACACTGTACTCCAGACACAGGATTCGAAATTCGAGCCCTGGCGGTCTGCGGCCGAGCACGCTACCTCTCGGTCACGGAGGCTCCCCACAATACTGACTTTCACACGTGGATGGGGAAGAAACATTTTTGTTTCTGTCAAACCGCCGAGACCGGGAACCGAACCCCGAACTCTGGCGTGAAAGGCAGCGGTGCTAACCACTACCCTAGGGCCCCCGCCCGCCGATGGTAGAAAGATGCACGTGAAGTGTTTGAAACATGTTTTTACAGTGAGAAGTTTACATAAAATAGCGTAGCGGGTAAATGGTTAATGTGATTATATTGTGAATTAAATTATATTTTATAATCAATCAATGATCAATCAATAAAATGACATTATATTTCACTCACCTGACATAATGATCGTTGCTATGGATATTGTCAATATGAGCAAGATGGAAATAAACATACATCCAGCCATCGACTTCCATCTTAATTTTAAATGCTTTTGACATTTTGTAGTAAACTTAATATCACCCACTCCAGCCATAGTCAAACTCAGAAAGTTTGCCCATATGTATGAGAAGAAATAAACGTAGGAGACTACCTGCCTTTGATTGGGTGGGAGGTCTGAGTCGCACATGACATGTGAGACTCTGGTTTCCCAAATATTCTGAGTAGGTCAAGTCGGAAGGTTTAACCTACATATGGTACATTCAAATCGTCCGTGAATGTTATTTTTCTCAGAATTTTATGTATTTTTTAATAGTAGGCTAAGCCTCTTTATCTGAGTTTCCCGATGTATGTTTCATGTATGGTTTTCTGAATAAGTAAAATAAAAAAAGTCATCTAGTTACAATACTGAGGCCAAATAATGTAAATTAAATTTATACTTCGGCCTCACGAAAAGTAAACTTTAGTCGTATGTATCACTAACCATATCTAATCTGATAAAAAATGTATTGATATGCATATCTGATATAATTCAATACCGTGGGTGTCTGATCAAGTGCGTGCATGAACATCATTAGATGCTATCTAAGTTTCAGAAGTAGATACGCTGATAAAACAGTTAATAGGAGAGTTCACTGATCCGAATGGCCTGTAGGCCTATACAATTTCTGTGAGTTCATCAGGGTAGGAATTATAGCATTAAACGTGGCCGCTTATTTATTAAGTGGACATCCGTTGATAAACACCTGTCAGAATCGACTCTGTGAATGAGTGATTCTCACAGAGATGTGTCAGTTTTAAATACAATCTTATAAAGTCACGCTTGGGTTTTAATAATTATTGTTAACAATATAAACGTACAATACAGCAAAATAAAATACCACGGCTAAAGATACAAAATGTAATGATAAATGAACTATGATAGACTAATAGATAGAATAATGAAGGCTAAAACCCTTCGCCACAATCTCGAACGAACATGGCGCAGATCGTTCGCGTTACAAACATCAATGCCACCTGTGTAATAGAATGATGACAAAAGCTAAATCGAAATATTTAGCTGATGTTATTTCAGAAAATTCGGACAGTCCCCGTCGCCTTTGGAATTCAATAAATAACATTCTGCATAGAATTCCACCTCCTGCTCTGCCAGAATTCACATCAGTAAAATCACTTTGTGATCATTTCTCTAAGTATTTTGTGGATAAAATTGAAACTATCCGTTCCAAATTTCCAGATAAAGTACAGAATATTCCACAAGTGCGAAAACCAGAAATTAGATCTAAAATGAACGTTTTTGAACGTGCGTCAGAAGATGAAATTAAAAAGCTTATTTTGAGTTCATCGTCAAAATCATGTGATCTTGATCCCATTCCTACAAGCGTGTTGGAAAATTGTCTTGACATATTAATAACCCCCATCACTGACATAAATAACATTTCAATGGAAACTAGTACATTTCCTTAAAATTTCAAAGATGCTCATGTAAGACCACTACTGAAAAAAACATCTCCTCCTAAAAACGAGCTGAAAAATTACAGGCCTGTATCCAACTTAAGTTTAATTTCCAAAATGTTAGAAAAGATAGTAGCCAATAGGCTGCAAGCTCATATAAAAAATAACCATCTATCTAAGGGACGCACCATTTGCTTTGGCCTCGATTATGACACATGATCACGCTAAGGATTTGTGCGCCTCTGAGCTCGGCCCGCTGAGGATATAGGCGCTGTAGAAAGTTTATTGATTGATTGATTGATTGATAGCCAGAAAACTGACAGCTGTCAACAGCTGTCATGAAGGTCAGAACGAGCGTCTGCGTCCGTACACTATTGCTAAAAGGAGGCAAGCCAATATGTAGTCCGTAATAACAGACTCTGTGCGATACAGAGTCTGTTATCATTGCCATTCGTGCCCCAAAGATCCGGTGCGTGGACGATCGATTACGCAATGAATTACTGGGTATTTGTTTGATCAATTATTTTTATATCATTCTGTAATGACAGATTTACACCTCATTAGAATAATGACTTACGTGGGGAATTAAACCATTGTCTTTATATTTGAATTTATCATCAAATAGGGCTACCCTCACATTTTCCATGCTATCTTTTGTATCAGCGTACACTGACCACCAGCATAGAAAACCACAGTTTTTGCTATGCTGTCAATCTCTGACGTTGAACTATGCAGTTCACGTCAAGCTCGGACTAATAATTGTGACATGTTCTATGTTATCCAGAAAATTATCCGCTGTAGGTTCAAATTACAACTTAGTTTGGCGTTTAATATTTATTTTTTGCTATTTGATTAGTTATAAATATTCAATCATTACCTTATAGTAATGTATATATATAAATATAATTGTATTGTTTTGATTAAAGAGGAATGCCGCAATTGGAAAATTTAACACAACTGCCCAACTACCGTTCAATCAAGTCTCGTCTAATTGGGATGCCAAACTCCTAGTAAAAGTACAGAAAAAAAAGTGTCAATATTATTTCATTGCAGATAACTTTCCCTATGACCCCCATGAGCTGATATTGCATGCATGCAGCTTTTGTAGGACCAAATGTTTTAACTATACAGTTTGAAGAGATGGCTAGCAAAGAGTTGTAGATAAACAATTAATTTACAAATAAGGTAGCTTTACATTCCAGCTCAAAAAGTGTGTAGCCAGCTACCTGTCTCGCCAGAAAAAACACTTCTGGATTTTCATCGAATCGCAGCTGGACAAATATATATATAGGCATATAGTGCACTAAAACTATATTCAAAGCATATGAACAAGACAATGCAGAAGGTGACGTAAAAACGCATTCGCAAAATCTACACATTCTAGAAGACTTTGAAATGTACTGTAACTGGTGGTAACACATATCAGAGCTAATCGTGTGCTGAACAATTTTTTGTAGACTCTAGTAAACGTGGCGTACTACAACACCGTATACATGGTACTTGCAGCAGATAACACATTCTGTTCTGAAATTGCATGCGCAAGGGCACTACACACATTACGAAAAATAATATTTTGTGTAGAAGGCACACACAATACTTCTTTTCTGTCTGGACACAATACTAAGCTAGGAATTTAATAGATTATTGGTGGCAAAGTTTTACTGTGAAAAAGGGAATTTATTTATCTTTTATATGTTATATGACATGTGTGATTGTTTAATCAGATATTCAATCACAGACGTTTATGTAAACCCATCCCCCAAAAATCTATGTCGCTTGGTGGCCATTTTGGATTCTAGGCCGCCAATGGTCCAAGATGGCCGCCACAAAAATGCCAAGATGCTTTGTTCACTTCCTGACACAATAAACTACAAGAAAAAACATGTTGGCAAGAATTACGCAAAAAATCCCACGAAATTACATTAGGATGTATACTACATGTATACTGACTATAAAGTCCAAAAATATATTTGCATTAACCCTTTAACCGCCGGTGCCGCATATATTCGGGTTTTCATTTTTTATTAGCATATTAAGTACCACCTTATAAACATGTTAGAGATAAAATGTGACATCAATCAGCAATATTTGAAAACAGTTGACCTCCATTTTGTTAAATCTGAATAATTTCCAGACACTTGAAGTTGTGGATCGCGTCAGCGAGACACAACTTCAAGTGGGTGAAAATTCCGAATGAATAAGTGTCTGATCTTTTTTCCAATCACTGTGAATGTTTTCTTTTTCCCCTGGCCAAACAGTGCTGGTGAAGTATCCGAAACATTAGCTGCGTGCAAAAATGTAATATATTTCGTAAGAATTGCATTGATCTTTTCTTGGAAATTCTGTATTATATGTAGATAATTTGTAGAGTGTTGTGAAAAAAGGCATTGTTTATTACTTACGAGCATCCAGTTATGCGCTTAGCCAGAATATGTGCCTTGTGATTGTAGGTTTTATGTCTGATGTGAAGTTGATATGCTGAAAAACGTTAGAATTGTTGTTTTAACAATATCTATCAAGAATAACAGACACTGTTATGTCATTGAGGCACGAATAAGCTAGAAAGCATTTAGCACACCCAATATACGTTATATGGTCGCTGGACATGCGTTAGGACGGCGTTATTTGCGCACTATATGCGCGCTCAGTTTTTTTCCAGCCCTAAGGCTCAGTCACACATAGTCGACGCATGTCCCACGCAATGAAAATTGATTATTTTTTGCTAAAGCGTCTGTCCTGTGTCGGTCGTGCGTAAACACTCGTTACTGGTTCGTGGAGTGCGCTGCACTAACGCCAAGCATATTTTTGTGCGACCTGTAATCGCCAAAAGATGTTGGGTATGTTTAAAATATTGAACGCATATTTGCGCATAAATGTACACGCCAGAAGACCGCCAAAAACACGTAGGGTGCGCTAGAAGAACGTCATATCAACGCTAAATACCGTATCCCCGCGCATAAACGTGCATGCACGTTTAAAGCTGCATAACTGTTTTATTTATTTTAATCAGAAGATTAATCCATGGAGAATGGTGTTTTATTTTTTTATTTTACTGCTCCGGTTACTGAGCTATTAAGGATTTAAGTTTGTTGTTTTTTAATATTGTTGCCCCACCAAAACAAAGACCTGATCACAGCGCAGTAAGACACATTGTCTGTATAACTAGGACATTAAAAGTACCAAGTGGCAGATAACGGTCATCATTGAAAAAAGAGTGGAAGACTTTTAAAATTATTTTTATATTTTAAGTGATCATAGATACATTTCACATATAAATTTTTTCTGCATATAATGTCATATTTAATTTCGGTACCGGTATAGAGAATGTCACTCATTTGAAAAATAGGACCATGTTTTAATATGGTGCTTTTAAGTGTGGGCCAGCATCTGAGCCTTTGGTCCGCCATTAAGACGCACTCCCCCTAACGTTGGAAATTGCAGTCCGAATTACACGAATTCAATGATGTAAATCATCTTTATTTCGCGCAGTCTTTTAGTGACAATGCTATGAGTGAATTCAAAGTGAATTTTTAATGACAAGAGAAACACGATCTATAGTGACAATGCTATTCGAAAATATCAGACTATTTATTTTTATTTCATCGCTAGTAAAATGCGGTAAAATAAAATAATTGTAAAAAAAACATCCTTTACGGTACCGGTAGCTGAGTTCCCAGCAAACAAGAGAATTTCAACCATTGATGGGTCAATGTTGTACCAGCGTCGTAGAAGCTGAACCAACATTGAGCTAATAATGGGTCAGTGACCCCGGCCTGCTGAGTTATCATACGGGCTGACCTAGTCTTAGGACACCAACCTGTGGTTTGCGTGAGCTTGGCATCGCAGCCAATACGAGGCGTTGGTCCGATGTCAAACTAATTCGGGGCCATCGTCTACGGCACTGGCCCAGCGTTAGACCAATGCGGCTCAACGTCTCGTGTTTGTTATTAAGGGGTTTGATGTTGGTCTAATGTAACATTATATTGGCCCACAATTAACCACTATTAGTATTACGTACATATTGTACACAGACTATTTACCACACCATATAACTTGATGGTGTATCGCGTAGTGATCTAATCCAGCTACATTTACATCGATTTTGCCCATTTATAAAGCCTTTAAAAATATATGAATGATTGTGTTTAACATTTTAGGTTATTTCCTTCGAAATAAACAAAACAGTTATGCAGCTTTAAGTAAAAATCGACTGTTTTAGGCATGTCTCCAAAAATATTCTTCTTGGGTTTTAAGTGCATGCACTTATATTCAAATACTACGTGCATGCATTTATATTCGAAAATTACTATACGTTCATTGTGTAATTCAGACTTATACTGCAGGTGAGAATGATATCGATATGTGTTGACTTGAATAAACCATTCCTAGCATTATGTTTATAATAATTGAAAAAATATCGTAAGCACAAACTACATTAATAGGCTATTATTTTTACTAACGGTTAGAAATTAAGAGAAAACTGCTCCATAATATAGATACGCGCCGACAGTTCAAACCGTCATAGCAAAAGTATATGCATGGGTGTGATAGCTGGAAACGTGGACAAAGGAAGTGTGATATGACAGTGAGCTGTTCAGGTAGTGTCAGCACCTATTGCACGGAGTCACTCCCGCAAGTCAACTTCAAAGTAACAGTCAGTGATTACTAACGTTTACTTAGTTTACTTTGGATTGTATTAAATCAAATAATTACGATTTTTAAACGATTTGGAGAAATTAAAAAAAAACTATTTTTATGCTCGAATATAAGTGCATGCACTTATTTTCCAAACGTAAGTGTATCTTCAAATATAAGTGCATGCACGTTAATGCACGGGAATACAGTACGTTTCCTTTGTATCACGTGGCTGCCCGTAGAGAGCGCCGGGCAGTCGCGGGCAACGTGCCTGCCCTGAGCTGCATGAGCGCTCGAAGCAGGCGCCAGTTTGCCCAGAGCTCGAGCAACAGGCTGTGACTATGTTATTTTTGCAGCTTAAGCCTTAGAGCTCTGAAGAACGACATTTTATTTTTAAATATTTGAGGTAGTGTTTCACACGATACACGGCTTTAAGTGCAGAATTTGTTTTTAGTTTGTCGAAATTAAGTCCAAACATATAATGTTCTCATAAATTTAAAAATGGTTACATATGTATAAAACAAACTGATAAAAGTTACTATTATCGCCGACATTAGCATTATAGGGTTTAATGCTCACTGTATGCGTCCAACACGTTAGCAAAACGCTGTTCATGCGCACTTTGCGTTGGAAACACGCCGTGCATTCGCTACCAGTTTGCGACGTTTTTCACAATCCAGACTAATTTTTTTTTTTTTTTTGCGTGGACTGTGCGTCATTTATGTGTGACTGAGACAAACCTTGGTCAACGAAAACACAACGAATTCAGAGCGTGTGCTCTGCTTGTGCCTAACGTTAGACTGGCGCTGGTCTGACGTTTTTCTGGCGTCCCCATTCATACGTGGAAAAACGCTCACATTTTTGAGCATGCAGAAAATGTGCGCACAGGTTGACGCACACAAAAAATAAATGACGTTCTTCAAGCGTTCTCGTCAAATCATCAACGAATTCTGACGTACGCCCAGCAAATCACAACGCACTGACAGAATGATTTATTTTTTGTGCGCTGGATGTGCGTGATGGTATGTGTCACTGGGCCTTTAAGTAAATATAAACTTGTGTACATTATGCGAGGCATATCCACTTCTTTCATCCACTGGTCTCCCAGTGGACATGTTCTTTTGAAGCATTTAGGTGGAAGATGTATTTATGGAGGTCACCAGTTTTAATTTTAAAAGATGCATTTCGTGTTTGGTCATAAATCACAAAAATCCAAGATGACTGACAGCGGTCATTTGAACATAATAAATTTGTACCTAAAAATCCCATAATCAACTGTAATATATCATTTGTGACTAATTTTTGGACGTAAAACCCATTTCTGCTCATCAAATTACAATCATTAGCTTATATGACCATCAAGCATCACACGACGGTCACAAAAGATCAGTATAACTATTATATATAATTTTTTTACTAGTGGTCCAATATTTACATATGGTTATATGTCCCTTTCGGCTGACTGTGTAGCACATCATCTATTTCTGATATCCATAATGTCATTTTGAATCTCACTGATCTGAAAAAATCTTATTCTATGACTCCCAACCTCCATAATATAAAGGGCAGAAATGAATACCAGATGTCATAGGAAAATATTGCTTATCTATAATTGATTTAATATTACATGTCATACGTCGTTTTTAACTGACATGTGACGCATCAATTAATCTAAATATCGGTGACATTAAAAGTCTTATAATGTGACCTTTAAGCACCACACCAAGGGAAAAATATCCAGTAGTTGTCAAAGTGGAAATACAACTTTTAGATAAGTGGTCCAATACACCTTTCCCAATAGCAACCCACCCCACACAGTGACTAAATGCTGAACTATTTAGTTGGGAGTCCTGTCACACTCTTTTCTATTACAACACGCCACACAGTGATTAAAACTTAACTATTTAGTTGGGAGTCCTGATTGTGCGCAAAATCTTGCAAACAGCGTATAGCTACACGTGATTTGTCGTTTTTCATCACATTTGTAGCACATAATCTGTTTTTGATATTAATAATGTGATTTTAAGCATCAGTTACAATTTTTAAAAAGTCCAGTCCACTTATTGTGTCATTTTCTAGTCCAAGTACGTATTGTGCCTTTTGTCAGTCCAGTACACTTATTGTGCCATTTTATATCATTCTGGTGACCTGCCATCGAAACACTCTGGATCCACCCCTGTACCGATAATAGACGAGGAGAAGTCAATGTGAAGACAGCGTACGTAAGTGAAAACGAGTCGAGCATAAACAAATGTACACACCACACAGTGCTAGGTTTTAAAAAGGTACAAGCACCACAGATCATTTGGTTAGGTAGAGATGTATATCCGTTAAGGTTTTGTAAAAAATCAACACATGGTGGGAATATGATTTGATCCAAAAAGCCTATGACACCACCTAGAAGTATAGGGTCATAAAACACGTTCATGACATATAGTTCTGAGGGGTACAGCACCTTTATTTTTTAATAAATTTAAAAAGGTATAGCATTTGAAGTCAGATGAGATAACACGTACAATTCACCAAAGTTTCACGATAAAGGTGTTCCACATGAAAATATTTTGTTGCCAACTCTATTGACAATAGGCCTACAAGTTAAAATGTACCGCAACATTCATTGCGACGTTGTACAACCATATCTATCATGTCTATGTCGGAACAAAATGAGCTCAAATGCCTTGTAAAATGCCTTGCGCTCGCTTACGACCCCTTGCGACCGTTTGGGATCATTTGCGACTGTTTGCAACATTTGCGACATTTGCGGCTTCTGCGACTTTGTACTTCCGACTAACCTTTCTCTTTTTCTCTCATCTCGCATTCACTGTCGTTTCATTCAACTCACCATCCTCCAGAGTTTCTAACATTTGTCCACGTAGTGGAGTTATAATATCCAGAATAGGTCCTGAATACCTAAGGATCATTGTGCCTAGGTTTAATGTTGATTACTTTTAAACTGAGTGAGAAACAGCGGGACGTAAAATAATAATAATAATAATAATAATAATAATAATAATAATAATAATAATAATAATAATAATAATAATAATAATAATAATAATAATAATAATAATAATAATAATAATAATAATAATAATAATAATAATAATAATAATAATAATAATAATAATAATAATAATAATAATAATAATAATAATAATAATAATGCGAAGCACTGTGGTAGAATGGACGTTTAAGTTAAGAGGTACAACGACCAACTCTATTACCACAGTACTTGTACTTGTACACGTACACTAAATATTTTATATACAGTATGCGAACATGAAATATGTGTAAGCATACAGTTATGAACTTCATTGACACAATAGTGTAGCAGAAAGGACTTGTACGTGTAGAGGTACAATACATACTCTTATTGACACAGTCCTGTGGCAGGAAGACCTTGTTAGTGTAGAGGACAGATGGACTGTGGTAGCAATGTGTTCGTGTAGAGGTACAATAAGATAACTCACAGTATTGACACAGTAATGTGCAACAAGGACGTTTAGCTGTAATGGTTCATTAAAACCTTATTAGCACAGCACTATGGCAACAATGACGTGTAGATGTAAGCGTACAGTAAGAATTGACAAAGAACTGTGGCAGCAAAGGCATTTAAGTGTACAGGTGCAATACACTTATTGTTGTTATTTTTATTGACACAGTACTTTGGTTGTGTAATTGTAGAGGTACAGAAAGAGACTTACTGACACATCACTCTGGCTACAAGGGTGTGTAGTTGCAGGGGTCAATAAACCTTATAAACACAATACTATGGCATCAATGATGTGTAGTTGTAGACGTACAGTGAGATAGCTTATTGACACAGTGACACACCAAGGAGGTGTATGAGACAGAAACAAACCGTATTGACAAAGAACTGTGGCAGCAAGGATGTGTAGCTATCAAGGTATGTTAAGACACCTTATTGACACAGAACTATGACAGCAAGCACGGTATGTATAAGGGCATGATAGGAAGCCGTATTGACACACAACTATGGCAGCACTGATTTGTATTGACTTATGTACAATAAGATACCATATTGACACCGTACTGACTGGTAGCAAGGACGTGTAGGCGTAGAGTCGATAAGAAATCTCATTGACACACAACTGTGGGAGCAATAATTTTTAGATGACTAAAGTGCTGTGGTGACAAGGACATACATGTGTAAGTACAGTAAGAAGCTTGGTTGACACAGCACTGTGGCAGCAATGATGTCCAGGGATACAGTAAAAACTTATTTGACACAGCACAGTGGCAGCAAGAATATGTAGGAGTACAATAAGAAGTCTTATTGACCCATCTCCATGCGCATCAATAATGTGCAAGTGTAGACGTACCCTAAGGAGCCATAATTATAGACACAGCATAGTTGCGGCAAGTATATGTAGGTATAAAGTAAGAAAAACTTTTTGCCACAGTAAGCCTTCTGTGGCAGCAATGAATGTAATAATTGTAGGGGTACAGTAATTATAGTTTTTGACACACAACTTTGGCATCAGGTACGTGTATTTCGCAGGGTTACAGTTATACAGTAATACACTTTATTGACACAACAATGTGGCAGAAATGATGAGCAGGGGTACGTTAAGAAGCCTTATTACACTATTTCGACACAGTACTGTGACAGCAATAAGTGTAGTTGTAGGGGGTACAGTAATAAACGTAATTGACTGCGACAGCAAAGATGTGTAGTTGTAGGGGTACAGTAATAAACGTTGTTGACACAGCACGGTGGCAGCCATGACGTGTAGTTATGATGACGTTTTCTGAGCTTGTATAGGCATATTGCATGTTCTCAGTTAACCTGCCATATTGTACTCAAATGTATTCATAGGTACATGTACTGTGTATGGCGAATAAATAAATAAATTTACTACTTTGAAGTGATCGGATTTGTTGTTTTTTTTGTATAATTTATGTACATTATGTAGGCCTTCTACAGTTGCCTTACAACTACAAATGTATATACGTCGCTACATGTAGGCCTAGCTATGCCTAGTGCAATAGACATTCACGTACCAGTTAATAGTTATATGTGATAGAACATGCGGATTTACATCAAGAGCAAAGTAATAGTGTACAACCAGCTGGAACACTACTTGAAAGAAAATAATTTGTTATATAAATTGTAATCAGGTTTTAGACCATCTTTTTCTACTGGTACTTGTCTTACTTTCTTATGGATTATATACGTTCAGAAATGGATTTTGGAAATTATATCGGCATGGTGATGATTGACCTGCAGAAAGCATTTGACACCGTAGACCATTCTATTCTTGAAAATAAACTAAAAGCTATAGGCCTTGATGGAAATGCAATCGCTGGGTTTGATGCATACCTGACAAATAGGATGCAGGTTACTGATGTAGGTGGAATTTTTTCTGACCCCAAGGTTGTTCCTTGTGGAGTACCACAGGGATCAATCCTGGGGCCTCTTCTTTTTTTGATATACGTTAATGATATGGAAGCATCTGTCTCCTGCAAACTAATACTCCATGCTGACGACTCTGCCCTGTTAGTATCGGGAAAACACATAAAAACTATTGAAAACGTTTGGGAGACAATTTGTTGTCTCTCAACAATTGGCTGATAGACAACAAGTTGTCTCTCCACCTAGGTAGAACAAAATCTATTCTATTTTATTTGGAACCAAACATATGCTGTCAAAACATTCCAAATTAGCTATTTGTTGTGGAAATAATGTGATTACATCAAAGACTGTCATTAGGTATCTCGGGGTAGATCTAGAGCAAACACTTAGCGGCACAGCTATTGTTGAAAATATTTTGAAAAAGGGAAATTCGCGACTGAAATTTTTGTACAGACAGGCAAAATATTTGAACACCAGATCTAGAAAATTGTTAACATCAGCCCTAATTCTTGGCCATTTCGACTATGCATGTTTAGCCTGGTATAGCGGCCTCCAAAAACATAAACTCCAAATTTTACAAAACAAAACAGCGGTTTGCTCTTGATTTATCCCCCTGGACACATCTAGACATCACACATTTCCTAAAGATGCAGTGGCTTCCAGTGGATGTCAGACTAGAACAATTAAATCTCAACATCATGCACAGGATTGTCCATGGCGGAGCTCCATGTTATCTTACTGAGAGTTTTGGTATGGGCAGTCAGGTGCATGATGTTGAGACAAAACATAGAACGTTGTCTGTCTCCCTGCCATCCACTGGAAGAAACGGATCTAAGGCTTTTAAATTAAATGATATAAAATCATGGAATAAACTGCCTTTTAAAATAAAGAAACTGAACTCATTGGCTTCTTTTAAAGACGCTGGGAAACTTTATCTAATAGATAGATTAGTTAGCGAATACAACTCAGACTTTCTATAATACTAGCTTGTCTGAGTTGTATCTAAATTTTTCAATAATTATATATATATATATTAACGCTTAGTCTAGTCATTTATGTGATAATGTTATGACTAAAAGTGTATGTTGCGATCATGGAAAAATGTTTTTTATTTATAATTTATTTTATATAAACTTTTTACAAGTATTTTCAATTAAATTTGCTGTAAACTTTTTCAGTCGCCATCTGGTCTACTTTTCAGGGACCACTTTGGAAATAAGGGTCACCAGACCCTTTATAGTGTATGTTATCCCTGATGACCAGTATGGTGGCCCTGATTGTTTTATATCATGCTTACATGTACTGTTTACTGAAAAAAATCAAATCAAATCAAAAGAGAGTGAAGGATGTGTGTATATCCATCTTATAATTTAGAAAATATATTACAAATAATTTATTCTTTTCATAATAAAAATAATTAAAAAATGATGTAGTGTCGAACATGTGAGTCCCAAGCAGCAGTGCACTACAAGTCAGCAAGATACCAACCCAATGCTGGCTCAATGCCACCATCGCCAGAACTGGCCAGCATCCATTAAACACTGGGCTGTGAATAGTGCTGGCTGGGTGCCGCCTGTCTCTACAATGTACGGCATTCACACGATATACCACCCGATGCCGGTTCAATATTGGGCCAGTGTTGCCAACGATGGTCCAGTAAATGTTTGTTCTAGTGATAGAACAGCCAGCGTGATACCTTGAACCATTATTGGATTAATGTTGGCCCACAGACTCTGCAACGCCAGTACAACAAGTACTATGCATAATGTCTTCACCTAGCGTTAAATGTGTTATATATAGCTAATGATGGGAGCTGTTACTACCTTTTATAAAGTCTTTTCAGTTTTGTATTAAGGTTGGCCCACAATAAAAAAGCACTGTGCCATCATGTGTGAGCTGCCACACGAAAATGTCAGTGAGGTCGAAACTTTCGAAATCGACTTTTTCAATATATTTGATAGCTGTGTCCTTTCTGTTTCATTAACTGACATAAATTTAACATCATTTTTACTATTTTTTGTTTTATAAAATTTTTAGTATTTTACATTTAGTAATGTAATTATTAAAATTAATTTTTAAATGACATTATGAATAATTGTAACACAGCCACATGCACGGCACGAATGAGCTGTACTGTATCTGACAATGGCCCAACAACAAACCGACATTGGCACACTTTTATGCATAACTGCATAATATCCACTTCTCTGCATCACAAGGAGAGGCAATGTGGATTATGCCCCCCCCCCCCCCACGTCAAGGGACATGACACCTACTCAGATAACATGTCACATTGGCGTCTACTTTTTAATGAGTTAACCCAATGCTGGGCCAGCATCACAGAGGATGTACCAGTATTACATCAACATTGAGCCCATGCCTCCTGCCTTCCTGGTAGGCAAGCCAGCATAATATATCCGCTGACAGGCTAAACCATTTAAACTCAAATAACGAATATAATCCTGAATATATTTTAACTTACCATTTCTGATATTACATTTTTAGGATTGAACGTCGCACTGGCAGTTTCAAGTACACTGTCAGGACCTTTGCCAACTACATTACAGCGTTTGTAGACCGCTGTTTGTTCGTATTCGCCCACAATGATGCGAACAATTATTCGGACAAAGTGGGGGGACTCTTTAGTGAAATCAGCATCATTTTAATATTGGATATAAAACGACTACCAATGTATGACGTAAATGGGGAACAATAAATCTAGGGTAAATTCGCTAAGAAATAAATTGCTGACTGGCTGAGTAAATAAATGGCTGCAGTCTAATGCACTTTGACTGATTGGCTGGCTCCATTGACGATAAAACATCATAATGTGAAAGCTCTGCAAAGCGAAAACACAATAACTGCTTACTTCAAAGTAAGCAGTTACTGTATTTTGGCTTTTGACTTTGAGATGAGGCTGAGATGGATGAATCGGTAGATGGGATAATACCATACCTAGCATAGATTATTGATGCTTCTAAATGTCACATAGTAAATCTACACCCTACTTATCTAAAGGTAAACGATCACTTTGATGACCTTTAGTTTTGAAGACTTTATCACCATTGTTTAAAAAATGCATAATAACCTCTTATTTGATTCGAGGTTTATATTAGCAAGTCAGCTCTGAGAAGTAAAATCTCTTTATAGTCTTTCTGCCAAACTTGAAATATTACACTGACCTCAGAGTCTCCGATAATTTTTTTTTCTCTGTGGATTATTGTTTTAGAAGGTCTACTTGAACACCCTAGGGTGAGTGTGAAACGCTCACCCTTGGGAAATTCTAAAAATCCAAAATGTCCGCCAAAATGAGTTCCGCTATAGAAATTCTGCTATAATGACCTCTAATTATGCTAGAGAGGCATGTAATACATTAAAATAGGGTTTGGGGGGGGGGGGAGTCGGGGGTTGTCTTTTGAAATATTTAGACTAGAAATCTGGATAATTGTTATTTTTTTGAGTCATTAGCCATGTTATGCCGGTCATGTATATTTCATGTATGGAAAAACTAATCAAGTTGCCAGCACGATAATTCATGTGGTGGACTTTGTTTTCACGTACACATTTAAAGTATTTCAGCTTTGTTGGCATTGTGCCAAGTTAGTGAATAATTGTTTAGAAGCTAATTTGCATAATTCATTATAATTATCATACAGTGATCATGTTCCATGTAAATTGCCAATTTCAAGGTAGCATGCGGGTGTGTGTTTTCTTATTGGCCATGTTATGCTGGTTACATATTTTTTATGTATATAGATATCAGCACAGTTGACAGCATTCATCGTCTGTAATATTCTTTCCAGTTCAAAGTTTGTGAATGATTTGTTTTCGCCAAATTTGGATAACAAAATTACTAGCTAATTGGCATTATTAAAATAATTTAAATTGACATTATTAGAATACTTTAAATGTGTCTGTGAAAACAAAGTCCACCACATGAATTATCGTGCTGCAACTTGACTAGTTTTTATATACATGAAATATATATGACCACCATAACATATAAAAAATATAGCGAAAATTCAGAGGTCAATGACCCGATATGTTTTTAAGTATGCTGAAGTAGATTACAGAGATCGACTACTAATGACGAACATTCTACCTTTAACTATGCGTCGTGAATATACTGATATTGTTTTCTTCTGGAAGTGTTTATACAGAATTATGATGTTGATGTTAACGATTTTGTTAGTTTTTTCTCTGATGGTGGATGCTCCACTCGTAACTCGCTTGATTCTGGATTTCTCATGGTACCACCCTTGTGTCGTACAGACTGCTTCAAACGTAGTTTCTTCAATAGAATAGTTCCTATGTGGAATTCTTTACCATCTAATGTACGACATATTACGAATTACTCTTCTTTTATATCCAGTTTAAAGCATCTTATGTTTGAAAAAATTAATACTAGTTTTGTCTGTAGCGATTGCTGTTCATGGTTGTTTAAATGTATGTGTTGTCATTGCCGGTTGTCATAATCATATTATTATAAAGGGCTGGTGGAAATTGAAAAATATGTTGTGTGGGAACTACTGGCAAAGGCTCCAATGGATCCTGTTTAGTTTCTCTCCCAGGTGTACATTTACTTTTTATATTCTAGTGATATTATTACTTATTATTATGTGCCTCATGTATATAATTTTATGTTATTTGTATATGTTATCAAACTGTTATTAATATTGTATCTTGTACACTGTATAAACTGAATTGAATTGAATTAAAAATTCTAGTCATATGGGTTTTAGAGGATGAGAAACTCAAACTACTGTACATTTAATCATTTATTCCACAAATTAACATAACAATGACTTGAATACCAGTTCACATAACAATACTTGTATTATCTAATTGATTTGTGCTAGCAAAAAAAAGACAGACATATGACTATTTTGAATAAGCTAGGAATCATTTAATTTAATATGATATGTATAATAGACCTACTTTATACAGATATACAGGGTTTTAAATCAGTAGGCATATATGTCCATAGTCTAAATAAAAATAATTAACCCTTGGCCTGATAAATTATTTTGTTTCTATTATGAAGTTGGCATTGCTAACGCAATAATAATAGGCAAGGTCTATTGACACAGTACTGTGTCAATATTTAGTAGCAGATATGGAGGTTTTGCACAGTACTGTGTCAACTACAAGCCAGACGATCTTATTGACACCGTACCAATAAGGAGGCTGCTTACAATAATTTAAAATGTCCGTTATTTTTTAGCGCCATTTGCTTCTTGACACAGTACTGTGTCAATAATCAGCGTTAATTATCTACGCACCGGGGAATGTACAGAAAATGTGGGTGTACTGGATCATGTGTACAGCCCATTAATGAATATTAGTGGTGCATACACCAAAGCAGTATCGTAAGAACAAGGGTGTATCCATATTATCGCACAGTGGTTGGACGAGCGAATAGATCTATGTTAAATTATCACAACTTATTTACATGCATCTAAGGTTTATTTGATGGGATTAAGGCCTACTATTCTTAAATTTGGAATAAAATAAATATGCAAGATTTGAAATTATGTGACTATATTGTCTTAAAACAGGTCAGTTGTTTCGTTTCACTGATTCATAACGTCTATTTATGACGGATCCCACTCCTGAGAACGTGAACATTTTCTGCATGCATGTGGGCCCACAAACTGTGCTCAGAGAATCGTGACGATCCACCTATTTTACACCTTACGAATTAAAAATTGGCTAGTATTTCAGGTTCACATGCATGGCCTACATCATATTGTATTGGGTCAGGGGGGGGGGGGGGAGGGGGGCTTCGATCGGAACCATGTTACGAATACAGTTATTAACAGCCTTCTAATTTAACATTGCCTATCATTTATGAAGGAAGGCGAGGGCATTATTAATGCCCTCCCACAATGTGTGTATTTAATTAGTGTTTCTGCAGTTATGTTTACTATACGCTCATTTTGTTCATCGATCATTTGTGGATACAACTTCTCCATAGCTGACGAAGAGGACTGTTCCATAATAATTTCAATGGGGTCACCACAACCGTTTTCCTTCTTGTAAACACGATACAATCATTATTAAACTGATTGCTCTGATTTGTTTACCCTGCATACAAACCTCTGATAAAGACAAGCTGAAAGATAAGGGCTGTTCCATAATAATTGATGCTTTTCAACTTGGAAATGATAGAAAGAAAAATACGATCATGAATAATAATCCAATTGCTCTGTGCCTTTTACCAAAGCTCCAGCTCCAATTTAGCTCGGATAAATTTAAATATGTGGGGTTAATTGTTATATAATAATTGGGCTTACTATTACGGTTTAATTTTGTAGGCTAAGAATAACACACACATGCACATCCAATTGTTTACGTACAATATACCATACGTGGGCCTACATCTACCAAACATATCTGACAGATTCGCACGAGTGGATTGTTCAGTAATACAATAATACCCTTAAATATTTAACTGATTTCTCTCAGTGTTTTACTTCTTTTCCTTCCTAAGTGTATGAACATATATTCATCATAACCTTCAGTTGTCCGAAGAGTGAAAATAGAATGATTCTAGCTAATTATGCTAAAAAATTAACACTAACATAAGTGTTGTAAATGTCATTGTTATATGTACCTTTAATTTATTTTCATACTTGTTATATGTTCCTAGATCTATGTAGGATTTATCTTTCCCCCACGCTCGACGACGTTGACGCGGGGGTTGTGGCGTTGCCTTGGATGTCCGTCCGCGATTCCGGCCGTCTGTTAGCATCTGGTTTCTGGAGCAGGTTTCGGAAATCCAGGAGGATATTTATTTCACATTGCACACATACATCCCTTAGGAGGGTGTAGATGTGATTTTGGGGTTTATAATCTTTGACCTACCTAAATGGTCGACCATAGGATACTACCTTCTCTATGCCTGATATCTGACAAACCGTGCCAGATATTACTATGAAATAAAAATGTGCGGTTTCATAATGAACTTCACTATGCCTGATATCTTTTTTTGGTCAACAATGCCAAATAGCTAGTCCATTAGGCATACCATAAGACAAAATTCAAGTAGGGATATGCCCTGAACAATTTCAACTTGATCAAATTCAAATTGGCCGATTCTCGGCCATAATTTACTTGAATATGCTAAATATATGGTAAACCCTGCCTGATAACTAGACCATTGTAGAACAGTATGTGTCTTCGGGGATGGATTTGACCAGAAAATGTCATACATACCCTGAATAATCAAGGTAAGTCTATTACCATAAAACAAAATGTGCCGTTTAAGGGAGGGATGGACCTATACCCTAAAAATACCCAATCGATCAAATTCAAAATGGCTGAACTTCAGGACATTATTTACTTTAAGATGGGTGATATTAGGAAAATTGCTCGTCTTAAACTTGGTAACATAGCTCATTTAAAAAAAACAATTAACTAGTGTTTATTTCCTTAGGCCTAGCCTTTCCACAATAGTTCCTCAGCGGATTTAGACGCTATAGAATTAACTCAATTATTGGTATAATTATTTTTTCTGGGCTATAACAATATTTATCTGCAATTTGATAAAATTCTAAGCTGTAAGCCTAAGTAGGAAGAGTTGTTTGGAAACGAACAGGAAAGCAGCCCTCCATGATCGGGTTTTTCGCATTTGATATAGATCAGCAAACTTTCTCAAGTTTTGTTTTATAGTACCGCTTTAGCTATTATGCAAGATTTCCGAGATAATGCGAAAAAAAACAATTAAAAATGACCACCAGTTGGCCATTTTGGACTTTATTTCTGCAAAATTTGGCATGGGTGTAAGTCCTTGTCCTTGTGTGGGTCCTCACATTTTGTTCTATATACATGGTTCAGATATTTTGTTTATTTTTTAATTACGTAAATATCACAATATTACTCAAATTCAAAATGGCCGCTACACGACCATTTTTACATCGCTTGCTCACAAAAGATTATCAGGTCATTGGCTGACATTGCTGTGCATATTTGACAAATAAAAAGAAGAAACTTTTTCCTGGAACGCGCTAACGAGTATTTCTTTGTTAGTGGCTCTAGTAATTAAAGGGGTAATTATATGGGAATCAAAATGTCACCAAAAATTCCCCGGTGTTATGTGATGGCTATGTGAAGTATGAGGAAGTAGAAGCTCATAGATCAGCTTTTATGCAAGATTTCCGTGATGAGGAAAATATCAATAAAATGGTCAATTGGCGGCCATTTTTGGATTGTATTAATGCAAAATTTGTCATGGGTTATACTTGTGTGAGACCTTACATTTTGTTTTATATTCCTGGTCCAGTTATTTTGCAATATTTCTGAGTTACGTAAATATCACAAAATTACTCAAATTCAAAATGGCCGCTAAATGGCCATTTTGAAATTGTTTGCTCCCAAAGTTAATCAGGTCATTGTCTGACAGAGCGGAGCATATTTGCCAAATTAAAAGAAGATCTGATGGAAACTTTTTTCCTGAAAAGCGCTAACGAGCATTTCCTGGTTAGGGGCCATAGTAATTAAAGGGTTGATGATATGGGGATCAAAATGTCACCAAAACAATTTCCCAGTGGAATATGATAGCTATGTGAAGTATGAGGAAGCAGAAGTTGATAGATTAGTAGCTATCTTGCAAACAAATAACTGCAGCGGCGGCGGAAGACCGTGTGGAATACAGTAAGTAGCCCGCCTCGGGCTGCTTAATATAAATAATAATTGGATAGAATTTTGATCAAAGCGTTTAAGGCCTAGAGGTTTGAACCTGCTTGATTCAAATCCTTCTACTCCTCTAGCACTGCTCTGCAAAGCCAAAAGGCAGTATCTGCTTACTTGTGAAGTAAGCAGATACTGCCTTTTGGCTTTGCACGGCTGAGCAGTCCTACGTTTTGCATGTTATTTTAAACACTTTGTTTAGTTTGAACATATATTCTATCGACTACTTGGTAAATATATCGCAACATATAGATGGACACTGATTTTGTTTGATTTTCTTAAAAAATATCCGACACTTTTTGAAACGATTACGATTTATGTGAAGACGGACCTATATTTGGACCAAGAACGATGTTTGTGTGGGGTCGTTTTAGGCCAAAAAAAATGCTCTACTTTTGTTTGGTAGCCGCCATATTGCACATTTCCTGTTTGTTACCTAGCTGACTGACATAACGATTCATTGATGATTTTTTAAATTTTAATTTCATTGATTTACAAGACTAACCAAGATGGAATCTACCACCGTATATGATGCTGCTTTGTCCAAACAAATTCTGAGAACTACGATGTATGCTACTGTTCTAGAGTATATTAATCTAACAAATTCGTGAAGCAATTTTTTGGTGTCAAATTCATATGAGTGTGTTTTTAGAGAGCCATTCTAGTGTTAGGACTATGATATATCTTTAAATATAATAAAAACCCTTTAAGCCCTCATGATGCATTACAGCATCATTTTGCATCCTTGAAGAATGACTAAATTCCTACACCTAGGAGGTTTACAACGAAAGTTTTCATGGAACTGTTGTAATAATAACACTATCTTTTCTGCTCATTTGTCACCCACTTCAATTCTTCTTCATCCACTACAAGTTCAGAATTGCAAGAGTAATTCACGGCGTGTAGTGGATGAAGATGATAATGGTAAACCCAGGCTTCAACAGGTTTAGTCCAAAAATCATATGTGAATATGCTGAAGATTTTGTGCATCTCTAAGCTCGGTTCATTACGGATTTAGGCGCAACTTCAGTTCAGCCCTCCCAACGTCACCGGCTGGATCTAGGAGATTCGAACCATTGATGTTTGATCAATGAATGTTACGGATGGACATAGCTAACTAAAATCCCCAGGTACTGTGTTCTGAGACGATCTTAAAAGTTGCAATGCAAACTGGTTAGTAGGCCAATGACGTAGCTGTCCTTACTAACCAGCTAACCAGCATGCATGTAACGATTTAGCACATGCAAACTCTTCACATTGTCTGAAAGCGCAGCATATTTGCTTGTATCATACTGATGAAGTCCACTATTGGTGTGTCACTGATAGAGATATTTTTTTACAAAAATAAGCAAATGTTGCTACAAAAACAGACTAAAATCACGTATGAAAATGTAAATTTCAACAGTGAGTACACGTTTATTATATATCCGTAAATATGATAAATGTTTGATGTTGCGTTGCAGCAAAAAACTTGAGCAATGAAACATAATTTCCCAAACGTAGTCAGTTCGTACTACAAGTGCAGGGCGGGGGCCCTAAGGTAGTGGTTAGCACCGCTGCCTTTCACGCCAGAGTTCGGGGTTCGGTTCCCGGTCTCGGCGGTTTGAAAGAAACAAAAAATGTTTCTTCCCCATCCACGTGTGAAAATCAGTATTGTGGGGAGCCTCCGTGACCGGTAAGTAGGGTGCTCGGCCTCAGACCGCCAGGGCTCGAATTTCGAATCCTGTGTCTGGAGGACAGTGTCATCTCAATCAATTCAACATCCTCAGGAGGTTCTCCTGGCCCAGTTTAGCCTATATGTGCACAAAGGTGGCCTAAAACCCGATTCATTTCATTTACTACAAGTGCAACAAAAGCATCTTGTTAAATCTTGATAGAAATACTTTTGAGTCTTCTAAATAATTACCGGAGAAGGACATCGATGTTTGTCCAAAATCATGTGGAGATATCTTCTGAATCATTGCTTTCAACTCCAAATATCACTCATGCATTAGATTTGAATCTCATCGCCAGCCTTCTGCTAATAAGATCTTGGTTCTCCGCCAAACGTTAGTTCCCTTTTTATGGTATTTGGGAAACTAACTAGATATATATAACATGGGATCGTTTATCTTGCGAGGAGGAGTCTGGACAAGAACGTAGATTCAAGCTTCTTTATTGATGATTCATATTTCACAAGTGTCCGTCTCATGTATAGTTGGTCACCATGATAATAATAGTCTTAACGAGAACGTGGTGGTCTTATTTAGTAAACACTTATACAAAAGTTATATGGCTCAATCTCTGTGAATAGCCGATTCTGATAGAGGCCTGGTGGAAGGCCCGCATAACACTGATGTGTGCCCACATCCCAGTGCCTCGCGGATTCCCCCCCCCCTTGCTATTGTCAGCACGGCGTTGGTACAACGCCGAAACCCAAGTCAAGCTCTGATTGATAGGCTGAATGTTAGCATTGCACAGTCTATTATTATTCTACGATTTCGAACTTTTTTAACAATCATATTATTTTTTATATGCTTGGATACACCTCATAACAATAATGAACTGCTGGAAACTAGGTTGATAGGCCTATATATTGGAGATATTATAAACAGCCTGGTTTTCCAAGGCATTCTATTGCTACACACTGGATCAGACGTTCTTTTCTTAAATATTATTCTGCACCGCAAGATTTAAAAAAATAGAAATGACCAAGAGTAGCAGCATAAACTTTTTAATTAAAATTATCGTAGGTTATAATTATGCAAAATATTCGAGATTATATAAAATTATATAAATATTGCTTGTAGTTTGACCAGACGGTTGTGCCAAAATAAAACAATAAAAATAACCCTTTAACTGCCGATTTATTTCATTTTTAATTTCCATACACTTGTAGTCATCTCACTGAAACGATACACAACTTTAAGTGAGTGAGAATTATTCAGAATATTATTCAAAATACTGACCAACCGTATTTAAATACATTCATTAATGGCATGTTCACAGCAAAAAACTTTTCTTAAAGAGTTAAGGATGATTACAAAAACACTGACACTTAATGAGCTAAGGTATGAAACATATTTGTGATTACTATTCGAAAAAAATGGTAATCAGAAAGATGTTGTCATACCTTAACCTTTCTGGGGGCAATCACGACTATATTATTATTAGCTCTAAAATGCTGCTTGGGTAAACACATTTTCTCATTTCGACTTTTCTCCGACCATCATAATATGAGCACAAAATAAATTAGTGTTTAATTCATAGATGTATGGGTGGGGTGGTCCTGAGTGTGGGGTTGGACCTCGCCCCCTCACTCCCTGCGCTGGAATAAAACTTGAAAATACAGTTCTCTAATCACTTCTTTAGTCTAAATAAGGACATATCAGTCCTTCACCAATCTTGTGACACTTTAACTAATAGCGTTGACACATTCTATGCACTCCCCCATCTGCTTATTTGAACATGGTCTTGAACAAAAACCTTCGCATATTTCCTTTTCTGTTTTGTCCATCAAGCGTTTTCTGACATATCTCCTGTACTTTGCTACATGTTCCGTGCGTATAGCCATACATGGCTCAGTGCTTACTGCTTCTGCAAACTGAAGAAACATGACTACATATAAATTTCCATAGTTTTACGACTCAAGAAACATAAGCTAATATAACCATCAACATATTTATTATACATAGCGATGAACATAATTGACTAAATGAAAAAGATAAATATAATTATACACAAATATACAATATTGTTATTCTGTAATAACATTTTCAGTCTGACATTTTCAATAATGGTAAATTGTCCCATGACATAGTAGTAGTGATTAAATAGATTTGAAGGTACAGGTATATTGCAAGAAACGTTACTGACATAGTGCCGTGGTAGCCAAGACTTATAACAGTTTTTTACTGTAGATATATTAGAAACATTGTGGACACAGTGCTTTTTAAGCAAAGACTTGTAAGTGTAGTTGTATTAGACACATTATTGACACAGTAATGTCGTATGAAAGACTAGTAAGTGTGGTGGTATTATAAGAAATGTTATTGACACAGTATTATGGTAGAAAGACATCTAGGTGTAGAAGTATTATGAGAAACCTTATTGCCACAGTACTGTGGTAGCAAAGACATCTAGCTGTAGAAGTATTATAAGAAACCTTTTTGACATAGTACTGTGGTAGCAAAGACTTGAAGGTACAGGTATATTGCCAGAAAAGACTTGTGAGTGTCGAGGTATTATAAGACTCCTTATTGACACAGTACTGTGGTAGAAAGACATGTAGGTGTAGAAGTATTATTGACACAATACTGTGGTAACAAATATTTGCAGGTACAGGTATATTGCAAGAAACTTTATTGACACAGTACTGTGCTAGCGAAGACTTGTAAGTGCAGATATATTGAGAGGAACGTTATTGACACAGTACTGTGGTAGCAAAGACATATAGGTAAGGAAGTATTGTAAGAAACCTTATTGACATAGTACTGTGGTGGCAAATACTTGAATTTACAGGTATATTGCAAGAAACGTTATTGCCACAGTACTGTCGTAACAGAGACGTGTAAATGCAGAAGTATTAAAGAAGCAGGTACAGCGGTAGCGAAAACTTATTAACGTTGTTTTTACTGTAGATGTATGAGAAACATTGTGGACCAACTGCAGTAGTAAAGACTTAGTGTATAGGTATTATAAGAACCCTTATTGACACAGTACTGAGGTAGCAAAGAGGTGCAGGTGTAGAAGTATTGTAAGAAACGTTATTGGCAAAGTACTGTGGTAGCAAAGACTTGTAAGTGCAGATGTATTGTAAGAAACTTTATTGACAAAGTACTATGGTAGGAAAAACTTGGCAGGACAGATGTATTGTAAGAAACTTTATTGACACAGTACTGTGCTAGCACAGACTCACAAGTATATGTATTGTAAGAAACGTTA
This sequence comes from Flabesymbios commensalis, assembly GCA_964017125.1. Taxonomy (NCBI): domain Eukaryota; kingdom Metazoa; phylum Annelida; class Polychaeta; order Terebellida; family Flabelligeridae; genus Flabesymbios; species Flabesymbios commensalis. The sequence goes on along the minus strand of OZ024915.1, from coordinate 51,631,514 downwards.
TTGACACAGTACTGTGGTAGCAAGGACTTGGCAGGACAGATGTATTGTAAGACACTTTATTGACACAGTACTGTTGTAGCACAGACTCACCAGTATATGTATTGTGAGAAACGTTATTGACACAGTACTGTGGTAGCAAAGACTTGTAAGTGCAGATGTATTGTAAGAAACGTTATTGGCACAGTACTGTGGTAGCACAGACTCACAAGTATATGTATTGTAAGAAACGTTATTGACACAGTACTGTGGTAGCAAAGACTTGTGAGTGCAGATGTATTGTAAGAAACATTATTGACACAGTACTATGATAGGAAAGATTTGGCAGGACAGATGTATTGTAATAAACTTTATTGACACGGCACTGTGGTAGCACAGACTCACCAGTATATGTATTGTACGAAACGTTATTGACACAGTACTGTGGTAGAAAGGACTTAGCAGGACAGATGTATTGTAAGAAAATTTATTGCCACAGTACTGTGGTAGCACAGATTCACAAGTATATGTATTGTAAGAAACGTTATTGACACAGTACTGTGGTAGAAAAGACTTGTAAGTGCAGATGTATTGTAAGACACTTTATTGACACAGTACTGTTGTAGCACAGACTCACCAGTATATGTATTGTAAGAAACGTTATTGACACAGTACTGTGGTAGCAAAGACTTGTAAGTGCAGATGTATTGTAAGAAACGTTATCGGCACAGTACTGTGGTAGCACAGACTCACAAGTATATGTATTGTAAGAAACGTTATTGACACAGTACTGTGGTAGCAAAGACTTGGCAGGACAGATGTATTGTAAGACACTTTATTGACACAGTACTGTTGTAGCACAGACTCACCAGTATATGTATTGTAAGAAACGTTATTGACACAGTACTGTGGTAGCAAAGACTTGTAAGTGCAGATGTATTGTAAGAAACGTTATTGGCACAGTACTGTGGTAGCACAGACTCACAAGTATATGTATTGTAAGAAACGTTATTGACACAGTACTGTGGTAGCAAAGACTTGTGAGTGCAGATGTATTGTAAGAAACATTATTGACACAGTACTATGATAGGAAAGAATTGGCAGGACAGATGTATTGTAAGAAAATTTATTGCCACAGTAATGTGGTAGCACAGACTCACAAGTATATGTATTGTAAGAAACGTTATTGACACAGTACTGTGGTAGAAAAGACTTGTAAGTGCAGATGTATTGTAAGAAACGTTATTGGCACAGTACTGTGGTAGCACAGACTCACAAGTATATGTTTTGTAAGAAACGTTATTGACACAGTACTGTGGTAGCAAAGACTTGTGAGTGCAGATGTATTGTAAAAAACGTTATTGACACAGTACTGTGGTAGCACAGACTCACCAGTATATGTATTGTACGAAACGTTATTGACACAGTACTGTGGTAGAAAGGACTTGGCAGGACAAATGTATTGTAAGAAAATGTATTGCCACAGTACTGTGGTAGCACAGACTCACAAGTATATGTATTGTAAGAAACGTTATTGACACAGTACTGTGGTAGAAAAGACTTGTAAGTGCAGATGTATTGAAAGAAACGTAATTGACACAGTACTGTGGTAGGAAGGACTTGGCAGGACATATGTATTGTAAGAAACTTTATTGACACAGTACTGTGGTAGCAGACACTCGCAAGTAATTATGTATTGTAAGAAACGTTATTGACACAGTACTGTGGTTCCAAAGACTTGTAAGTGCAGATGTATTGAAAGAAACGTAATTGACACAGTACTGTGGTAGGAAGGACTTGGCAGGACATATGTATTGTAAGAAACTTTATTGACACAGTACTGTGGTAGCAGACACTCGCAAGTAATTATGTATTGTAAGAAACGTTATTGACACAGTACTGTGGTTCCAAAGGCTTGTAAGTGTGGATGTATTATAAGAAATCTTATTGACACAGTACTCTAATAGCAAAAAAACGTAATTATATAGAGGTATTATAAGAATCGTTATTGACACAGTACTGTGATAGGAAAAAAGTGTAAGTGTAGAGGTATTATAATAAAAGTTATTGACACAGTACTGTGATAGCAAAGACCTGTAAGTGGAGATGTATTGTAGGAAACGTTATTGACACAGTACTGTGGTAGCAGAGACTCACATGTAAATATGTATTGTAAGAAATGTCATTAACACAGTACTGTGGTACCAAAGTGTAGAGGTATAGAAAAAAACTTATTGATACAGTACTGTGATGGCAAAGAGTGTAAATTTAGAGGTATAATAATAATCGTTATTGACACAGTACTGTGATAATAAAAAAATGTAAGTGTAGATGCATTATAAGAAAAGTTATTGTCACAGTGCTGTGGTAGCAGAAACTCACAAGTAAACATGTATTGTAAGAAACGTTATTGACACAGTACTGTGGTAGCAAAGACTTGTAAGTGCAGATGTATTGAAAGAAACGTTATTGACACAGTACTGTGGTAGTAAGAACTTGACAGGACAAATGTATTGCAATAAACTTTATTGACACAGTACTGTGGTAGCAGAGACTCACAAGTAAATATGTATTTTAAAAAACGTTTTTGACACAGTACTGTGGTGGAGAGGACTTGGCAGGACAGATGTATTGTAAGAAACTTTATTGAAACAGTACTGTGGTAGCAGAGACTCACAAGTAAATATGTATTGTAAGAAACGTTATTGACACAGTACTGTGGCTCCAAATGCTTGTAAGTGTTGAGGTATTATAAGAAACCTTATTGCCACAGTACTGTAATAGCAAAGAAGCGTAATTATGTAGAGTTATTATAAGAATCGTTATTGACACATTACTGTGATAGCAAAAAAGTGTAATTGTAGAGGTATTATAACAAAAGTTATTGACACAGTACTGTGGTAGTAAAGACCTGTAAGTGGAGATGTATTATAAGAATCGTTGTTGACACAGTACTGTGGTAGCAAAGACTCACAAGTAAACATGTATTGTAATAAGCGTTATTGACACTGTACTGTGGTAGCAAAGACTTGTAAGTTGAGATGTATTGAAAGAAACGTTATTGACACAGTACTGTGGTAGAAAGGACTTGGCAAGACAGATGTATTGTAAGAAACTTTATTGACACAGTACTGTGGTATCAGAGACTCACACTAAATATGTATTGTAAGAAACGTTATTGACACAGTACTGTTGTTCCAAAGGCTTCTAAGTGTAGATGTATTTTAATAAACCTTATTGACACAGTACTGTGGTAGCAAAGACGTGTAAGTGCGGATGTATTAGAAACCTTATTGACACAGTACTGTGGTAGCAAAGACTTGTACGTGCAGATGTACTGTAAGAAACGTTATTGACACAGTACTTTTGTAGGAAAAACTTGGCAGGATAGATGTTTTGTAAGAAACTTGATTGACACAGTACTGTGGTGTCAAAGAGTCACAATTGAATATGTATTGTAAGAAACGTTATTGACACAGTACTGTGACAGAAAAGACGTGTAAGTGTGGATGTATTAGAAACCTTATTGACACAGGACTGTGGTAGCAAAGACTTCAAAGTCTGAATGTATTAGAAACCTTATTGACACAGTACTGTCATAGCAATGCGTCCAAGTGTAGATATAATATTTTGTAAGAACTGTTATTGACACAGTACTGTGGTAGCAAAGACTTGTAAGTGCAGAGGTGTTGTAAGAAACGTTATTTGGCTAAATTATGATATTTATATTGCAGTATGCCCCACTCCTTTGGGCGTTGACCATTCTGTTCATGCTGGTGGGCCCACAAACAAGACGACCCACCTACTTTAAGCGTCTTGCTAAGTAAAACATAATTAATGAGGGGTGAGTGAGTCCCTACAATCACTAGACGTTGATCCGAATGCGATTTAACGTTTGCCCACGATATTCGACGTTGGCCCAACGTTTATTCAACATTGGGTCAAAGTCTAGTGTTGGCTGGGATATATACATATAATAGCTATCGTTCAAAAAGCGTCAGGCCTAGGCTACATTACAGCATTGTTCAGGGGTGTGCACAGGGGTAGGGTCATGGGGGTCTTGTCCCCCCCCCCCCCCGAGCTGTCGATTTTTTTTTTAATCCAAGAATTTCCGGGGGCGAGCCCGCAGAACCCCCATATTTTTTAAAATGGTACCTCTTGACATCCCCCCCCCCTCCTTAATATGGGAAAGCTGCGGACACCCCTGTTGTTAAATAACCCTTACAAATAATAACACTACTGTAAGTAACAATACGCCTGCTATGCTGGTAGCTTACCTTATTGAGAATCTTCTATACTGTCAGTTTTAACGTTCTCAAATTGATTTAAACAGTTGAACAAGTAGCATTCACCTCCGTCTCGGCTCAAAATGGCTGCCGAATGCCCCACGTGTGCGCAAACCACTCTATTTAAATGTGTATGCTGTCTAGACTATACAGCTACGCTACCGTACAGACAATAAAAAGCATACATCGAGTGGACATTGTAATCTCAAAGCTGATTGGTTCGGTGTCAATAACGATGTCTGGGCCATTATTTACACAGTACTGTGTCAATAGACACTTCCATAATAATATGTGACCGTCCATCTCAAAACCAGGCGGAAGTCGGCAATTTTTGAAGTGCATTTTTCATCGATTATAATTCACGATTTTAAGATGATTAAAATAAAAATACGAAAGAGAATCGTAGCTTTTTTACGTAGTTACAGAGCTTTAAAGATTTTCTATCAAATTTGAATGAAAAAGAAAGAAACTGAGAAAAACGGCTCAATAAAAAACATGACAAATTACAACTAATACCACTAAAAAGTAGACTAAATTCCATCTGCATTATTTGTTATCTTTGATCTCCTTTTTGTTTGATTTCATAAATTTTACCCCAAAAGAAAAAAAATCAGCATTTTGACGTGTTTAACGGTTCTGCGTAATTTGTTCACATATTTTTTTTGAAGGTCACACAGTAAGGATACAGGTCAAGGTTAAAAGTTAACTCAATTATTAGAGTAGTTGACATATATTTACACCCATCTGTTCAACACCCTTCTGAATATTGTTAATATTATTATGAAATTGAAAAAGAGGTGGACGGGCTTAGAATGCTGCTTGATATATTTTTGAAACTGAGAACCATCAAGGTCACGATAATTTTGTCAAGGTCAAGGTCGGCAGCAATTTTAATTTCCAACTCTTACCTATCTTTTGAAACAATGAAGCGATTTTCATTATTAAAAAATCAAAATGTAGGTATTGAACGATACTTAATCTGTCATTAATATTTTCATAACTGAGATATGTCAAGGTCACATAAATTTAGCTAAGGTCAAGGTCTTCAGCCATTTTGAATAGAAAAACTTCTCTATCTTGTGAAGCAATAAATCAGCAGTCATGATTTAAAAAAACTAAATAAATGTATTTAACAATGCTGAATTCGCTAGTAATATTTTCATAACTGATAAATGGCAAGGTCACATTAACTTAGCAAAGGTTAAGGTCGGCGGACTCGGCGGCCATTTTGAATGTTAAAACATCATTCTATATCTTTTGAAGCAATAAAGCAATACTCATGATTTAAAATACAAAAAATGAGTATTTAACAATGCTGAATCCGCTAGTAATATTTTCATTACCGAAAAATGTTAAGGTAACATTATTTTTTTTTTCAATGTCAAGGTCGGCGGCCATTTGAATATTAAAACTTCGCCATTCTACGAAGCAATAAAGCAATTGTGATGATTTAAAAAGCAAAATATAGGCGATTAACGATAGTTAGGCCTAATCCGCTAGTAATATTTTCATAACTGAGACATTATAAGGGCACATTAATTTAGCCAAGGTCAAGATCCGCGGCCATTTTGCATATTAAAACATGAATATTTGAATATTAAAACATTTCGAATATTAAATCTTTTGAAGCGATGAAGCAATAGTCATGTTTTTTAAAAGCTGAATACGAGTATTTAACAATGCTGAATCTGCTAAGAATATTTTCGTAGCTGAGAAATGTCAAAGTCACATAATTTTTTGCCAAAGTCAAGGTCGGCGGCCATTTTGAATATCAAAACTTCTCCATTTTTTCATACAGTTTAAGTACTGAATTATATTTCTATAGATAATATATTACATATAGTACAGCGAACTGTATTATAACTAGCCCCGAATTCAAGGCGATTCCGCCCGAGCTGCATATGCAGCTTGGGCGAAATAGACTTGTATTCAGGGCTATATTATAACCAGCAAGGCATGATACCATCTCATGACATCAGGAATAAGCTCCGACCCCTACTTTTGTAATTACTAAAATCGATCCCAGTGGGCTAAGAGGGCAATTGAGCACTCTATTATTTAAAAAGTCCTTAAATAGAACCAAGATGACTTTATGCAGAGTAGGTGTGTGGACTACATGCGTTCTGTAAATATTTTCTGAGATGGTGGTAAAGTGATGACAAAACTATTACATTACATGAAACTGGATTGTCCAAGAATTCTAAGCAATATATTTGGGTAAACTTGCGCACCAAAAATGGGCCCATCTATGTTATCGTTAATTTCATCATATGCATATAGTAATAACATGGGTTTGAAGGTGACATGAGGCAAAAACATGACAAACGTATTTAATCTGCATGAACACCGGGCAATCATATACACGTATCATCTCCATCCAGGCATGATCACAACGTCAAAACAATATCTACCAGCTACATTCGTGTTCGTCAAAATCCATTCCACAACACTAAAACAGACGGTAGAGCACTAATATCGTTAAAGGTGATTTCAGTAGAATGAAAACGATCTTCTAATGCACCTGTAAGACAAAGCGCATTAACCATGTTTACCCCTTACAGCGCGGGGATCGACTTTAGACGTCAGAATCTGACGTCTGTAGACGTAAGATTCTGATTACTATAAAGTCGATCCCCGCGTCCGTATGGGTGGCTAACATTGAACGTTCTATTGGCTCACTTGTTGAGCTAACATTGAACGTTTAATTTTCTGAAATTGAGCGTTCCATTTTCAGCTTGATCAATCGGCCTGTAACTGGGAATATATGTAATAAATATATACATCGGGAATTTAGTCAAGAAAAATACATCTCACTCCATTCGTGTATTACAGAGGCGGGATACTGAAAAGAAAAACTTAAAATAATCACATGGTGATCAGATTGATGTGAACTGAACTCCCGCCTTTTTTATTCTGAGAGCTAAATTAAATTCCAAAGGTTGCGCATCAGTGGTGGCAGTATTCCATCTGCTCTGGTGGCTTTTTGGCTAAGACACTTGTGTATAGGCACTAGAGTTGTGAGCTTGAGTTCAATTGAAATATCAAATAATTAAGACGGATTGAAAACAGCAAATTATTTCAAAAACTCAACACCTGGTAGGTCTACTGGTAAATCACCAGGTGGGGATTATAGCATCATTTCACACGACACAAATACATCAAGCAGAACAGAAAAAACATAGGCCTACCAAGCGGAATTTTTATTGACCTCTTTACTGATCAATAATCGATTTGAATAAAATCTTTACAAGGATTATATTCAATAGTTCTGCAGTGCTTCAAAACAGTTAGATGTATGGTTATGCAGACATCAGCATTCTCAATACCCCTACAATTTTATAGGGTTGAGCCTAAGTTTTCAAATTAATTTACTACTATTTTAAATCTTTCGTTTTTCTATGAGTTTTTTATAGAAATAGAGGAATTAAAAGAAATAGAATGGCAGTTTTTAATGTCGAAAAAAAAATGTGGTAAAGGTTTAAGGTGGGTCACAGATTAAATAAAATTGCCATACATTGCTTAACAATTATTATCATGAAAATTTTCTTTCTAATTAATAAAACCCTAATGTGTAGGAATTATTGTATGTTTTCGTTGATGCATCATGATGATTAAAAGGGTTAAGAACTATTGCAGTTTTGTCAAATAACCAGATATAAGTAATGCCCAGTAAAAGATAAATGTAAATTGAACAGATACTGCATTTTGGCTTTGCACGACAATACAGGTGTGTTTACATTAGTGCTAATCGCCTGCATGGCTTTTTTCGACAAATTACAAAATTAATAACACGACTGAGCAGCAATTCCACACCAGCTACTCTCCAGAAACATAATGCTGTTATAATGCTGGCCTACTGTCTACGATGTTGAACCATCATTAGGACAACATTTGTTCAACGCCACGTGTTTTTGTGGATAAAGCTATCAGTGGTTGTAAGACACCAACGTACCTTCTTTCAGAGTCATGGAAGTTGTCCATGCCACATAAAACTGTAGCGGAATTATTTAGACATATACGGCGGTGTCGTGTGAAAGCTGTATACATTTGCAGACACACTCCCTCCAGACAGGTCGGATATAGTGTGGCCATGAATATTTGATATAATTGCTTGTGTAGTATATAATATAACCATGGTAACGTGTTTGTGGTCAGTGTTAACCCTTTCAGCGCGGGGACCGACTTTAGACGTCAGAATCTGACGTCTGTAGACGTCAGATTTTGACGTCTAAAGTCGACCCTCGCCTCGAAAGAATTAACAATTTATAATGGACGTAGACCCATGGCATAGGTATTCAAATATTATGATTTCAAATTGAAAAAAACACTTTGGTTTCCCTGGTTGATACAAAAATATTTCAGAGGTGGACGGGTGAGCCGCAGTTTTATCTGGTGTGAGTTGATCAGGCAATAGTGTGATTGTGCCGTAGCTTTATGAGCGCAAACCCTGACAAATACATATAAACATGATAAAAAGGCGTCTGGATTGTTGTACATTATACTCCAGCATCTCCCGAATGACTGACCTGGGTATTGTCTTCCCACTCGCTGTCTCTTGTATCATCACACACACTTTCCACACGCCACCTTCGGTTGTGTCATCTCCGGGAAAAACATGGCGGTAAAGCTCTCCCAGCAGACACAAGACGTCGAATCAACTTATATGTAATTTTGTTTGCATTCAATATTACACCTGAATCCATGGTGGCTCTATCACAACGTTGGGGTTGTCAAGATGGGTAACGATGGGTTGCCAAGAACATTAAATTAAAAAAGTTGTACACCTTAAAATTAGCCAAATATGAATACTAATTTGAATACACATTCCTTTCAAGAACTCGTTGTACCTACTAGTCAGAATAACTGACTGATTTTAAATTATGATTTATCGGATTCTTTATTTCAATTTCCGTTTTTTTTTTAATATGTATAATCCAAAACAGCATCGTCCACCATGCTATTTTAAGTGTTTTTTCTTAGGATATTCTACAT
>OZ024915.1:51586276-51617060 GCA_964017125.1 Flabesymbios commensalis | reverse complement strand
GGAAAAAATATGAAAGTAGCTAGAGATTATTTTTCTGTTCGTCATGAGCAACGCTGACAAGTGTCAATAATCTGTATCTGCCTATTATATGCTCTATATAATTACTCCCACGTGATCGCTCAGGATTCATTTATTAAATCAGAGGGTAGAATACCATACCATACCATAGACTTTAGATGTCAGAATATGACGTCTCTGAAATAGTAGAAATATCTACAATGGCCTAGATCCATAACATATAGGCCTAGATATTCAAATTAAACAGAAATAACTAAGATATTTATGATGATTAAAAAGTTACAAAAACTTTGGTATACACAAAATTCTCAAAACGACTGACGCATGTACGCATCCTATGGTATGTGATTTATTGCGATTCGACCGCTTCTCTTGTTGGACAATCACACTCACCAGATCTCCCCAGTACATGATGCCTAGTATGAGCATTATATTTAATGATATGACATGATACAATACTTTCAGCTGTGCAGATCAGGACGCTTCACAGTTTTACAAGGTTTGCATTAATTCACACGATTGTTACTTATTCCGCAGGGGGGGGGGGGTTCCTAAAAGCCCAGTTTGATCTACGGAACACATAAAAATGTCATAAAATACCATTACGTCAGTCATTATACAACTCACAACTGCAGGCCCATTCTGTCGTGCGTAAGCAGACAAGAATGACTGCTTACTTCAACCCTTCCAGTGCGTCACATCTTCATACGTCAGAATCTGACGTCTACAGACGTCAGATTCTGACGTATAAAGACGATCACCGTACTGAAAGAATTAAAATATGTATAATGGCCGTAGACCCATAACATAAGTATTCAAATAAAGTGTCTTCTGACATTTTGTCAATAAACGTAATCTCCTAGAGATAATACAACCCAAAAGTGGGAAATTACCAGGATCAGGCTTTGTTATATGACTGTATAATCAGGCTTGTATATTTTAGGTACAATGGTAACTGTTATTGACTACGAGATTGGAATTGCGGCAGCAATGCGCATCTCACATTGGATAATAATATGTTGAAATTTCAATTGAGGTGTAGGGTGTAGAGCTCAAACAGAATTATTCAAATTATACATGCGCTGGCGAGATAGACAACTGTTTTTTTTTAGGAAAAAATAAGAATGAGATGGAGCTATGCTTTTTTAATATTCTATTTATTTATCATAATTACCCGCATTTGGCTGAATGCGTCGATTCCCAATGGTGACGTCGAGAGACCCAGCGAATATGATTATATACTGCATGTGCAGCTGTCCTCAGTCCCCCCAGAGGACACCGAGGGTGACACCATGTCGCTCATGTCATCTCTATTATTCAACATTCTCCGAACTTCAACGCGCTACATTCTCACGTTCAGCAAAAAAAGAGCTCCAGCTAAATGGATACAGTAAATACCGGAGTTGAAGGGGCTGGGCAAGTAATCCGCAAAGTAATCGTAATACAATTTTCACCCACGCAAACTTCAAGTCAGTGGAAATTTGTTTCATTTAAGACCAAACATTTGCAAATCGTCATGCGCAAAGTAGAGAATATGTTATTCATAGTTCCAAGATTCGTATTATAGAAAGTGGTTAAATTTTACTCACTTTGGAACTGAGGGTGAAACGATTGCGACGTTTCGATCTGCCTCCAGCAGATCTTGATCACGTTATGATCAGGGTGGGTGATTCGGCTCAGTTGGTGGTGATCATTCCGCGACCACCACCACCTGAGCCGAATCACCCACCCTGATCATTGCGTGATCAAGATCTGCTGGAGGCAGAACGAAACGTCGCAATCGTTTCACCCTCAGTTCCAAAGTGAGTAAAATGTAACCACTTTTTTCCTGCCCAAACACTCATTTCGTTCCCACAAAAGTGATTCGATCCGGTATTAAAACACATCACTGTATTATTTTCTTTGTTGGACCAGGACATTCTAAGCCGGGAATGGAGAGTTATTGTTGATCAAGTACAGACCAATTATCACGGAAGGCCTATGTGTTTTAAGTCAGTTAAAACCCTCGGAGCTCTACATTCTTAGCTGTGGAAAAGGCCACGTTCTTCAGCCTTGGCCTTTTCCACAGCTAAGAATGTAGAGCTCATCGGGCTTTATCCTATAGAAATGACTTAACCCTTTCACTGCAGGGATCGACTTGAGACGTCAGATCTCCGCACTCAAATAGTATAATAATAAAAATAGCCGTGGACCCACAACATGGGCATGCTAGGATTTTAGATGAAGCAGAAGGAGCCAACCAAAGATAGGTGTGTGGTATCCTTAAGCCAACTAAAACATTTATGATGATTTCAAATTGAAAAAAACACCTCTGGTCTATTAGTTTATATAAGAGTAGTTTAGCGCTTTAAGGGGTTAACCCTTATCCTGCTAAGTTAATTTATTTAAATTCCCAGCCACTTGACGTTGTGCGTCGCTACCGCGACCCACAACCTCAAGTGCCCTAAAATTACTTGTATTTGTTTAATTTGACCACAAATATTTGCCAATCTTGATGTTTATACACACATTTCATTTTCAATATCAGTGATTTTGTCAGCTAATAAAACAGATTGAAAACGACAATAGACGTGATCCGCAGGATGAAGGTGAAAGGGTTAGCATTTACACATCCCACCTGCTTAACCCTTTAAGCCCTCACGATGCATTAAAGCATCATTTTACATCACTGAAAACAGACTTATTTTCCTAAAACTAGGGGTTTCATAATGAAAATTTCCATGAAACTGGTTCACCAATACGTGGCAGTTTTCTTTAATTTTTCACCCACTTTAACTCATCTTCGTCCACTACAAGTCGAGAATTGCGACAGCAATTCGCGGCTTGAAGTGGATGATGATGATAAAGGAAAATTCAGGGATAAAAGGGTTAAAATGAATAATTATTCAACTTATTTCTGAGCAATTCTAAGTAATTTCTTGCAAGCTCTATTCGTACTTTCCTACTGCCGATGATATCAGGCGCTCTCAAACGTTTTTTTTCGGAGACAAATCAACCTGAATAAGAAAGTGCAGGTTCGTATTTGAAATAAAATACATCAAATAAGGCAGGTTTTGTGCGCTATGATCAAGTAAAAGATATTTCGTTTGAAACGAGAAACTATTTCAGCAATAACATCTATCTCCAAATCTACCAATTTACCATGTTTACGAGGTGCATTATAGACAGCGGCACAAAATACCATTACAGAATATACCAGGCGTTAAAATACTAGCTTGTCAGACAGAATTAATTAAACCTTTTCTGGGCGCGCTTAATGGTGAAAGCGCCGGGTTTTTTGCTACATTAGCAGTATTTTCTAAATTGCTAGAAAGCTCTATTAAGTGCCGACGATTATCGGCACACGCGAAAAGTGGAAATGATTAATTAGCGTCAATTGCCGCAGTACTTGTAAGCGCATACAATTGCAAAAGACAAATCGTCAGCCTATCCTGTTGTGGCCATGCTGTTTCACAAAGAAATATTTTCAACTTGACAAGATATATTTTATATTTTCAACTTACAACTAAGCATTATTTCAGTTTATTGATATACAAATACAATGCAAGGTTTAATATGTTAATTTAAAAATTATGTTTTGCAAGTGAATAAAACAGTATTGTTAATATCAAATGTCAAAATGTGATTAACCTCCGTGACCGAAAGGTAGTGTGCTCGGTCTCAGACCACCACGGGTCGATTTTATGATTCTGTTTCTAGAGGGCAGGGATGTCGTTTTGTAGGATGTTTTCTATATGTGCATAGCATTGGCCTGAATCCCTGTTTATTCATTCATTCAGCATGTTGATTGATTGATTGATTGATTGATTGATTGATTGATTGATTGATTGATTGATTGATTGATTGATTGATTGATTGATTGATTGATTGATTGATTGATTGATTGATTGATTAATTGATTGATTCATTTATTCATTCATTCATTCTTTCGTTCGTTCGTTCGCTCGTTCGTTCGTTCGTTCGTTTGTTCGTTCGTTCGTTCGTTCGTTCGCTCGTTCTTCGCTCGTTCACTCGTTCGTTTGTTCGTTCGTTTGTTCGTTCGTCCGTTCATTCGTTAGTTCGTTCATTCATTCGTTCGCTCGGTTCTCCATGCATTCATTCATTCATTTTTCATTCATTCATTCATTCATTTATTCATTTATACATTCGTTCGTTCGTTCGTTCGTTCGTTCGTTCGTTCGTTCATTCGATCTTTAGTAATTCATTTATTCACTCACTCGCTCTCACTCGCTCGCTCGCTAGCTCGCTCGCTCGCTCGCCGTTACTTCGTTCGTTCGTTCAATCATTCGTTCACTCGGTTCTCCATGCATTCATTCATTTTTCATTCATTCATTCATTCATTCATTCATTCATTCAATCATTCATTCATTCATTCATTCATGCATTCGCTCGTTCGTTAGTTCGTTCGTTCGTTCGTTCGTTCATTCGATCTTTAGTTAATTAATTTATTCACTCACTCGCTCTCACTCGCTCGCTCGCTCGCTCGCTTGCTCGTTACTTCGTTCGTTTATTCCTTCATTCTTTCATTCATTTATTCTTTCATTCAATCATTCATTCATTCATTCATTCATTCATTCATTCATTCATTCATTTATTCAATTATTCATACATTCATTCATTTATTCATTTATTCATACATTCATCTTTTCAATTATTATTTGATACGCTCGTTCGTTCGTTCTCTCGTTTACTCGTTCATTCATTCATTCATTCATTCATTCATTCATTAATTAATTAATTCATTCATTCATTCATTCATTCATTCATTCATTCATTTATCCATTCATTCATTCATTCATTCATTCAATTATTCATTCATTCATTCATTCACTCTTTCATTCATACATTCATTCTTTCATATATTTGTTCGTCCGTTCGTTCGTTCATTCGTTCATTCGATCTCTAGTTAATTCATTTATTCACTCACTCGCTCTCACTCGCTCGTTCGCTCGCTCGCTACTTCGTTCGTTCGTTCGTTTATTCGTTTATTCATTCATTTATTTATTCATTCAATCATTCATTCATCCATTTATTCATTCATTCATTCATTCATTAATTCATTCATTCATTCATTCATTCATTCATTTATTCATTCATTCATTCATTCATTCATACATTCATCTTTTCATTCATTCATTCATACGTTCGTTCGTTCGTTCGTTCATTCATTCATTCATTTTTTCATTTCATTCATTTTATTCATTTATTCATTTATTCATATCTTCATTCATTCATTCGTTCGTTCGTTCGTTCGTTCGTTCGTTCGTTCGTTCGTTCGTTCGTTCGTTCGTTCGTTCGTTCGTTCGTTCGTTCGTTCGTTCGCTCGCTTGCGCGTTCGTTCATTCATTCATTCATTCATCCATTCATTCATTCATTCATTCATTCATTCATTCATTCATTCATTCATTCATTCATTCATTCATTCATTCATTTATTCATTCATTCTTTCGCTCGTTCGTTCGTTCGTTCGTTCGTTCGCTCGTTCGTTCGTTTGTTTGCTCATTCATTCATCCATCCATTCATTCATTCATTCATTCATTCATTCATTCATTCATTCATTCATTCACTCATCTTTTAATTCATTCATTCATACGTTCGTTCGTTCGTTCGCTCGTTCATTCATTCATTCATTCATTTTTTCATTCATTCATTTATTTATTTATTTATTCATTCATTCGTTCATTCATTCATTCGTTGGTTCGTTCGTTTGCTTGCGCGCTCGTTCATTCATTCATTCATTCATTCATTCATTCATTCATTCATTCATTCATTCATTCATTCATTCATTAATTCGTTCGTTCGCTCGTTCGTTCATTCGCTCGTTCGATTGTTCGTTCGTTCGTTCGTTCGTTCGTTCGCTCGCTCGTTCGTTTGTTTGCTCATTCATTCATTCATTCATTCATTCATTCATTCATTCATTCATTCATTCATTCATTCATTTATTCATTCATTCATTCATTCATTCATTCATTCATTCATTCATTCATTCATACATGTGTTCGTCCGTTCGTCCGTTCGTTCGTTCATTCGATCTCTAGTTAATTCATTTATTCACTCACTCGCTCTCACTCGCTCGTTCGCTCGCACGCTACTTCGTTCGTTCGTTTATTCATTCATTTATTCATTCATTCAATCATTCATTCATTCATTTATTCATTCATTCATTCATTCATTCATTCATTCATTCATTCATTTATTCATACATTCATTTATTCATCCATTCATTCATTCATTCATACATTCATCTTTTCATTCATTCATTCATACGTTCGTTCGTTCGTTCGTTCATTCATTCATTCATTTTTTCATTTCATTCATTTATTCATTTATTCATATCTTCATTCATTCATTCATTCATTCGGTCGCTCGTTCTTTCGTTCGTTCGTTCGTTCGCTTGCGCGTTCGTTCATTCATTCATTCATTCATTCATTCATTCATTCATTCATTCATTCATTCATCCATTCATTCTTTCGTTCGTTCGTTCGTTCGTTCGTTCGTTCGTTCGCTCGTTCGTTTGTTTGCTCATTCATTCATTCATTCATTCATTCATTCATTCATTCATTCATTCATTCATTCATTCATTCATCCATCCATCTTTTAATGAATTCATTCATACGTTCGTTCGTTCGTTCATTCATTCATTCATTTTTTCATTCATTCATTTATTTATTCATTCATTCATTCATTCATTTATTCATTCATTCATTCGTTCGTTCGTTCGTTCGTTCGTTCGTTCGTTCGCTTGCGCGTTTGTTAATTCATTCATTCATTCATTCATTCATTCATTCATTCATTCATTTATTCATTCTTTCGATTGTTCGTTCGTTCGTTCGTTCGTTCGTTCGCTTGTTCGTTTGTTTGCTCATTCATTCATTCATTCATTCATTCATTCATTCATTCATTCATTCATTCATTCATTCATTCATTCATTCATTCATTCATTCATGCATTGATTCATTCATTCATTCATTCGTTCGTTCGTTCGTTCGTTCGTTCGTTCGTTCGCTCGTTCGTTCGTTCGTTCGTCGTTCGTTCGTTCGTTTGTTCGTTCGTTCGCTCGTTCGTTCGTTCGTTCGTTCGTTCGTTCGTTCGTTCGTTCGTTCGTTCATTTATTCGTTCGTTCATTTATTCGTTTGTTCATTCATCCGATTAATAATATATACGATGATAAATGCCGTACAAAATCGCGAATATAATTATACAATAATATTTTTTTACAATAAATATTTATGTTATAACGTTAGTAGACATTGCTTTATGTAATCATTTTTGTCAGTGCTCCTTAAAATTATACTACTATAATTATAAGTATCATCGTTCTCTGCGTTGGTGCAACAGTAAGCCTATAGTGGGTAAGCGGTCCGTGCTTGAAGGGGTTTAAAGCAGCTCCTTCGGATGACATCAATTTTCGTTTTTAGTTTTGTAATGAAGTAGTGAATCCCCCAGATCATGATTTTATTTTTTTCAGAGTTTTTAGATTTTTAAAATTATTCCTTATAAATATTTCTATGAAACCGCTTAAAACCCAAACAAACTTTTTGTATACCTAAACACATGCTGAAGGACGATTGAATGTTCCTACAGCACTGGGCCACATGTTGATGCCGTCGGCCCAGCGTTGGGCAGACAATCAGTGTTGCAGGTGTATCACATCATGTCCTGAATATAAGACACCAATCAGACACCAATTAGCGGCGATTGCTTTGATCTTACCGTCCAAGACGTGGGAATATGTGGCAAGAAGTGCTGTATATTGCTGACTTGCTTTGTTTAAATGGCAATATACGACCTGGAAATATAACTATTTCACTCTTTTTCGGTGCTTTTTGACTTTTTTGTAGTTTTAGTTAAGATCAATAGGCTATATAGCTTCACATAAGTTAAATTTTCAAAATTGACAACATTGAAAATGTCTCATCCCAAGGGGTCCCTTTAATGACAAAAATTACTGATCTTGAAGCATTTGCTCCAATGTTTTTAAAGGCAGATATTCACGTGTCATTTTTTATGTGTGCATAATTGTATCATTCTACTTAATAGTTGTATCATATATTGTAGAGGATTACATAGGTGTTTCATAAAATTAATCACAATTGTTTCCATACCTATATTTCAATGACCTATTTTTTACATATTAAAGCAGCTCCTTGGGATGACATCAATTTTCGTTTTTAATTCCGTACTAAAGTAGTGTATCCCACGGATCATATTTTTTAATTTTTACAGAATTTTCATATTTTTACAAATATTTTTAATCAACGTTTCTATGAAACCAGAAGTAACCCAATCAAACTATTTGTATACCTGAAGGACGATTGAATGTTTTTACAGCATTGGGCCACATATTGATGGCATCGGCCCAGCGTTGGGTAGACAATCAGTGCTGCAGGTGTGTCCTCCCGTGTCCTGACTACATGGCGCAATGGCTAGAGCGTAGCGCTCTGCCGATGTCGCTGCCTGCCGTGCGGTTTCGAATCCCGCTAGGTGCAGAATTTCAGAGAAATATCATGTTTCTCCCCTCTCAATCTTGGGACATTGTTAAGATGTTGTGTCCTTGGGCAAGGCACTTCACCCTCAAATGCTTCTCTTGACTCAGGTGAAAATGAGTACCTGGTAGGACAGAGATGGCAATGTGTACGATAAGCTCAATGCGCCGAAACGGCTGCAGGACTGTATGCTCTCCGTGGAGTTGAAATGGCTCACGAATGAACAGGTCCAGTGACCAGGGGGTAAGATGTAAAGTCGGATGATAGGTCTTCAGACTTGATATCAGACTATAAACCTGCACCTTTACCTTTGACTATAAGACACCAATTAGCGGCGACTGCTCTGATCTTACCGTCTCATGCGTGGGAATATGTGATGTAAAGTGCTTTTGTTTACATGGCAATATACGACCTGGAAATACAACTATATCACTCATTCATTTATTCAATCATTTATTCCTCCATTCATTCGTTTGTTCGTTCGTTCGCTCGTTCGGTGTTTGCTTATTCATTAATTCATTCATTCATTCATTTATTCATTCATTCATTCATTCATTCATTCATTCATTCATTCATTCATTCATTCATTCATTCATTCATTCATTCATTCATTCATTCATTCATTCATTCATTCATTCATTCATTCGTTCGTTCATTCGTTCGTTCGTTCGTTCGTTCGTTCATTCATTCGTTCATTCATTCATTCATTTATTCATACGATGATAAATGCCGTACAAAATCGCGAATATAATTATACAATGATAATTTTTTTACAATAAATATTTATGTTATAACGTTAGTAGACATTGCTTTATGTAATCATTTTTGTCAGTGCTCCTTAAAATTATACTACTATAAATTGGGAAACTGTATGTAATCAACTTTGCAATTAATAATTGCTAAGTATCATCGTTATCTGCGTTTGTGCAACAGTAAGCCTATAGTGGGTAAGCGGCCCGTGCTTGAAGGGGTTTAATGACAACAATTACTGATCTTGAAGCATTTACTCCAATGTTTTCAAAGGCAGATATTCATGTGTCCCTTTATATGTGTGCATAATTGTATCATTCTACTTAATAGTTGTATCATATATTGTAGAGGATTACATAGGTGTTTCATAAAATTAATCACAATTGTTTCCATACCTATATTTCAATGACCTATTTTTTACATATTAAAGATGGCAATTCACCTATTATCATCCATTATCGAGTGATTTTTCTATGGATTTACAAGCCTATACACAGGACAGATGCATTTATTGCAAATGGTGGTGATGTAGAATATCCTAAGAAAGAACACTCAAAATGGCATGGTGGACGATGCTGTTTTGGATTATACATATCAAAGAAAAAAAACGGAAATTAAAATAAACAATCCGATAAATCAGAATTTAAAATCAGTCAGTTATTCTGACTAGTAGGTACAACGAATTCTTGAAAGGAATGTGTATTCAAATTAGTCAATTTTAAGGTATACAACTTTTTAAATTTAATGTTCTTGACAACCCATCGTTACCCATCTTGACAACCCCAACGTTGTGATAGAGCCACCATGGATTCAGGTGTAATATTGAATGCAAACATAATTACATATAAATTGATTTACCGTCTTGTGTCTGCTGGGAGAGCTTTACTGCCATGTTTTTCCCGGAGATGACACAACCGAAGGTGGCGTGTGGAAAGTGTGTGTGATGATACAAGAGACAGCGAGTGGGAAGACAATACCCAGGTCAGTCATTCGGGAGATGCTGGAGTATAATGTACAACAATCCAGACGCCTTTTTATCATGTTTATATGTATTTGTCAGGGTTTGTGCTCATAAAGCTATGGCACAATCACACTATTGCCTGATCAACTCACACCAGACAAACAGCGGCTTACCCTTTCACCTCTGAAATATTTTTGTATCAACCAGGGAAACCAAAGTGTTTTTTTCAATTTGAAATCATAATATTTGAATACCTATGCCATGGGTCTACGTCCATTATAAATTGTTAATTCTTTCGACTTTAGGGTCGACTTTAGACGTCAAAATCTGACGTCTACAGACGTCAGATTCTGACGTCTAAAGTCGGTACCCGCGCTGAAAGGGTTAACACTGACCACAAACACGTTACCATGGTTATATTATATACTACACAAGCAATTATATCAAATATTCATGGCCACACTATATCCGACCTGTCTGGAGGGAGTGTGTCTGCAAATGTATACAGCTTTCACACGACACCGCCGTATATGTCTAAATAATTCCCCTACAGTTTTATGTGGCGTGGACAACTTCCATGGCTCTGGAAGAATGTATGTTGGTGTCTTACAACCACTGATAACTGTATCCACAAAAACACGTGGCGTTGAACAAATGTTGTCCTAATGATGGACCACCGTCGTAGACAGTGGGTCAACATCATAACAGCTTTATGTTTCTGGAGAGTAGCTGGTGTGGAATTGCTGCTCAGTCGTGTTAATAATTTTGTAATTTGTCGAAAAAAAACCATTCAGGCGATTAGCACTAATGTAAACACACCTGTATTGTCGTGCAAAGCCAAAAGGCAGTATCTGTTTAATTTACAAAGAAGCAGATTCTGCTTTTTGTCTTCAGGGCAGATTAGTTATGTGTAAAACAGTATCTGTTAATTACGTGAAAGTATGTATAGCAATTTACTGCCTTTGGTTTTTGAAGAGCGAAGTGCACCATGTGAAAAATTCTATTTCTCCAGAATATAATCAAGTGTAGTCTACACCTTGCACACAGATAGGTGTTTTACGTAAGTGTCAGATTTTTGCAAAATACAGTTTGTTATGAAAATGATATGCAGACTCGTAGTGCGATGAAACGCTGAGCAAACACATTGTCTGAATGCCTGGAATAATTGAACAACGCGTGATGTATATTAACCCTTTAACCGCCGGTGCCGAATATATTCGGGTTTTCATTTTTTATCAGCACATCAAGTACCACCTTTTAAGCATGTTAAAGATAAAATATGACATCATGTCAAATCTGAATAATTTTCACTCACTTGAAGTTGTGGATCGCGTCAGCGAGACACAACTTCAAGTGGGTGAAAATTCAAATTGAATAATTTGGCGGTTAAAGGGTTACGTGCTGCTATGGGGAGTCAAAACGCTTCTGGCTTTGTACGCCAGCATCGTCATGATCATGGATATCTGCACTTTTAAAAACATTTAATTTGTTCTCAGCTAGAAAACAGGCATTTTCAAACAGAGGCATCAAATTACCTGTGCATACAATTTATTTTACATCAAGTGTTCTGCTCTTCAAAGCGAATGGCAGAAACTGCTGACTTGAAAAGTAAGCAGTACGTAGCTGTTTTTTTTCCATTGAACAGCGGTGTTTGTCAATATATATGTTGGTGACGTCGTGTGACGAAACATTCGACTAAAATATTTAAAGAAATGAACAACTGAATTTGTCAAATTACACGTGAGTTAAATGATTAAGTGTAGTCATTTAACACGATCACTGTTAAGAAACTTTGAAGTCATTCGAACTGAAAGTAGGGCATAGTCCCGGCGTCGGGCGTTCTTCTGTATAGTAGCGATATCTCCATGAATATGCAGAAAACAATACTCACTCACTCACTTAACATGCTTAAGAAGTTATACAATTTAATTAAATATGTACACAACCAAGTACAATGGGCACTAAAATGGGCACTAACACGATTGACACTAAAATTGAAGGGTCACCGGAATGGTGGCCAATCGAAATGGCTGTGAGATTGTACGGTGGCGGTCAAAAATACTTTTAAAAGAATATAGATCAATTCATCAGTCTCTACATTTTATACACATCTTCATCTTTAGGCTCGGTCGTAGGCCGGTAGCCTATTAAGTTTATTTTGCCCGAATATGTGTCTTATTCAGGAGAAAGAGGGGTGCTGTGTGTGGGAAACGGTTGGCATTTCTGTACACCAGTCCTTACCCAGCAGGCATGAGGCGCTGGGCCAACGTTGGTTTACTGTTGGGCCAACGTCGTAGACAGTGGGCCAACAATAAGCCAACATTGGCCCAACATCTCATGTTTGCTGGGTATGAACATGTCGAATATAACGTCGCAGACGGAGGCCCAACTTTATTTCACAATTGGGCAATGTATCGTTTAATGCGGGTAGTGGCCTCTCGGGGGATAAAGAGTCACCTTTATGGCAGTCAGAGCAAACACTGGACAATCAACCAATTCTGTTTCAATGTTGAGCCAGCTTCGAATAAGATTGCCCGGCATTGAACCATCAAGGACAGCACCAACGAAGGTGGTGGGGTATAGGCCTACGCGTTGAAAAAATACTTGTCTCCTTGGTTGTTTCAATAATTATATCCTGGCCATTTAGGATTCCGGTCCATGAGGACAACCAATACAGTTATGTTTGCAAAATATTAAAACACACCACTACATTATTTTCATTGTCCGACCACTACATTCTAAGCCGGGAATGGAGAGTTATTGTTGATCAAGTACAGACCGATTATCATGGTAGGCCTATGGTGCTATAATCAGTCAGATGTGACCGAGCTGTTGATTATGAGGGATCCTCATTATGGTCGGACGTGTTTTAAGTCAGTTAAAACCCTCGGTGCTCTACATTCTTAGCTGTGGAAAAGGCCTCGGCCTTCGGCCTTTTCCAAAGCTAAGAATGTAGAGCTCCTCGGGCTTTATGCTATACTTAGGTCAATAATTGTTTATCTACATCAATCAAACAGACCAAAGACGGGCTTCGGAGTTCGGGAACTCCTTTTCCAGTTTTATGTAGTTTAATCAGATTATGGGTGTCCTGTAATTATAATGGGCATTACTTATATCTGGTTATTTGACAAAACTGCAATAGTTCTTGTTCCCTTTAAATCATCATGATGCATCAACGAAAACATACATTATTTCCTACACATTAGGGTTTTATTAATTAGAAAGAAAATTGTTATGATAATTAATGTTTAGCAATGTATGGCAATTTTATTTAATCTGTGACCCACCTAAAACCTTTACCACATTTTTTTTCGACATTAAAAACTGCCAATTATTTCTTTTAATTCCTCTATTTCTATAAAAAGCTCATAGAAAAACGAAAGATTTAAAATAGTAGTAAATTACTTTTAAAACTTAGGCTCAACCCTATAAAATTGTAGGGGTATTGAGAATGCTGATGTCTGCATGGCCGTACATCTAACTGTTTTGAAGCACTGCAGAACTATTGAATATAATCCTTGTAAAGATATCATTCAAATCGATTATTGATCAGTAAAGAGGTCAATACAAATTCCGCTTGGTAGGCCTATGTTTTTTCTGTTCTGCTTGATGTATTTGTGTCGTGTGAAATGATGCTATAATCCCCACCTGGTGATTTACCAGAAGACCTACCAGGTGTTGAGTTTTTGAAATAATTTGCTGTTTTCAATCCGTCTTAATTGTTTGATATTTCAATTGAACTTAAACTCACAACTCTAGTGCCTATACACCGGTGTCTTAGCCAAAACGCCACCAGAGCAGATGGAATACTGCCACCACTGATGCGCAACCTTTGGAATTTAATTTAGCTCTCAGAATAAAAGAAGGCGGGAGTTCAGTTCACATCTATCTGATCACCATGTGAATATTTTTAGTTTTTCTTTTCAGTATCCCGCCTCTGTAATACACGATTGGAGTGATATGTATTTTTCGTGACTAAATTCCCGATGTATATATTTATTATATATATTCCCAGTTACAGGCTGATTGATCAAGCTGAAAATGGAACGTTCAATTTTAGAAAATAAAACGTTCAATGTTAGCTCAACAAGTGAACCAATAGAACGTTCACCCATACGGACGAATAGAGACGATAGGTTTTTTTCAATGTGAAATCATCATAAATGTCATGGTTAGCCCTTTCTGATTCATTTGAATACCTATGTTATAGGTCTACGACCAATAGAAATGTTTGTACTCTTACAGTGCGGGGATCTACTTTATAGTAATCAGAATCTTACGTCTACAGACGTCAGGTTGTGCCGTCTAAAGTCGATCCCCGCGCTGTAAGGGACAAACATGGTTAATGCGCTTTGTTTTACAGGTGCATTAGAAGATCGTTTTTATTCTACTCAAATCACTATTAACGATATTAGTGCTCTACCGTCTGTTTTAGTGTTGTGGAATGGATTTTGACGAGCCCGAATGTAGCTGCATTACTGTTATTACTATATGCATATGATGAAATCAACAATAGCATAGATGGGCCCATTTTTGGTGCGCAAGTTTACCCAAATGTATTGCTTGGAATTCTTGAACAATCCAGTTTTATGTAATGTAATAGTTTTGTCATCACTTTACCATCATCTCAGAAAATATTTACAGTCCACACACCTACTCTGCATAAAGTCATCTTGGTTCTATTTAACGACTTTTTAAATAATAGAGTGCTCAATTGTCCTTTTAGCCCACTGGAATCGATTTTACTAATTGCAAAAGTAGTGGGCGGAGCTTATTCCTGATGTCATGAGATGGTATCATGCCTTGCTGGTTATAATATAGCCCTGAATACAAGTCTATTTCGCCCGAGCTGCATATGCAGCTCGGTTGGAATAGCCTTTAATTCGGGGCTAGTTATAATAGGCCTACAGTTCGCTGTACTATATGTAATAATTATATGATCTATAGCAATATAATTCAGTACTTAAGCTTTATGTAGGCTACAAATACAGCAAACGAGAAACATCCCAACTAGCAAGCTGACGTTGGCCCAATGTTGGGATACCGTCAGTACTTCTGTTGGCTCAACGTGGGCAAGTGTAGTATAATATTATAGTACTTCATATTCATGTCGACATAATATATTATTATGGCGTCCTATTTTGACAACTGAGTGGCGTGTAACAAGTAACAAGTAAAACATATTTCTTTCTGATGACCCCCAGAGAAGCAAGACAGACATATATAGGCCAATAGTATTAGGTTTGGTACCGGAACAAATTCATAACAAGCTGAAAATTTCAGGAAATGTTCAGAAAACTATCCCCTGCAACATACTAAAAGTCCCCAAGAATCCACCCTGGGCCTTTTGAGAAATTCAAGATGGCGTTCAAGATGGCCGCCAATTTCACATTTTGTCATATATTGGTCCCAAATCATCATTAAAATGTCATTAATGAGTCTAAATATATGTTTTTTGGGGCGAGGAATTCGATAAGAACAATATTTTAACACAAAAATAATATTTTCAATGATTTTTTACATATAATATGAAAACCATTAACCTATTGTATGCGTAAATCATATATAAACAATGTTCATTATATTACTGGTGACATAATGTACTTGGAAGGTATCAAAATCATAATCAATACACATCTTAATATTGATAAAACATTTTTTAACATTGGCACAGGCCACTTTTTTATAATCTTAGATTTTAATCATCGTCCTCATCATCAGTGTTTGAACGCTCATCATTGTCATCTTCATTCAGCAAGGGTGCGGGTGCTACATTGTTGAATGTTTGACCACTACAGTTCCTGCACAGTGAGATATGTTCGAAACGAATGTTGTTTGGCTGCGGCACTTGTTGGAGGCAATGTGCCAACTGGAAGGATGAAGAACAAATGTTCCGCAGCTCGTCTAGTGACGCAGACTTAGATGCACCATATAGCTTCAGAAGAAAACTTTCACCTGCTCGTTGAATCCCCTCATGTGTGCTGTCTGAGTTTAAAAATAGGTTCAGCATGCCATACTCTCTTTTGTTGAATGGTTTACATTTACGTATGCGATATATAACTGATACTGTGTCGCATCCTTATATGGCATGTAACACCAACATGTATTTCCTTGTATCACCAATAGAGGTCAGAATGTCATTATATAGTATGAAAGGGTTCTTAGAGCATAGCATGCATAGGTCCATGTTAGGGGCTGATAGGTGCACCAGCATTACCAATAAGTCCGTGTCGGTTCCTACTACAATCACAGTTTTGGGAGTCTCTGCCTCAGACAAGGCATTAGAGACAATCAATGCATCTGCACCATCTAAGAACAGTGACGAGGTCTGTGAGCCAGTTCATATGTTAGGAATTGCTCCATGTCAGTACTTGACGTCAGGACACAAGTGATTCCGTTGAAAAAAAGAGTAGGGTTCACAACAGTGCTTTTCTCGCGAATGCTGACACTATTCTTATCACCAATCGTTTTTACTTTGTCACTGCGATGCAAAGTTATTTCTGTAAATGACTTTCCAGTCAATTTTGCTGCAGCCGATCTGAACTGCATTTTCACAGTTTGCAGAAGGGTCTGCTACATCACCAGTGGCAATTGAGACTAGTCGATCAGATTGGTAGCCAGCAAATGGCGGATGTGCCACTGAACAAAAACATCATAGTCTTTCTTGTCCCTAGCTTGAGTTGATGATCGAAAATGTTTGTGCTGTTCTGAAGTATCAGAATGTACACCTGTGAACTACTCCATTGCCTCACATACCGGAACACATTGAGGCAAAGCATGTACCCATGTTGTTAATATGCTGTCAGTTATCCCTCTGCCATGTGTCATTCCACCACTGGTTTTCATCATTCTCATAAGGTACTGCTCGATGGTGTGGTCAAAAAAGTTGCCAGACCAAAAATCATTGGTTCGGCGTATGGTAAAATATCCTTTGTCAGAGAACAATGATACTGTTCAGGGGCCATTACATGCACAAGGTTATTCATCTGCTGCAGGTACAATCTGGCAGACCTGGCATACTGGAGATGACCTGCTGCATGAAAATGAGGTATTATTCCCTCCACGCAGTGGAGGTGAAGCTGCCAATTGCCTGTTCGCTCAGCTGTGATGAACTTTAACATCAGTAATACTTGATACACGTATTGCACCCACAACTACCCTATACGGCTCCCCGTGACAGCTTTGACCAGGAGGTGAACAAAAAGCTGTCCAAAGCGTTGCAGGATTTCATTGTCAACTATATCGGGGTGTTGATCTTGTTTCACTGTGTCTTGATATAGACTGGTCATACGGTCTTTGTCAATATTGCTTTCCCACTCTGCATCTTCTGAAAGTACATGTAAAAGAGCGGGCAAGGTCAGAATATGGGCACTCACTGCTCGAGAAAAGGCAGGACCTGTAAGCATATGCACCACTGAGCCTTTTGCATATAACCTTTCCCAAAGGTCAGTCAAACCACTTCCATTCATCATGTGCCCAATACTGCCTAAGTAGGACAATAAATGTGGAACCCACCACCTCTAGAGGCAGCAACTATCTCCGTAGCTTTTTGACACAGTGGTTGATCAAATGTCACTGGGCATATACCGAAGTTGTGTTTTTCACTTTGAGCTTGAGTAAAACATAAAGCAGTGTAGATGGTGCTGGGGTTGCTTGGGTCCAACCTTATGAATGGTAAAGTCTCAATTCTTGAGCTCTGAAACTCATCATTTTTGATGACAGTTTTCATAAAGCAACTACAAAGGAAGACACGATGTTAGAATCAAAAGGTATCCTAGCATCCAGACAAAATTAAAGGCGGACAATCACAGTCTATTATTGTCACTGGTTCGCAGAGGCTCTATATGAACTGATTTGAGAGCAGGAATTAGAGGCCTACTGTATGTTTTGATGGCTATTTGGCCAAATGTACCTACTACGTCTGCTGGGGGTGGGTCCATTATGCGTTTGACAGGGCATTTTTCAACTTTTCAAGGTGGTGTCAGACAAGCATGAAAGGTGTTGTGCCCAGTAAGTGTGGCGACATTAAAGTCTGCATTGTCAAATACAAATTGTGTGAAACTTTCAAGACCATATGAAGGCTCACCAGCAGATATCATGCCATTCTCTAATCTCTGTACCTCTTTGTAGTCATTGGCAAAACTGATGCTACTCAGAATGTCTATCATCTCACGGGAAGCATTCTTGCGATGTAAATATACTGATATGGCAAGTAGCAGTAGCAGGTGTCAATCACAGAATGTGCTATTGCAGTACATCGCCGAGTGACTACAGCAGATTTTTTGCCCTTTGGGTCAAGTAACTTGTACAGGAATAGTTTTAATGGTTTTGGGATCACCGAAGACCCATTTTCAGTGTCTTCGAAGGTGGAATATTCACTAAGATTATATACTGACGTATTTAAAAAATAAAATGTTGTTAAAATCGAATTCCTTGCCCCCAAAAACATATGTTTAGTCTATTTATTTACATTTCTATGAATATTTAAACCCGAGATGTGACATATTGCTAAATTGGCGGCCATCTTGGACGCCATCTTGAATTTCTCAAAAGGCCCAGGGTGGATTCATGGGGACTTTTAGTATGTTGTAGGGGATAGTTTTCTGAACATTTTCTGAAATTTTCAGCTTGTTATGAATTTGTTCCAGGTTTCACTCATATATACCCTAATACTCTTGGCCTAATACAGGCATGTACTGATTTGATAACCTAACAGCTATCATAGGGTAAACTTAAAATGTGTTTTTTTGTGTGATATATTCAAATTATAGTGCCCTATCCGACATTACATTGACTCACTATTTAGATTATAATGCCATACTATAATATTCCAACACCGTATTTTTTTCAAAAAAATACATGTATGTTGATAATAAATTATTACATCGATGTAATAATGAATATAATAACAAAATATCAAAACCTTGCACAATAGTGTCGTATAGTGTCAATTCGAATGTTATGATGACATGACATTTCGATCGCAATATGCTACCATGAAAGCAGTATAACTTTATACTTTAATATATATCTGTTGTATTTTAATTGCGATATTATTACAGTTTAAAATGACATAATTATATAGTCACATAATCACACTTCGAGATACTGTCATATCCTGATACAATAGTGCTAAATTTTAGTGTCAACCTCAATTTGTTTATACGATTATGCCATATTCAGGCACTATCCTAATATTTTGACATATCCTACATTTGTGGTGTTATATCCTAAAATATACGAAGAACTGATCATGTGATATTCTGAAACTAAATTTAATACACCTATTATGATATTCAATTCTCATACTTATATTCACAATAGTGTCTTATTTTGTAAACATGTTGACACACGCAAAATTTTCGGAATCATATGTATATGTGACCGTCCGTATCAAAATCAGGCGGAAGTCGGCAATTATTCTAAAATGGCTGGAAACCCACTTGAACACCATGATTTTCCAACTTTGCAATATTCACACGCCAAAATATGTTTTTTTTATCATAGAAATGAAATATGAAAAGTGAAAATTGTTTCTTAAGTACCTTGAATTGCACGTTTGTAAGAGCATTTCTTTTGGGATCTCTGGTAAATGTGTTAATTTCTATCATTTCGTAAATTTCACAACGATCTTGATCATTTTGCTCACGTTGTTGTTGTTTAAACTTGGGTATATCCTGGTGAATGACGTATCAATAAAAAATAATTTTCTTTGACTTCCCATATAAGGAAATGCAATATGCTAATTTCATATTCCATTGGCATATCGTTGCAAGTTTGTAATCATGTTTTGTCAGCAAATTTTGCATAATTTCCGCGTGTAGTGCGTCACGTGGTATTGATCTTACATCCTATTGGTCGACGAGTCTCCTTGCCGACTGCGCAGGTGCGAGGGGCCACAGGTCATTCTGGCTGATCTGTCATCATTGTGTTGTAAATAGACTTTTGATCCGTAATTGTTTCAAAAGATAGAGAAGTTTTCATATTCAAAATGCCCGCAGACCTTGACAAAATTAATGTTACCTAGACATTTCTCGGTTTTTAAAAAATTACTAGCGCAATCAGCAATGTTAAATACTTATATTTTGCATTTTAAATCATGACAAAATTGCTTTATTGCTTCGAAGCATAAAGAAGTTTTAATATTTAAAATGGCCGCCGACATGGACCATGGGAAAATTAATGTGACCTTGATTTCTTTTTCATTATTGAAAATATTACCAGCAGATCATCATTGTTAAATACTCAGTTTTCGCTTTTAAAATCATGACTCTTGCTTTATTGCTTCAACAGATAGAGAAGTTTTAATATTCAAAAAGGCTGTCAACCAGGACCTTGGCTAAATTAATGTTACCTTGACATTTCTCAGTTGACAATATTGCTAGCGGATTCAGCAATGTTAAATACCCATATTCAACTCTTAAAAACATGACTACTGCTTATTATTCAAAATGGCCGCCGACCTTGACCTCGGCTAAATTGGTGTGACCTTGAAATTCCTCCGTTATGAAAATATTACTAGTGAAATAGGCTTAAGTATCGTTAATCACCCATATTTTGCTTTTCAAATCATGACAATTGCTTTATTCCTTCGAAGCATAGAAAAGTTTTAATATGCAAAATGGCCGCCGACATTGACCATGGGAAAATTAATGTGACCTTGACATTTTTTGTTAATGAAAATATTACCAGCGGATTCATCATTGTTAAATACTCATTCTCTGCTTCTAAAACATGACAATTGTTTATTTGCTTCAAAGAATAGAGTAGTTTTAATACTTAAAATGGCCGACAACCGTGACGTGGGAAAGTTAATGTGGCCT
This sequence comes from Flabesymbios commensalis, assembly GCA_964017125.1. Classification (NCBI taxonomy): domain Eukaryota; kingdom Metazoa; phylum Annelida; class Polychaeta; order Terebellida; family Flabelligeridae; genus Flabesymbios; species Flabesymbios commensalis. The sequence continues at coordinate 51,596,022 of OZ024915.1, read as the reverse complement.
TGACAATTCTCGGTAATGCAAATATTCCCAACTGATTCAAAAAAAATATATATTCAAAATGGCCACCGACCTTGATCTTGGCTGAATAAATGCGACCTTGACATTTCTCACTTATGAAAATATTACTACCGGATTCGGCATTGTTAAATATATATAAATTAATCAGGACTATTGCTTCATCGCTTCGAAAGATGGAGAAGTTTTGCTATAATAAATGACCGCCGAACATGACCTTGGCTAAATTAACGTGACCTTGGCATGTATCAGTTTTGAAAATATTACTAGTGGATTCAGCATCGTGGATTCACTACCTACGTTTTTTTTAAATGATGACAATTGCTTCGTAACAATGCTTTGAAGAAAAGAGAAGTTTTGATATTCAATATGGCCGCCCACCTTGACCTTGGCAAAAATTAATGTGATCTTGACATTTCTCAGCTACGAAAATATTCTTAGAAGATTCAGCATTGTTAAATACTCGTATTCAGCTTTTTAAAACATGACTACTGCTTAATTGCTTCAAACGATTTAATATTCAAAATGTTTTATTATTCAAATATACAAGTTTTAATATTCAAAATGGCCGCGGATCTTGACCTTGGCTAAATTAATGTGACTTCAAAATTTCTCAGTTATGAAAATATTACTAGCGGATTAGGCCTAACTATCGTTAATCACCAATATTTTGCTTTTTAAATCATGACAATTGCTTTATTGCTTCGTAGAATGGAGAAGTTTTAATATTCAAATGGCCGACGACCTTGACCTTGAAAAAAATAATGTTAATGTAATTTTTCGGTAACGAAAATATTACTAGCGGATTCAGCATTGTTAAATACTCATTTTTTGTATTTTAAATCATGAGTATTGCTTTATTGCTTCAAAAGATATAGAATGATGTTTTAACATTCAAACTGGCCGCCGAGTCCGCCGACCTTAACCTTTGCTAAGTTAATGTGACCTTGACATTTATCTGTTATGAAAATATTACTAGCGAATTCAGCATTGTTAAATGCATATATTTTTTTTTTTTAAATCATGACTGCTGCTTTATTGCTTCACAAGATAGAGAAGTTTTTCTATTCAAAATGGCTGAAAACCTTGACCTTGGCTTAATTTATGTGACCTTGACATTTCTCAGTTATGAAAATATTAATGACAGATTAAGTATCGTTAAATACCTATATTTTTAAATAATGAAAATCGCTTCATTGTTTCAAAAGATGGAGAAGAGTTGGAAATTAAAATTGCTGCCGACCTTGACCTTGGCAAAATTATCGTGACCTTGATGGTTCTTAGTTTCAAAAATATATCAAGCAGCATTCTAAGCCCGTCCACCTCTTTTTCAATTTCATCATATTATTCACAAACAAATTATCAGATGGGTGTTGAACAGATGGGTGTAAATATATGTCAAATACTCTAATAATTGAGTTAACTTTTAACCTTGACCTTTATCGTTACTGTGTGGCCTTCAAAAAAATATGTGAACAAATTACGCAGAACCGTTAAGCACGTCAAAATGCTTGATTTGTTTATTTGGGGTAAAATTTATGAAAATCAAACAAAAATGAGATCAAAGATAACAAATAATGCAGATGGAATTTAGTGTACTTTTAGTGGTATTAGTTGTAATTTATCATGGTTTTTATTGCTCAACTTCAAAGCCGTTTTTCTCAGTTTCTTTCTCTTTCATTCAAATTTATGTAAAATCTTTAAAGCTCTGTAACTACGTGAGAAAGCTCCTATTCTCCTTCGTTTTTTTCATTTTAATCCTTCAAGACTCGTCAAGTATAATCAATGAACAACGCACTTCAAAAATTGCCGACTTCCGCCTGGTTTTGAGATGGACGGTCACATATTATTATTGCGTTAGCAATTTCAATTTCATAATAGAAACAAAATAATTTATCAGGCCAAGGGTTAATTATTTTTATTTGGACTATGGACATATATGCCTACTGATTTAAAACCCTGTATATCTGTATGAACGTGCTTCGAAATGAAATTAAATGAATCGGGTTTAAGGCCACCTTTGTGCACATATAGGCTAAACTGGGCCAGGAGAACCTCCTGAGGATGGTGAGGTGATTGAGATGACACTGTCCTCCAGACACAGGATTCGAAATTTGAGCCCTGGAGGTCTGAGGTCGAGCACGCTACCTCTGGGTCACGGAGGCTCCCCACAATACTAACTTTCACACGTGGATGGGGAAGAAACATTTCTGTTTCTTTCAAACCGCCAAGACCGGGAACCGAACCTCGAACTCTGGCGTGAAGGGCAGCGGTGCTAACCACTACCCTAGGGCCCCCGCCCATAAACGTGCTTCGAAGTAGGTACATTATACATATCATATTAAATTAAATGACGACTAGCTTATTCAAAATAGTCATATGTCTGTCTTTTTTTGCTAGCACAAATTAATTAGATAATACAAGTATTGTTCTGTGAAATGGTATTCAAGTCATTGTTATGTTAATTTGTGGAATAAATGATTAAATGTACAGTAGGTTGATTTTCTTATCCTCTATAACCCATATGACTAGAATTTTTAATTCAATTCAATTCAATTCAGTTTATTCAGTGTACAAGATACAATATTATTAACAGTTTGATAACATATACAAATAACATAAAATTATATAAATGAGGCACATAATAATAAGTAATAATATCACTAGGATATAAAAAGTAAATGTACACCTGGGAGAGAAACTAAACAAGATCCATTGGAGCCTTTGCTAGTAGTTCCCACCCAACATATTTTTCAATTTCCACCAGGCCTTTATTATAATATGATTATGACAACCGGCAATTACAACACATACATTTAAAAAACCATGAACAGCAATCACTACTGACAAAACTAGTATTCATTTTTTCAAACATAAGCCATGGAGAAGTTTTAATATTCAAATGGCCGCCGACCTTGACCTTGAAAAAAATAATGTTAATGTAATTTTTCGGTAACGAAAATATTACTAGCGGATTCAGCATTGTTAAATACTCATTTTTTGTATTTTAAATCATGAGTATTGCTTTATTGCTTCAAAAGATATAGAATGATGTTTTAACATTCAAACTGGCCGCCGAGTCCGCCGACCTTAACCTTTGCTAAGTTAATGTGACCTTGACATTTATCTGTTATGAAAATATTACTAGCGAATTCAGCATTGTTAAATGCATATATATTTTTTTTTTCAATCATGACTGCTGCTTTATTGCTTCACTAGATAGAGAAGTTTTTCTATTCAAAATGGCTGAAAATCTTGACCTTGGCTAAATTTATGTGACCTTGACATTTCTCAGTTATGAAAATATTAATGACAGATTAAGTATCGTTAAATACCTATATTTTTAAATAATGAAAATCGCTTCATTGTTTCAAAAGATGGAGAAGAGCTGGAAATTAAAATTGCTGCCGACCTTGACCTTGGCAAAATTATCGTGACCTTGATGGTTCTCAGTTTCAAAAATATATCAAGCAGCATTCTAAGCCCGTCCACCTCTTTTTCAATTTCATAATATTATTCACAAAAAAATTATAAGATGGGTGTTGAACAGATGGGTGTAAATATATGTCAAATACTCTAATAATTGAGTTAACTTTTAACCTTGACCTTTATCGTTACTGTGTGGCCTTCAAAAAAATATGTGAACAAGTTACGCAGAACCGTTAAGCACGTCAAAATGCTTGATTTGTTTATTTGGGGTAAAATTTATGAAAATCAAACAAAAATGAGATCAAAGATAACAAATAATGCAGATGGAATTTAGTGTACTTTTAGTGGTATTAGTTATAATTTATCATGGTTTTTATTGCTCAACTTCAAAGCCGTTTTTCTCAGTTTCTTTCTCTTTCATTCAAATTTATGTAAAATCTTTAAAGCTCTGTAACTACGTGAGAAAGCTTCTATTCTCTTTCGTTTTTTTTTATTTTAATCCTTCAAGACTCGTCAAGTATAATCAATGAACAACGCACTTCAAAAATTGCCGACTTCCGCCTGGTTTTGAGATGGACGGTCACATATTATTATTGCGTTATCAATTTCAACTTCATAATAGGAACAAAATAATTTATCAGGCCAAGGGTTAATTATTTTTATTTGGACTATGGACATATATGCCTACTGATTTAAAACCCTGTATATCTGTATGAACGTGCTTCGGAATGAAATGAAATGAATCGGGTTTAAGGCCACCTTTGTGCACATATAGGCTAAACTGGGCCGGGAGAACCTCCTGAGGTGATTGAGATGACACTGTCCTCCAGACACAGGATTCGAAATTTGAGCCCTGGAGGTCTGAGGCCGAGCACGCTACCTCTCGGTCACGGAGGCTCCCCACAATACTAACTTTCACACGTGGATGGGGAAGAAACATTTCTGTTTCTTTCGAACCGCCGAGACCGGGAACCGAACCTCGAACTCTGGCGTGAAGGGCAGCGGTGCTAACCACTACCCTAGGGCCCCCGCCCATAAACGTGCTTCGAAGTAGGTACATTATACATATCATATTAAATTAAATGACGACTAGCTTATTCAAAATAGTCATATGTCTGTCTTTTTTTGCTAGCACAAATTAATTAGATAATACAAGTATTGTTCTGTGAAGAGGTATTCAAGTCATTGTTATGTTAATTTGTGGAATAAATGATTAAATGTACAGTAGTTTGATTTTCTCATCCTCTAAAACCCCTATGACTAGAATTTTTAATTCAATTCAATTCAATTCAATTCAGTTTATTCAATGTACAAGATACAATATTAATAACAGTTTGATAACATATACAAATAACATAAAATTATATAAATGAGGCACATAATAATAAGTAATAATATCACTAGGATATAAAAAGTAAATGTACACCTGGGAGAGAAACTAAACAAGATCCATTGGAGCCTTTGCTAGTAGTTCCCACCCAACATATTTTTCAATTTCCACCAGGCCTTTATAATAATATGATTATGACAACCGGCAATTACAACACATACATTTAAAAAACCATGAACAGCAATCACTACTGACAAAACTAGTATTCATTTTTTCAAACATAAGATGCTCTAAACTGGATATAAAAGAAGAGTGATTCGTAATATGTCGTACATTAGATGGTAAAGAATTCCACATAGGAACTATTCTATTGAAGAAGCTACGTTTGAAGCAGTCTGTACGACACAAGGGTGGTACCATAAGAAATCCAGAATCAAGCGAGTTACGAGTGGAGCATCCACCATCCGATAAAAAACTAACGAAATCGTTAACTTCAACATCATAATTACTGTATAAACACTTCCAGAAGAAAACAATACCAGTATATTCACGACGCATAGATAAAGGTAGAATGTTCGTCATTAGTAGTCGATCTTTGTAATCTACTTCAGCATAGTTAAATATCGGGTCATTGACCTCTGAATTTTCTCTATATTTATGTTATGCTGGTCATATATATTTCACGTATAGAAAGACTAGTCAAGTTGCAGCACGATAATTCATGTGGTGGACTTTGTTTTCACTGACACATTTAAAGTATTTTAATATTGTCAATTTAAACTATTTTAAAATTGCCAATTAGCTAGTAATTTTGTTTTCCAAATTTGGCGAAAACAAATCATTCACAAACTTTGAACTGAAAAGAATGTTACAGACGATGGATGCTGTCAACTGTGCTGATATCTATATACATAAAAAACATGTAACCAGCATACCATGGCCAATAAGAAAACACACACCCGCATGCTATCTTGAAATTGGCAATTTACATGGAACATGATCACTGTATGCTAATTATAATGAATTATGCAAATTAGCTTCTAAACAATTATTCACTAACTTGGCACAATGCCAACAAAGCTGAAATACTTTAAAAGTGTATGTGAAAACAAAGTCCACCACATGAATTATCGTGCTGGCAACTTGATTAGTTTTTCTATACATGAAATATATATGACCAGCATAACATGGCTAATGACTCAAAAAAATAACAATTATCCAGATTTCTAGTCTAAATATTTCAAAAGACAACCCCCGACCCCCCCCCCCTTCCCAAACCCTATTTTAATGTATTACATGCCTCTCTAGCATAATTAGAGGTCATTATAGCAGAATTTCTATAGCGGAACTCATTTTGGCGGACATTTTGTATTTTTAAAATTTTCCAAGGGTGAGCGTTTCACACCCACCCTAGGGTGTTCAAGTAGACCTTCTAAAACAATAATCCACAGAGAAAAAAAAACTTTATCGGAGACTCTGAGGTCAGTGTAATATTTCAAGTTTGGCAGAAAGACTATAAAGAGATTTTACTTCTCAGAGCTGACTTGCTAATATAAACCTCGAATCAAACAAGAGGTTATTATGCATTTTTTAAACAATGGTGATAAAGTCTTCAAAACTAAAGGTCATCAAAGTGATCGTTTACCTTTAGATAAGTAGGGTGTAGATTTACTATGTGACATTTAGAAGCATCAATAATCTATGCTAGGTATGGTATTATCCCATCTACCGATTCATCCATCTCAGCCTCATCTCAAAGTCAAAAGCCACAATACAGTAACTGCTTACTTTGAAGTAAGCAGTTATTGTGTTTTCGCTTTGCAGAGCTTTCACATTATGATGTTTTATCGTCAGTGGAGCCAACTAATCAGTCAAAGTGCATTAGACTGCAGCCATTTATTTACTCAGCCAGTCAGCAATTTATTTCTTAGCGAATTTACCCCAGATTCATTGTTCCCCATTTACGTCATACATTGGTAGTCGTATTATATCCAATATTAAAATGATGCTGATTTCACAATGTCCCAAAGAGTCCCCCCACTTTGTCCGAATAATTGTTCGCATCATTGTGGGCGAATACGAACAAACAGCGGTCTACAAACGCTGTAATGTAGTTGGCAAAGGTCCTGACAGTGTACTTGAAACTGCCAGTGCGACGTTCAATCCTAGAAATGTAAAAAAAAAATGGTAAGTTAAAATATATTCAGGATTATATTCGTGATTAGAGTTTAAATGGTTTAGCCTGTCAGCGGATATATTATGCTGGCTTGCCTACCAGGCAAACAGGAGGCATGGGCTCAATGTTGATGTAATACTGGTACATCCTCTGCTATGCTGCCCAGCATTGGGCTAACTCATTAAAACGTAGACGCCAATGTAACATGTTATCTGAGTAGGTGTCATGTCCCTTGACGTATGGGGGGGGGGGGGCATAATCCACATTGCCTCTCCTTGTGATGCAGAGAAGTGGATATTATGCAGGTATGCATAAAAGTGTGCCAATGTCGGTTTGTTGTTGGACCATTGTCAGATACAGTACAGCTCATTCGTGCCGTACATGTGGCTGTGTTACAATTATTCATAATGTCATTTAAAATTTAATTTTAATTATTACATTACTAAATGTAAAATACTAAAAATATCATAAAACAAAAAATACTAAAAATGTTGTTAAATTTATGTCAGTTAATGAAACAGAAAGGTCACAGCTATTATGAATAGTACTTGTTGTACTGGCGTTGCAGAGTCTGTGGGCCAACATTAATCCAATAATGGTTCAAGGTATCACGCTGGCTGTTCTATCACTAGAACAAACATTTACTGGACCATTGCTGAGCCATCGTTGGCAACACTGGCCCAATATTGAACCAGCATCGGGTGGTATATCGTGTGAATGCCGTACATTGTAGAGACAGGCGGCACCCAGCCAGCACTATTCACAGCCCAGTGTTTAATGGATGCTGGCCAGTTCCGGCGATGGTGGCATTGAGCCAGCATTGGGTTGGTATCTTACTGACTTGTAGTGCACTGCTGCTTGGGACTCACATGTTCGACACTACATCATTTTCTAATTATTTTTATTATGAAAAGAATAAGTTATTTGTAATATATTTTCTAAATTATAAGATGGATATACACGCATCCTTCACTGTCTTTCTTTGCTCTTGATGTAAATCCACATGTTCTATCACATATAAATATTAACTGGTACGTGAATTTCTATTGCACTAGGCATAGCTAGGCCTACATGTAGCGACGTATATACATTTGGACTTGTAAGGCAATTGTAGAAGGCCTACATAATGTAAATAAATTATACAAAAAAAAACAAATCCGATCACTTCAAAGTAGTAAAATTATTTTTTATTGGCCATACACAGTACATGTACCTATGAATACATTTGAGTACAATATGGCAGGTTAACTGAGAACATGCAATATGCCTATACACGCTCGAAAAACGTCATCATAACTACACGTCATGGCTGCCACCGTGCTGTGTCAACAACGTGTATTACTGTACCCCTACAACTACACTTCATTGCTGTCATAGTACTGTGTCAAAATAGTGTAATAAGGCTTCTTAATTTACCCCTGCTCATCATTGCTGCCACATTGTTGTGTCAATAAAGTGTATTACTGTATAACTGTAACCCTGCGAAATACACGTACCTGCTGCCACAGTTGTGTGTCAAAAACTATAATTACTGTACCCTACAATTATTACATTCATTGCTGCCACAGAAGGCTTACTGTGTCAAAAAGGTTTTCTTACTTTATACCTACATATACTTGCCGCATCTATGCTGTGTCTATAATTATGGCTCCTTGCACATTCTTGATGCGCATGGTGATGGGTCAATAAGACTTCTTACTGTACCCCTACATATTCTTGCTGCCACTGTGATGTGTCAAATACGTTTTTTACTGTACCCCTGGACATCATTGCTGCCACAGTGCTGTGTCAATCAAGCTTCTTACTGTACTTACACATGTACGTCCTTGTCACCACAGCACTTTAGTCATCTAAAAATTATTGCTGCCACAGTTGTGTGTCAATGAGATTTCTTATCAATACGGCTTCCTATCATGCCCTTATACACACCGTGCTTGCTGTCATAGTTCTGTGTCAAAAAGGTGTCTTTAAATACCTTTACAGCTACACATCCTTGCTGCCACAGCTCTTTGTCAATACGGTTTGTTTCTGTCCCCTACACCTCCTTGGTGTTGCAGCACTGTGTCAATAAGCTATCTCACTGTACGTCTACAACTACACATCATTGCTGCCATAGTTGTGTGTTTATAAGGTTTATTGACCCTTGCAGCTACACACCCTTGTAGCCACAGTGATGTGTTAGTAAATCTCTTTCTGTACCTCTACAACTACACGACCACAGACCTGTGTCAATAAAACAACAACAATAAGTGTATTGCACCTGTACACTTAAATGCCCTTGCTGCCACAGTTCTTTGTCAATTCTTACTGTACCCTTACATCTACATGTCATTGTGGCCATGGTGCTGTGCTAATAAGGTTTTAATGAACCATTACAGCTAAACGTCCTTGTTGCACATTACTGTGTCAATAAGTTATCTTATTCTACCTCTACACGAACACATTGCTACCACAGTCCATCTGTTCTCTACACTAACAAGTTATTCCTGCCACAGGACTGTGTCAATAAGAGTATGTATTGTACCTCTACACGTACAAGTCCTTTCTGCTACACTATTGTGTCAATACAGTTTATTACTGTATGCTTACAAATATTTTATGTTCGCATACTGTATATAAAATATTTACGTGTACGTGTACAAGTACAAGTACTGTGGTAATAGGGTTGGTCGCACGTCCATTCTACCACAGTGTTTCGCATTCTTCTTCTTCTTCTTCTTCCTCTTCTTCTTCTTCTTCTTCTTCTTCTTCTTCTTCTTCTTCTTCTTCTTCTTCTTCTTCTTCTTCTTCTTCTTC
>OZ024915.1:51541099-51586076 GCA_964017125.1 Flabesymbios commensalis | reverse complement strand
TAATTATAAATTTAATTTATTGTTATATACTTTTCGCAAGAGAACATAATAACACTGTGTTGATTGTAACATCACACAACATTAGGTATTTTTATTTGCATTCATGCCTAAGCATAATTATGTGTAATTTCATATTGACGGGCCACTGCAAATAACTATGTATATAGATTTATAATTAGGTCTTATATTCAAAATACTTTTATATCTCCAATAACCTAGCGTTATGTTCTTTGCTTGTTGCTTTTCAAATATTAACTATCGAGGGTTATAATTAAAGATTGCTTTGGAAAACGAAATAGTGTACACAAATGTTAAATCGCGGCATTCAATATTCCACAGCATATTCGAATATATATTATCACTATGGTCCTATCTGTTGATTTAACTGCGTCTTTATCCTAAAACATGTGCCAATCCCGTAAAACCTGAACTGAATCCCTCATTGAATTGATGTAGATGGCTGAGGAGTTGGGATGGCACCGCCCTGGCCTTTGGCCCGTCTATCACGTTTCAGGGGTCAGGTGAGGTGATACGCTGACAGTCCCTGCAGCCTCTCCGGCTCTCATATTCTAGGGTTCCACATTTTATTGTCTTGTACCCAGCAAGCACGATACATTGAGCCATTGTTGTTTCAATGTTGGGCCAGCATGGGCGACGCCGGCCCAACATTGACCCAATAATATCAAGAGGTCACGTCATCGCGATGGTTACCATACCATGAATACACATGACACACCCCAACTGGACACTGACCAGTTGCTGGTTGAATGCTGGGTAAGCGTCGTAAACGCTGGACCAGCATTAAACCAACATCAGGCTAGCGTATCGCGTTTGCAGGGGATGAAATTATTCAGCCACATTCAACACAATACTCAGGAAAATATCAGCGGCAGACACACCCAATGCTGGTTTAATGTTGGGCAAGCCTGTCAGACGGTGGACCAATATTTAAATCACTGGGTTAACGCCTCGGTTTGCGTATTTATCCAAAGGCTGCACTCGGCAGAATGCAGGTTGATCAGGCTTTCCAATACTGGCAATTCATCAAAAGGGACACGTTGTTAATCATATCTCAAAGCTACTGGTGCAATAGTCATGGTAATCAATTGGACGATTATACAAGCCCATATTTTCAATCCAATGATGGTCAAACTGCATCGTATTGTAATTTGCTAAGGATTAGTGTTTTCAAACAATAGTGTCAGTTGAAATTCTTAATTACATGCCAATTCTGTCGGTAATCTTGATTCATAGAAGTCATTGACATACAATTCTTGGTCTTTCAAATTTTCCCCCATAAAACGAAATTTGCACGATTTTATATGATCTACTTTTTCAATATAAATACAAGAAAATACAGTGTCACTAAAATTGCGTGTGTCGCTTTATACAAATTTCGCACAATGTTACATAAAAAAATATTTTATACCACAACGCAATGCTAGAAATAATATTAAAATATTGTATGCAATCAACTAAGCAGACAATATATGTTTTTTTTTGTTTACATCGCTTAAATTATGTCAAATGATGCATTAATGCTACAAAGGAATCATGGGAATGGGAATAGTCATTGTCGTCCAAGTATAGTCCATGTTTACTGGGCAGCTTGCCTCTTCCTTAATCATGCAATCCTCTGTGTCAATAACACAAACACCATGATAGATCGCTTGGTCTTTTACGGTGACAACTTTATGGAATTACCCTGGTCTCCAATCTGCACGATGTGTCAATTTAGGCTGTTCCCGAAACCTCACACTTAGATACATGTGGAGTGCTTATGTTGATACTTGGAAAGACGCATTTACTTCGTTATTTTCAATGGTTGTTGTTCATAGTACAACATATAATTTTTACTTGATACAAGATGCATATTATGAATGTCACAAATATAATATTTTTTGTTGTTGTTGTGCAAGAGTGTTCCCATGTATTTTGATATTCTATGGGCAATCATTATCATATTAATAATAAATGAGGTATTCTAATACATAGGAACTTAAACGGTAAATTAATTAAATTAAACATGGTAAACGTAAATGATTAAATGGATTCGTAATGTTTAAAGCAAATGCTGCTGCACCTTCAGAGGTTGTTAACGACAGTGAGTGATCTTCATCTTGTTAATGCTTGTCACCAGGGGACAATTTAACAACCTCAGTGTGTGACGGGAATAAGATGTTGTCGATGATGGGACAACAACATTCATTCGTATTCAGCTGATCAGTTCCCGGCTGCATTAACATTTAGCATGCTGGTGCATTGTCTGGGTTACTTGATGCATAAAAGTATATGTTATCAACTTGCCATACTGTATCTATGGTTTATTTCTAATTATGTGGTTGTGTACGTAAAATTCATTTGGAGGTCAGACATCCTATAATCTATGTAATAAATGGAGATATGCGTTAATATTGCAGTGCATAAATCATCTCGTGAGGTTGGAGAGATGAATGAGATGACCCTGCCCTCCAGATCCAGGATTCGAAATTCGAGCCCAGGCGGTCTGAGGCCGAGCACCCTATATCTCGGTCACATAGACCCCCCACAATATTCAATTTTTACGAATGAGCGGAGAAGAAAAATTCTGTTTCTCTGAAACTTGAAGGCCAGAGTGGGGTTCTAACCCGCGATCTCCGACTTTCAAAACAGGGAGCTTTAACCACCGCACCATGAGGGCCCATAATATAGGTATTTTACTATCACTATTTTCTGGGTCAATTGGAAAAAGGACGAGGAAGGTGGGCCTACTACGTCCTGTGTATTTTTTTGTCGATGTCAATAATGTGACTTTTTACCCCAGTTGCTTTATTCCTTGTGACATCTAGCCCCACTGTACCTTCACACACTTTTTGCCCCAGTGCTGTTACATTAAACCCCATACTGGGGTTGAATGTCACAAGCTCGCCAACAAGTACAAGCTACGTTTTTTAGAAGTTTTGTTCAATGTTCGTTTCAAAGGAATTTACTACATATTAGCTAAGATCACTTTTAGCCCCACCTTCCCCCATGCTAATTGCTATTCAGTCAAATCGTGCTCAGGTGCCGGTTCAGAAGTGCAAACTGGCTATGTACTATGGTGTATGACATACAATACGATATATGTATAGAATTATAAACTATATATTTTATTTAATTAATTCATAGCTAATTCGGAGCTAAAAGGTCACTCTAGCGAGTGCAAGACGAAATAGTCGGTTTTGTCGACGGAGCTAAAAGATCACTCAAGAGAGTGGCGTATGGCTTGCAAGACGAAATAGTCGGTTTTGTCAACGGAGCTAAAAGATCACTCAAGAGAGTGGCGTATGGCTTGCAAGACGAAATAATCGGTTTTGTCGACATGAGGTCAATCAATTCTAACTATCAGAAAAGGACTTAAATGGAAACACAATAAAACGAATACGACTCAATCCAATTATTGCGTAAGTACATCAGCTGCCCATTTATGTTGGAATGTCTTTTGAATTATTCATGATACTAACAGGAAATGTCTTCTCGTTAACTACTCATTTGGCTGTGCTAGGAGACCACGTTCTACATTTAGAGTAGATTAGTCGTCAGGGGAGCGTCTGTGTAGCTTTACACTTAACACACAGAGGTCATGGAAAGATAACCTGATGGTTAAAGTAGAGTAATAGTTATATCAACATAAATGATGATGTTACCATAGTTACCCCAGAAAAATCGTCTCAGAGTCTACAAACATTCGTAATTTTTATCAAACAAAGGTAGGAAAATTAAGACACAGTTTTTATGATTCGCGTCATTGATTGAAAAAAAAACAAGCCAAATCGTGACAGCGTCTACATACATTCATAATGTTTAATTAAGGTAAGCGAAATTAACACACAATTAAAACAATTAAATCATAATTTCGATAAATAATATTATCGATAATTAGACCGGAATATTGAGGCAGTGTTGAGCCACCAACTTGGGTTTGATAGAATTTACATTTTGCATCATACACACCACACACTGTTATTATTAAGCCATTACATCTTTTGAGCTCCACAAATAGGTTATTATTCATTAATAGTCATTACCAGGGCTGTTTTTATATTGTGTTTACTGGGCATTCTCTGTTTTGATTCAGTTCACACAGCATTATTAGATTTGACCTAGGTATTATTAGACGCCCAGACCATTGTTCTGACCGTCTACTGAGCTCTATCTGGCCGTCTACGAAGCACTATCAGGACGCGACAAATATGCTGCATTGATCCAGCATCAGTGTAATGTATTTCCAACGTTTTAGACGTTGGCCAATATTTAAACATCTTTGGGCTAATGTTTTTTGGCTAATATTGCTTGGTACCCTTATCTCGAGCAGCTCAGTCACTTGAACAGACGACCCGCATTAAACACGCCGCTCTGTGGTGGATGGAAAGAGAGGTCTCCGGCGGTACCCTCCCTCCTCTGCTCAACGCACCCAAAACAAAAACACGACCCTATAAGGCCTATGAACCGAAATATTTATAATTCACCCTTTTGAATTTTTATATTTAAAAAAAATAGGGAGCTGTACCCCCCTAAGGCACATCCAGTTGTAGACCTATAACTTCTTAGGAAAAGAACGGTGCTTCTCTACGTCAAAACAATGTTGGTATATTGATGGTCCATCTTCTGCGATGTTGACCCGACATTAAACTGACATAATTTGAATGTATCGTGTTTTATGGGACATGATATTCATCAGTTTCTATGGCACACAACCCCTCTCCTATAAATGGGCGTGTCTAAATTTTAACAATAAACAACTTGGGTTTAAGGGTGGGGTAGACACAGGGGAGGGATTCTGTTAACGACTATGTCCGATAATCAGTTCAGAACACTGGTATTATTAGAAAAAAGCCTCTTCGGTCTCCGCCCTCAGAGGCTTCTTCCTAATAATGGCGTGTTCTTCACTAATTAATACTTAACAATTGAGAGGGCTCTACTAGTGGGATATTGCTGCTTGTGCGGGCGTAATATTTGAATATCTGTGTGTATGCACTGTTGCCTGCATAGTCATACCTTGCATAGTGTATGCAAGCTGTCAGTACATAAAAGTACATTTGCACACCTGTTCTATGCTGGTAATGATGATAGACCTAACAGGGGTGGGGCGCGGGGGTGGGGATCGCCGGTTTACTGGGCTACTATGCGGGATGACACCTGGAAGATAAGTGAGCTGTGATATTTAGTGAGGCGCATAGACCTGTAAGCCTATTACATACCGTAGCCTAATTGTAGATGAATAATAATTATGTTTTCAAGATTCAGTGGATAAGTGATAATAATAGTATTAACAGTATTTTTTATCGTGCGATACTATATGCATACTATATGCATGGGCTCATCTCAGTACAAGTCACCACATCAAGCCCGAGCCTCTATGCGAGGGCTTGATACGGTGACGAGATCAGCCCATCTCGCCCTACCCAACAATGCAGTATGTATTGTATGTATTGTACGATACAGTATGTATTGTACGAATATTTATCTAACACGGTAAAATCAAACTAAACAGTGAAGCGAAAAGGCAAAAGGGCGAGATAGGCTGATCTAACCATACGTTTCGTAGTGAAAACCAGCAGCATGAGCGCGAGAAGCATTTTTATTAGCCCTCCACAAATGCTAGCAGCCCGTGGCTCCGCCTCTGGCTGCTGGCATCTGCGTCGGGCCAATACAAATGCCTATCGCTCTAAAAAGCATGTTATAGTTATATTATTACAAAAACATGGTACGCTCGCACTAGGACAGCCATCGCGAAATCTTAGTTCTGTGACAGATAGCAGATGATATGATCTATATAATTTACTTTATGTGATGCTTAAGGGTTAAAGTGCGGGACAAGCTGGAATTCCACCAGGGTTGCAGGGATCGCCCCTCTTCTTTGTCTTCATGATGTAACATCACCTTGAGTCACGAGGAGATTTACAACACTGAGATCAGTGATTGGATAAATGGAGAGTTAGAGCACTGATGTGCACATGAAAGTCAAACTTTGAATGGGACACCTTAACAGAAAAAATGTTATAATTAATACATGCAAAGAAATATAAATTAATAACAGTCCATTCATATATAAACGCTTTAAACCTAACAAAGCTGAAATATGTTTATATAAACCAAGAGACTAACGGGTTTTTTGTCAATTTAAGATAGTCATAAATGTCTTAGTTGGCTCTCCCCGCTTCATTGTCAAAGGCCATCATAAATATGCTTTACTCTTTCCGTGTGGGGATCGACTTTAGGCGTCAGAATCTGATGTCTACAGACGTCAGATTGTGACGTCTAAAGTCGATCCCCGCGCTGTAGGGGTTAACATAGTTAATGTAGGTGGTATTTTATACATGTACAATAAAGCGTGGGGTGTAAAATGTCGTTTTTGTGATGAGTACAGCACCATTAAATGGATACGAAAAACCCACCATATTGTTATTAGCTCATATTTATTTATATCCACTTCCTTATTCTCATCTATCACTCTTATAACTCTTCTACTTCTTATTAGTTTGATATACATTTATATTCACTTCCGTATCATCATCTAGCATTTTCGTAACTATTCTACTTCTTATTAGTTTGATGCACATTTTACGACGATGCAGCTCATGAATTTAGATGACAGTTTCCATAATTACGTATTATCCTTTATCTACAATTGTGATACAAATGAGTGGCCTAATTAATGAATGTAATACAAATGTACGTTTTACATAAAGCGTTTAAATAATAACTTGTCAAGGTTTATTTAACATGGTAAAGAATAAGAAATATTCACATTTGCATCTTCACGTACAAGTTTGCAAGATAAATCTATTTTACAATATTTTTTTGTAATAAGAAACGTGTTCACTAAATCTTATTCTGCTATATTATTAGAGATTGTTGTCTAGCTAACTTAACAACCCCGTTTGTTACTGTTAAATGCCCATACCCAGGCAAATGGCATGTTTTCGTTTTAGCTCTGTTATATCTTTTTGGGTGTTTGAATGAGTGAAGGCAACATTCCGATAGATTACAACTTTTAGAAACATCTGTTGGCAACGTAATCAGGTTTCGAAAAAGACGAATTATGACAGAAAAATAGAAATGCGGTCATTACATTTTATTCTTTCAGATCCACCCGATTTTTTAATGCCGTCGCCATGTTTGACAGGAAACTTTTATCCAGTCAACGATTTGATTATTGCCTTCTGAAAATAAGTTTTTTTTATAATTGTCCACTCAAGTTTTACATCTTTGAGGGACATCGTGAAGATCGCCAAAATACACAGGTAATATTCATGTGATGTTCGTGGTGATGTAGTGACAAAAGGAAGGGATTTTACTCAGTATTATTCCTTTCAAAGGAAAAAAATCAACATCAGACCCTTCATCTAGACCCTCAGCGGTTCGGGCAAAGCCATTATAATAAAGGCATGGTTTTTATTAATTGTATGAACATTCCGACATACACACTTATCGGCTACATCTCTTTCAACTGGAGGGTGGAAATTATATAAATTTACGATGATATAAGCCTATATAACACAATTTTAAACATTAAAACTTACATGTTACAAAATAAATATAGCACATAAATACAACACAATAATTATATATTGACATAAAATTGTATATGTCTAATTGTAGACTCTTAAATATCAATACATTATCAATCTATCATAATCTATCACTATCATTGTATGTTCTATATATCTATCATATTAATTATACAAATTATCTGGTGGACTAGCAATCCCAGGAATCAAACCCGGATGAACCTGATATTGGGAGGCATGAATAATCCAAATGTATGGACAAAGAGGTACAGTAGGCTACTTACTCTGGGGCCGTATGCACCAACCGGAGGTTTGGACAAACCCCAGAGGCAGAGGTATCGCGGGGGTAAATTTGAAAAACGAGATACCTCGTATGCACCACGCGGGGGTAAATTTATAATTACTAGGGACCAGGGGTAAACGGGCAGAGCGAGGGGTAAACAACGATGTTATGATCAAGATCGCACGCATAACATACATATTATTGATGAATAAATCATTGTACTTATATTGGAAAATCGCAAGTACTATTTTCAATTATTGTATTTGTCACGTATGTTGTGCATGTTCACCTAAGTGCTGAGAATACGTGATTGTTATAGCTTCACTCTTGTAATATTTAAAAATGCTAATAAGCACAGATAAAGTGTGTTTTAAAAAATTATTAAATAAAAAATAATTTTAACTTAATGCATTTATTAACAACACAAAATTACCACCACTACTGTGAGAAATGATGTCTGCGTACGTTCAAGTTTTGAAAGTGTTTCTATAATATGTTATGACATAAATTAACAGCTCTTTATCCTAAATGTGCATGTGCTCAATGTTGCAAAACACGCTACTCAATTCAAATTCAGTAGTAAGGGCCCTAGTAATCAATTAACGTTAAAATTACCATCTGTAATACTGTGTGTGTCGATTAAAGGGCCGTATCCGACACTTACAGTGCTGAATTGGAAGATAGATTCTGCAGCTATTTAATTTTCACATCCCGATATATGAATATGCACTTATAAAAGATCAGACAAATATCGGAACGCAGATAAAACAAACAGGGCTTGTTTTGAGGTCCGTGAAGTTAGTTACTTATTCCTTATTCCCGTTTCCTTATTCAAAATTTTTATACTAAAAGTCGTGGATCATCAAAATTAAGGTACAGGTGCCTGGCGCCCACCCATCCAAGGTCATTCCCACCGTGACCTTGACCCTGAGATCCCAAGGTCATACAGAAAAATGAGGTCAAAAATCGAGGGTAGCCAGAAATTAAAACTAAAAGTCGTGGATCATCAAAATTAAGGTACAGGTGCCTGGCGCCCACCCATCCAAGCTCATTCCCACCGTGACCTTGACCTGAGATCCCAAGGTCATACAGAAAAATGAGGTCAAAAATCGAAGGTGGCCAGAAATGAAAACTAAAAGTCGTGGATCATCAAAATTAAGCTACAGGTGCCTGGCGCCCACCCATCCAAGGTCATTCCCACCGTGACCTTGACCCTGAGATCCCAAGGTCATACAGAAAAATGAGGTCAAAAATCGAGGGTAGCCAGAAATTAAAACTAAAAGTCGTGGATCATCAAAATTAAGGTACAGGTGCCTGGCGCCCACCCATCCAAGCTCATTCCCACCGTGACCGTGACCTGAGATCCCAAGGTCATACAGAAAAATGAGGTCAAAAATCGAGGGTAGCCAGAAATTAAAACTAAAAGTCGTGGATCATCAAAATTAAGCTACAGGTGCCTGGCGCCCACCCATCCAAGTTCATTCCCACCGTGACCTTGACCCTGAGATCCCAAGGTCATACAGAAAAATGAGGTCAAAAATCGAGGGTAGCCAGAAATTAAAACTAAAAGTCGTGGATCATCAAAATTAAGGTACAGGTGCCTGGCGCCCACCCATCCAAGCTCATTCCCACCGTGACCTTGACCCTGAGATCCCAAGGTCATACAGAAAAATGAGGTCAAAAATCGAGGGTAGCCAGAAATTAAAACTAAAAGTCGTGGATCATCAAAATTAAGGTACAGGTGCCTGGCGCCCACCCATCCAAGCTCATTCCCACCGTGACCTTGACCTGAGATCCCAAGGTCATACAGAAAAATGAGGTCAAAAATCGAAGGTAGCCAGAAATGAAAACTAAAAGTCGTGGATCATCAAAATTAAAGTACAGGTGCCTGGCGCCCACCCATCCAAGGTCATTCCCACCATGACCTTGAATCTGAGATCCCAAGGTCATAGAGAAAAATTAGGTCAAAAATCGAGGGTAGCCAGAAATTAAAACTAAAAGTCGTGGATCATCAAAATTAAGGTACAGGTGCCTGGCGCCCACCCATCCAAGCTCATTCCCACCGTGACCTTGACCCTGAGATCCCAAGGTCATACAGAAAAATGGGGTCAAAATCGAGAGTAGCCAGAAATGAAAAGTAAAAGTCGTGGATCATCAAAATTAAAGTACAGGTGCCTGGCGCCCACCCATCCAAGGTCATTCCCACCGTGACCTTGACCCTGAGATCCCAAGGTCATACAGAAAAATGAGGTCAAAAATCGAGGGTAGCCAGAAATTAAAACTAAAAGTCGTGGATCATCAAAATTAAGGTACAGGTGCCTGGCGCCCACCCATCCAAGCTCATTCCCACCGTGACCTTGACCTGAGATCCCAAGGTCATACAGAAAAATGAGGTCAAAAATCGAGGGTAGCCAGAAATTAAAACTAAAAGTCGTGGATCATCAAAATTAAGCTACAGGTGCCAGGCGCCCACCCATCCAAGGTCATTCCCACCGTGACCTTGACCCTGAGATCCCAAGGTCATACAGAAAAATGAGGTCAAAAATCGAAGGTAGCCAGAAATAAAAACTAAAAGTCGTGGATCATCAAAATTAAAGTACAGGTGCCTGGCGCCCACCCATCCAAGGTCATTCCCACCATGACCTTGATCCTGAGATCCCAAGGTCATACAGACAAATTGGGTTAAAAATTGAGGGTAGCCAGAAATTAAAACTAAAAGTCGTGGATCATCAAAATTAAGGTACAGGTGCCTGGCGCCCACCCATCCAAGCTCATTCCCACCGTGACCTTGACCCTGAGATCCCAAGGTCATACAGAAAAATGAGGTCAAAAATCGAGAGTAGCCAGAAATGAAAACTAAAAGTCGTGGATCATCAAAATTAAGGTACAGGTGCCTGGCGCCCACCCATCCAAGGTCATTCCCACCGTGACCTTGGCCCTGAGATCCCAAGGTCATACAGAAAAATGAGGTCAAAAATCGAGGGTAGCCAGAAATTAAAACTAAAAGTCGTGGATCATCAAAATTAAGGTACAGGTGCCTGGCGCCCACCCATCCAAAGTCATTCCCACCGTGACCTTGACCCTGAGATCCCAAGGTCATACAGAAAAATGAGGTCAAAAATCGAGGGTAGCCAGAAATTAAAACTAAAAGTCGTGGATCATCAAAATTAAGGTACAGGTGCCTGGCGCCCACCCATCCAAGCTCATTCCCACCGTGACCTTGACCCTGAGATCCCAAGGTCATACAGAAAAATGAGGTCAAAAATCGAAGGTAGCCAGAAATGAAAACTAAAAGTCGTGGATCATCAAAATTAAAGTACAGGTGCCTGGCGCCCACCCATCCAAGGTCATTTCCACCATGACCTTGATCCTGAGATCCCAAGGTCATACAGACAAATTGGGTTAAAAATTGAGGGTAGCCAGAAATTAAAACTAAAAGTCGTGGATCATCAAAATTAAGATACAGGTGCCTGGCGCCCACCCATCCAAGGTCATTCCCACCGTGACCTTGACCCTGAGATCCCAAGGTCATATAGAAAAATTGGGTCAAAAATCGAAGGTCGCCAGAAATTAAAACTAAAAGTCATGGATCATCAAAATTAAGATACAGGTGCCTGGCGCCCACCCATCCAAGCTCATTCCCACCGTGACCTTGACGCTGAGATCCCAAGGTCATACAGAAAAATGAGGTCAAAAATCGAGGGTAGCCAGAAATTAAAACTAAAAGTCGTGGATCATTAAAATTAAGGTACAGGTGCCTGGCGCCCACCCATCCAAGCTCATTCCCACCGTGACCTTGACCCTGAGATCCCAAGGTCATACAGAAAAATGGGGTCAAAAATCAAGGGTAGCCAGAAATTAAAGCTAAAAGTCGTGGATCATCAAAATTAAGATACAGGTGCCTGGCGCCCACCCATCCAAGGTCATTCCCACCGTGACCTTGAATCTGAGATCCCAAGGTCATAGAGAAAAATTAGGTCAAAAATCGAGGGTAGCCAGAAATTAAAACTAAAAGTCGTGGATCATCAAAATTAAGATACAGGTGCCTGGCGCCCACCCATCCAAGCTCATTCCCACCGTGACCTTGACCCTGAGATTCCAAGGTCATACAGAAAAATGGGGTCAAAAATCGAGGGTAGCCAGAAATTAAAACTAAAAGTCGTGGATCATCAAAATTAAGATACAGGTGCCTGGCGCCCACCCATCCAATGTCATTCCCACCGTGACCTTGAATCTGAGATCCCAAGGTCATAGAGATAAATTAGGTCAAAAATCGAGGGTAGCCAGAAATTAAAACTAAAAGTCGTGGATCATCAAAATTAAGGTACAGGTGCCTGGCGCCCACCCATCCAAGCTGATTCCCACCGTGACCTTGACCCTGAGATCCCAAGGTCATACAGAAAAATGAGGTCAAAAATCGAGAGTAGCCAGAAATGAAAAGTAAAAGTCGTGGATCATCAAAATTAAGGTACAAGTGCCTGGCGCCCACCCATCCAAGCTGATTCCCACCGTGACCTTGACCCTGAGATCCCAAGGTCATACAGAAAAATGAGGTCAAAAATCGAGAGTAGCCAGAAATGAAAAGTAAAAGTCGTGGATCATCAAAATTAAGGTACAGGTGCCTGGCGCCCACCCATCCAAGCTCATTCCCACCGTGACCTTGACCCTGAGATCCCAAGGTCATATAGAAAAATTGGGTCAAAAATCGAAGGTAGCCAGAAATTAAAACTAAAAGTCGTGGATCATCAAAATTAAGATACAGGTGCCTGGCGCCCACCCATCCAAGCTCATTCCCACCGTGACCTTGACCCTGAGATCCCAAGGTCATACAGAAAAATGATGTAAAAAATCGAGAGTAGCCAGAAATGAAAACTAAAAGTCGTGGATCATCAAAATTAAGGTACAAGTGCCTGGCGCCCACCCATCCAAGCTCATTCCCACCGTGACATTGACCCTGAGATCCCAAGGTCATACAGAAAAATGAGGTCAAAAATCGAAGGTAGCCAGAAATGAAAACTAAAAGTCGTGGATCATCAAAATTAAAGTACAGGTGCCTGGCGCCCACCCATCCAAGGTCATTCCCACCGTGACCTTGAACCTGAGATCCCAAGGTCATATCATCACCCAATGTTTCCCAACATCACGTTGATAATATTCAAACCAAGAAAGAACAAACTAATAACAATTAGGTTTAATTGTCATCGAAAAGTAAACAGCACTGATGCGCCGGCAATATGACATTGTCGGGCAACTTGTTATATCTAGTGACGCAAGCAGTGTTCATTTGAGCTCGCCATCATATGGGAAAATAAAACACACATACAAGGCGTGAGCTTCAGGTGAACACCTCATTAATTGGACACGTACGAAACGTTTAGGCTTATATTTTGTCTTACGATCTTACTGTGACATGACAGGACTGCCAAAATTGCATGTACATGCTTTGTAGGCAATAGTTCAAAGCTATAATTCTAAGCAATGTTCATTTAGGTATCGCCTGTCTGCATTTTGTTCCCAATTGATAATGTTGCTAATTGGTATACACAAGGCTCTCAGGGGCAGGATTCGGGGGGGGGGGGGCTGCAACTCTTTGTTCTGAGAGCGTCATAACGTGGGAAACATCGTATCTTTCTCATTCATCATATATGTTTGCTACTAAAATGTATTCAAGCCAGCTTTCTTTTATTACGGTGCTTTCTTTTATTACGGTTCTTGTAGCTCCCAACAAAATTCACGAAGGTATGTGAACCTTCACAATAACAAAACAACCTGTAGTATCTTTCATTGAACAAATGTCAACCATATATCTCCGATTACGTTTTCAGAATAGCGGCTTATCAAAGATAACAGCCAGTGGGAAATAGTCACAATTATTAATGAATTAATCGATAAAAATGATAATTAAATATTATTTACAGAAAGTATTAATTATAAGCCTGGTGTATGCTGAAATTTTTTCTTAGGCTAAAAGGCTTACATAATATATTTTAAAAAGTATCTGGCATAGTAGTGGTCTAGGTGGATTCAGTGACTACCTAACTGGTTGAAATGGTGCGTTGCAAAGACAATGGCTAAAATTGAATACATTTTTTTTATAATTCTGACTTGACGCCGGCACGCTACCTTTTATAACTAAAAACAAAAATTAATTGACCAATAAGCGTGTCATTACCATCGTTTTTGTATTGATACCGACCCTTCATCATTAAAAATTAATTAATATAAATTCCTTTTCAAATGACTATACAGGTGTTGATCAAAATACTTCTTGGGCCAAAAGGGTTAAATATGTTTCAAAATGATCTGGGAGTGGACTAGTCACCAAACTAGCTGAAATGAGGTACTACAAAATAAAATTGAACTAGAATCAACTAATTTACAGACTATACGGTACCGGAAATATGGCAGCGGCCATCTTGGACGCCATTTTGAATAACTATTATTATCAATCAAGGAAGCTTGGTATCATTCAAATTATGACTCCACGTATACTTACCCTACCATAATCTGCTATATGCTGGTTTTGGAGTACACTTGCAAGGTTGACATCGTGGTTGCTCATAAACTACAATAATGTAGAATAATATTAGGCATCTGAGCTCGGTCCGCTGAGGATATAGTCGCTATGGAAGTTTATTGATTCAAAAATAAATACAATTCAACATAATCATAACTACTTGTAAATGGATGAGTCCATATTTGTCATTCACTAACAGTAGGAGTTTAGAATTCTATCAAATCGAAACATAGCCATGCATTTCTAGCCAATTACATAGCAATTTGCGCTTTAGTTTTGATGACAACATATCTACTCTTGCCCGTGACCCAAATACAGAAAACGTTTCATATGTCATTCTCTTGGTCATAGATTTTGGATTTCTGGTATATAACGTTTCTTGCAACTTTTTTAGGGTCCGGGTATATATGCGCGGTATATTGATCCTACTATTAGTATTATATGTCTTATCTCTGGGTTTTTTATATATATATGCAGCACAAGTGCTGTGCAGAATGCAGTCTGTTGTATTAGGTGTAGGGCCTATGTATGATGGCTATGATGATACGATCCACGTGCTTATCACATTAATTTTAGTATCGTCCTTCAACACTTAGTGAATTAAAACGGTGATACTTTTAATGATAAGTCCTGTAATATTTTACGTCTAAAGTCGGTCCGAGCACTGAAAGGGTTACAAAAGTATTTTTTTGTCTTATTATTGGATGACATGTGTCAGACAGTCATATGTGCTTATCACGCTCGCCTTCAATTGAGACATATGTGTGGACACTTAGTGACCAGAGATTGAACCGGGTCTGAGACTGATAGTCTGAAAAAAGAAGCTATGATAACATGAAACTTGTGGCTGAACCCCCAGCATGATCGGTCACTATAAACACCATCTCAATTACATGCGAGCGTGGTGCTTATGTAGATAAACTTAAACATATTGACACGAGCAAGGACGGGGTCAAAATAGCCTACACTTGATCAAAGTGTAGGTCTTCTGGTTTCATAAAGACTAAATATTTAACGGGACCCTCGACAACTGTGCATGAAAGTAAATCAAAACAACGTAAGTAGACCTACTAGCAAAAAATGTGTAGGCCTATCTATGGTTGTATTGGAGTACATTAGTTTGTATATTTATTGATCATAATGTACGGTTATATAGTGATGCATTTAAATTTTTGCGGAAATTATACACAAAATTGGCTCTATTCACCACTATAGATCACTTCACCTGTTCACAGCACCTTCACGTTGCTTCAATGTTTGTTCAACATTTCCATGATTTCTGATTATGACCCAGCATTGACTCAGCGTTGGTGCTATGGTCTGGGTTAGTTAGGAGGGTCGGTAATAGTCATAGTGTGTTTAGTGATGGCTCTCAGCCCTTTGAACGCTACGCACGATTATAATCGTGTTTAATGTGTTTATCGACGGGTTATATCGCAGTTATTGGGAATCTAATAAATGAATTAAATGAACATAACGATTTCTAAATATTTGGTCTAACATTAAAACGACATTGTCAGGCTGAAATCATAAAAAGTCGGTAATCTTTTTTTGCTTCTCTAATATGACCATATTATGTAAGCATGTCCAGACCCAACAAACACAAAACATCTGTATACCATTTGTAAAACGTCGGCCCAACGTCTTCGACGTTGGTCCAACTTTGTACAAATGGTATTATATAAATGTTTTGTGTTTGCTGGGTAGACTAGAACTCCAAAAGTTTTCTAACTTTTGTATTGCGCGTTTATAAGTGAAGCGAGATATAAAGACGAAATTGCCGATTTCTTATGTCGGACATGCATGTCCAAAATAAAAAATACGGGAATTTCGTCTCTACATCAAAATACAGATACAAATACAGGTCTCTTGAAAAAATAAATACAAATACAAATACGGAAGTTGCAAATACAAATACGCAAATACAAATACTTATTTGACACCATCCCTAGCAGTTTTACTAATTTTTTTTAATATTATTAATTTTGCACATTCGTATATTTGAAATTTCAAAGGCAGCGTATTTTTATTTGCTTCACTGTATTTTGACCCCATCCCTGGTGGGTGGAGCATAAACAAAATATTTCGATGACACCAAAAATAAGAGCAGCGAATCCAACTACCGATGCATCAAATTGGTGTGGCCTTAATGTAAGTCGCTCAAAAATTTAAGATATCCCTAACAAACACAACAACATTGAAATAGTATTTAGAAAATGTTAGACTAAATGTTTTTTAAATATTAAAACGTCTACTTACAATAATATTATAAAACATGCACTAAAAATATTATGCAAAAATATGCTTAAGAAAACATTTTAAAATATTTCTATAATATTTAGATCTACATATTATGTTAAGAAATTCATCTTGAAAAATGTTATAAAAACGTTAAAAACTTTTTTTGAATGTTTTGCTTACTATTTAAATTTAATGTTTTATAATATTCGGTTGACCAGACATTCTGTTGACCCGATTGTCTTTCAGGGCACATCGTACTCGACCGTAGTGTAAGTAAAATATCTTTATTACGTCATTTTTCGGCCAGTATGGCCATTTAAATGACAATTCAGACTAAAATAATATGATATCTTGAACAGCAAAAGTGGTAAGGTAAAAAGACGAAACTGATAACAGTATGTCCGCAATATAAGGCATTGAGATAAAAACGACTGATGATAACATGATGCGTTTTGAATATATATACACTCTTAAGAACCTTAAACAGCCCCAGCGCCGATACACAATATAAATTAACACAAAACGACCGTAGTGTACACCGAGTGATTTACCATGACACTTATTACTGTACTCTTGTGCTGCACATCAGACGTGTAAAAAATGTATGTTTCTCAATTGCGACCGTCCAATAAAGGACGTACCATTATATATGCGGAGCAGCTGGGGGCTAAAGAATTATTTAAAAAAAAAGTTTTCCCCCACAAAAGTCGGAACAAAACAATTGTTGAAAATATGGGCATAAAATAAAATTGTTGACGGTATTGACTAGAATAACCCAGGAAACGGTAACTAACAGAAAATTTAACGAAGGCATACTATAAAATCTGAAATTTATGTTATTCAACGAAACATACTAAGTAGTTTACCTGAAGTGCACCGCCCCCCAAAATGTTTCTTGTAGATGTGAAAAATTGCAACCAACAGAAACTCCCCCACCCTGGGATATCTATTGGTGCGTCCCTAAACAGAATCGTCTTTCAAGAAACTAAATACTATTTATAATGGGATGTCTTTATATTCCAAAGGTTCGATAGTCCGAAGGTTATATAGTTCAAAGGTATTATTTCAAAGGGTCTATAGTCCAAAGGTTTGATAGTCTGAAGGTTGTTACAGCTAAGGCCAAGTTCAAATGAATGAAAAAAGAAGAGTACCGTACTATTTAGTTTAACAAACATTGTTTTTCTTTACTGCTGTACATGTATAAATGTTATTATTGGTAAGCCTGAGATTTACTAAGCCCCTATATGAGAAATATAAAAAAAATTATCGATAAACTACGGGTACCAACACTGGCAATATCAAATACACATTGGGTCGTCAACATCTTGTAGGGGGGCTGCATAGCATAATGACCTTCCATTTTTGGATAAAAGCAACAAAACATGCACAAATATCGACAAGCATACAAATAACAATTTCTGATATGGATGTGTTTTATTCCCACTCTATAATGCAATATGCCAGCGAAAATTCATAATGGCCGACGGCGGCCAACTTGAGCATTTAACTTTTGACAAAGTACCCTAGGATCTAATGTAGTACCTCATTTTCGACTAATTTTGGAACACAGATTACGTTGGAATTCGTTTCAATGTGATCCAGAGAATAAAATCAAAATGATCAGCCAATGACCGACACGAAAAAATACATTTGTTATCAGCGACTACTCTGAGTACACTGATTTCATAGTAATTGGTATTTACTCGTTTTTAGTTCCCTCTAGTCTGTAAAACTTATAAATGTCCACCCGGATATCTATTAAGGACATACAATGTAAAGGATAATATATGACTTTGAATGTATATAGTCTGTATCATTACATACATGGTCAAATCAAATCCTCATTAGTGGGCATAACACTATTAATTTATTGGGATTAAAGCGGCGAAATGTGCACACATGTCGACAAATATGAATGCCTTACATGTATTATAAAGACCCTTTGAAGTGATTTCAGTTCATCAATATAGTTAAAGTATATATCACAATAAACTATCTCATAACCTAGCAGATTATTTTAGTCCACTAATTATCAGTTATTTTCAAAAATAAAAACTGAAAATGTGCACATTTCTTGGGCTGGGCGGATCTCCCACGTCATGACTTCACACACAAAAACCGCCAACAAAAATGAGCTGAACTAGATTTCTATTCATTTCAATATGCCCGCATCGACAGGGTGAACAAGGGGCGAGTGAATGCTAGACGCTGGCCAGGAGCGGTTGCGGTGATGGCGATCAATTCTAGTGCGGCACCTGCATTCAGGCAGCGTTGGACCCACTGGGTACCGTCTCGCGGCCGAAGTGAATCGACAGCACTTTGAGTGTGTGTGTATATAAAGACATGGGTAGCAGCTCGACATTCATTCTCGTCCAAAATATCGGCAGTCCATTCACAATACATCGCCTAACTGAGTAATATTAAATTCTAACAAACCAAATCAGGTGTAAAGTCATCGAATGATAATTATTCCTTGCATATGTTACAAAATAATACCTCCAGGAAGGCGAATAACACCACACTTCTCCATAAATACGGGCACATTTTGTTTGGCGTCATTTCTCGACACGAACCCATCACACTTTCGATACCGCCCACTTTTCAAGGCAATCTGATAAAACAACGTATTATACAACACAGCTCACGAAATATAACTTGCCGTGTGGCATATCACCATTTCGCTTTGTTCTGAAGACTAAAAATTAAAGAAAACAAAAAAAAACATAATTTGTCTTACTTTATAAACAAATCGTCAGTTATTTGACACACTAGCCAGAATAAGTTATGCAACAGGTGTCCACTAGCTAGCAGCATACACGATACGCTGAATCAATGTTGGCGAGATGTTATTCCATCACATGCAACGTCAGCCCAGCACAAAAACAGCATCGGGTCAACGTCCCGTATCTGCTGTGCAGCTACCCGCATAAAGCAATGGGGCCACGATCATACAAATTCGACTTCTATTATTGCCATTACGATGACAGCACAGGCATTCATTGATCTTTATCAAATAAATGCTTTTAAAAAGCAAATCAGTTATTAACAAACAGTCAGGATAGGGCGTTCAAGTTTGTGTGTCAGGACCACAATCTAGTCATATGTGGACAGGCCGGCACCGGAAAAACTTTTTTGTCGACAAATATTGCGCGTAAGTTGATTGAGTTACAAAAAAATGTTGCATTTACTTGCACCACTGGAATGGCGTGTTACAATTTCAATAGTGTGTTTTGTTGTTGATTCTAATTTTTTTTTAATAATAATTATGGTTCAACGTCTGTAAAGATAAGGCTCTTCACTACACGACAACGTGCAGCGCATCATTAGAACATAAATTTATGTATAATTATGTTATCAGATGTAGTACATGTTTTGATATGTAAATAATAACAGCAACGACAGACGCTTACGTAACCCTACCCCTTAAAATATAGATAGGTTCGGGGGTACACCAAATAAGCATATTTATTATATGAAAAACGCATGATGCGGCAACGGAAACCACGTTTTCTTAAGCCTGACACCCTAATAGACAATAAACATAATAAAACTAGAAAGGTGAATCGACGCAGGCGTCCATGATGCCTCCGTTGTTAACACCCCCCCCCCCCTATTTTTTAAGGACAGTCAAAATTAATATTCCTTTGATCTACATCGTACCCCCCCCCCCACCCAAAAATAACTGAAACCAAATATACCCTATATATTTAAAAAAAAACAGTCAAAATAAATAAAAATATCCTTTTGACCTACCTGCCCCCCCCCAACCCCACCAAAATAGATTAAATCAGAAGATGCTTTTTGATAAACAATTAAAATAATAAAAGTAAAATAATATATTCGTTTGACCCACCTTCCCCCTCACCCGAAAAAAATAATCCTGAAGAGGCTACTGAAAAAAATAATATATAACGGACCCCCTACTTTTTTGTTCAAATTTGTTTTGACCCCCCGCCTGCCCCCCTGGCAAACAAAAATCAAGTTGGCCTTGACCCCCCACCCCCGACCCGATCCTGAATAAATATTTGTTAATATACGGACGGACGGACGGACGGCTGGACGGACGGACGGACGGACGGACGGACAACCCGACAACATAATGCCTTCGGCCGCAGGCGAACAGAGACATAAAAATGATTTCCACATGGTAACAAAGTTTTACCACTGAACTTTTTTCTAGAGCACAGTAAAGATTCTGCCACCAGGTTATTAATATTAGTAAATGTAGATACTTCTGCTACTTTGGACAATATGAAATATTCAGTTTTGTTTTGCGATATAATATTATGTGATTGAACACCAAATAAAATTACATCTCTTTCAATTCCGAAACGTGACAGTATATGACAGAACAATTTTTTGTAATAAAGTGCCACAGACTTACAAACAAAGACATTAGAACGCATTGTGAAGCATATGCTATGAAAGCAACAAACTATGTAAGGCCATTTTAGGTAGTAACACTATGGCTGTCTCTATTGTCTTTACCAAGCTGACATAGCTGATAATACTACCTTCTCTGTCTAATTGTTCATCGTGCAATTTTGATTTGAGACGAAAATAGTTCAATAGCCTATATTATCGGTGATCACCACCATAAATCTAGACCCTTCTTCATCTGCTGGTTATTTCTGGTACTGTGTTATTAAACGTCGGTACCCGATGGACCATGTAATTAAGTATATTATTGTTATTATTTTCATGTATCTTATATATTTGTCATCGAAAATAAAGATACGATTTATTTTATCTTACCATTCAACGATTATCTTTGACGTCACGTTAATACTGCACAATCACGAAAGCAGTGCAGTGCATGTGTTTAATTCTCGTTTTCTTTCAACGAGTTTGCATGATAGAGAGACTGTTGTTATAATGCTGGTACCAGAGATTTTTCATGAACAATCTCTGCTGGTACCTACACAACGCTCACCCGATGCTGTTTTCGTGTCTGGCTAACGCTGCCGGTGATGGTATAACAACGCGCCAACATTGATTGAACGCATCAAGTGGACACCTGTTGCATAATTAAGTCTGCCAGTGAGTAAATTAAATGACCATTTGTCGATAAAGTGAAACAACGAATGATTTTTTTCCGTTTTCTTTAATTTGTGATGTCTTCAGGACAAAAAGAGATTGTAATATGCCACACGGCAAGTTATAATTCGTGAGCTTTGTTGTAAAATACGTTGTTTTCTCAGATTGCCTTGAAAAGTGGGCGGTACCGATAGTGTGATGGGTTCGTGTCGAGAAATGACGGCAAACAAAATGTGCCCGTATTTATGGAGAATTATGGCGTTTTTCGCCTTCCCGGAGGTGTTATTTTGTAACATATGCAAAGAATAATTATCATTCGATGACTTTACACTTGATTTGGTTTGTTAGGATTTAATATTACTCAGCTAGGTGATGTATTGTGAAGGGACTGCCGATATTTTGGACGCGCATGGCTGTGGAGTTGATACCCATGTCTTTATGTACACAGACACTCCGAGTGCTGCCGATTCACTTCGGCCGCGAGACGGTACCCAGTGGTTGGACCGGCGTTCCGTGTTGACTTTGGTCAGTATTTTTAAATCATACAATTTTAAAATGTACATGTACATGTATTATAACCAGCCAAGCATGTCTCCACCTTTTAACGTCACGAATTAGCTCCACCCCCTACTTTTGCCTTTGGGGAAATCGTTCCCAGTGTTTTTAAAATGGGAGCTGAGCACTCTAATATTTAAAAAGTCATCTAAAATAGTGTGAAATATGACATTGTGCAGGGTAGGTCTGGGGACTACATGGGGCCTTTAAGTTAATTTGTGCCATAGAAAACTCCAAGTCGAATGGGTGCTGCAGATATTTAATAATACTTAGAAGTCTGTCAACATTATTGTATTTGTGGTGAAGGCGTTTCTTTGATAGATTGCTTTGCCACTAATTGAGATATATCTACAATTGCAATGCATTTGGAAATGTTTTTGTATCATAACCATATTATTTAGGCACTTTATTTCAAGGCGCTTTATCACAAACAATGTACAGTATATGTGGAATATCTAGCTTTAAAAAATTTAATGACCCATATCTCGATGACCGACGCTAAAAGTAGTGAAATTTAGGTTCAAAATGATAAATATATGGACCATAATGTCAAAATTTAAAATAGCAGACAACTTGCCAAACTCATTTTGTTATAGCAAAATGTTTGATATTTATAGTAAAAAAAAGTTGAAATGGCCCAAAAAAGTGCAAGAGTAAACGTATAATACAATATTCGTCCAAGTTTCTCTTACTTGTAAA
Organism: Flabesymbios commensalis; assembly: GCA_964017125.1. Taxonomy (NCBI): domain Eukaryota; kingdom Metazoa; phylum Annelida; class Polychaeta; order Terebellida; family Flabelligeridae; genus Flabesymbios; species Flabesymbios commensalis. Next base: position 51,563,212 of record OZ024915.1, on the reverse strand, counting down.
TGCACAGTCAATGTATTATTTTACGTTTGATTTTACTGTCATCTACGCTCTTCATTTCATGTGTACATTAGTACCACATTTATTAGTTTGTAGTACAACTAGTAAGTTATAATCTATAACAATTTTTTTGCTTGACTTTCCATCTCAAATTATGACGGCTTGGACATGGATTTTTCAGATACTCAACTTGGAATGAATAAAGTCATGAAAAATTGTTGACATGAGTTTTATTAGTTATACAAGTTTTGTCATACATGCATTGTCTCAGGATCGATGGTATATCGAGTTTTTATAAGGCGCCTCGAATAGATTTAAAATATTTTTCACAATTTGATATCATAAAATCGCCATTTTCCAAACAATAAGCGCGTTACTGACAATATTGTGTTAAGTTAGCTATTTGAAGTACTACGAGAAATAGTTTATCCAGTCAAAATCACATCAAAACGAGGTATTACGCTGGCTCCTATTTTCTTTTTGAATCACATGTTTGCCTTTTGTTCCCTTGAAATTGACTTTTGACGTTGCAGATGAGTTTGAATTACCACACTAATACCAGAAAAAGATTATCCAGCCCAAAATAATTTACACATTTGCGCATAAATTTGACCTTGAATATAACCTCGAATCATCATAATATTACCAGGAATAGTTTCCAACATCAAAACCCATCAACAATAGGTATCACACTTGCTCCTGGCTATATTTGATGCAAAATCGTATCTAAAATTGTGTTCTGCAAATGGAGTGACGGCCATCTTGGATTCATGTAAATTAGGTATCCTTCAACCGGATGAATGTTGGCAGATTTTCTATTGATGATTCTGAGTTGATTGGTGAAAAAACAACAATTTAATATGCAATTTGTGGTGGGTTTTTTCATATTTTTATTGAACTAAAGTGGGTAACTGGCGTCTAGAGTTCAATGTGTTAATAGACTGGAACGCTCTTATATATATATTGGACATGGCGATATAGACTTATATAGTGATGTGGGCTTGCATTATGTAAATAGAAAATTTGAGAAATATAGATATAAAGTCATTTTACAACTAGGTAGAACACTCTCCCTAAAATCACCATGTGTTAAATGGGAGGTCGATTTCAAAGGGTGTTTTGAAAATGTTCCCCCTCTTATATTTTTTTAAACTCTTAGAATCCCTGATTTTTTTCTCAATACTTTGCCATAAAAATAATTCAGTTGCAATTTGTTCTAGGTCGGGTCACAAATTAAAAATTGGCGCCATTGGTGATGGAAAAAAATTGCAGGAATTATGTCATCATTTGTCAACATATTTTTTTATTTCAAAGCATAATCATGGTAATGGCAGTAAAAAATATTTCTGGAATCATGTGTGGTGATGCTATGTAGTTGAGTTCAGTAAATTGTCTTCGGTGTTGCTCCATTCTTTCATGACCGTGATAATAATAATAATAATAATAATAATAATAATAATAATAATAATAATAATAATAATAATAATAATAATAATAATAATAATAATAATAATAATAATAATAATAATAATAATAATAATAATAATAATAATAATAATAATAATAATAATAATAATAATAATAATAATAATAATAATAATAATAATAATAATAATAATAATAATAATAATAATAATAATAATAATAATAATAATAATAATTTTCCCTTAATATCATAGAAATAAATCATAACTACAACAATAAAAAGAGTAATATGTTCATTTTCACTCCAATCTGAGAGCACTGAAAAAATCATTTAATATTATGTTTATGTTTTTGCTAAGATTTTCAATATCTAGGCACAAAGTTACGAATGAAAACGTTAATAGGGTAGCTATGTCTAATATACGTCAGCACTTACTACCTTTTGTAAGATCTCGCTTTGTGCGAGTTTAAACTGTTATAACTCGGTAAATATAGCAGCTAGACTTACAAAAATGCTACCTGCGCACTCAGCGGCTCACGGCGCATCGATCAGTGTAACAAAGAAATGACGCAAAAGAAGATGATTTACAACGAAAGCACATATATGGATTAGCACCTTTAATACAAATATGCTCTGAGCTGAGGGTACCCCCTTTTTTGGCTCTCAGAAATTAAGGATAGAGCGGTTTAAGCCAGTTTTACCCGTGATAATATTTCTCATTTATTTGAAGGCCTGTGACATTTCGGTCACCAATCTCCAATCAATTGAAATAAATAAAAATGATATAAATGTCAAACAGTGGTGCAGTACTTAAAGAGTTAAACAACCCTAGTTATTTAGATAGATAGACGTAGTAATATGGACTCTCTCGACTTCATCGCTATTCATCACGACAAATACTGTTAATCCTCTCGCTTTTAGGTGATTAGTTTTCTGTCGGAATAACGACCTGTCGGACTATCGACCTGTCTGAATATTGATCTGTCGGAATACCCCCAGCCCTGTAGAGCATTATGAGATACAGCTCTGGTGTGCATACACGAGTGAAAAATACCCTCCCCCCTTGTTATCGATTCTTGGATTCGCCACTAATATATACGTGCTTAAACAACATTATTTTTAATTATCTTGTTTGCTGGGGATCGTAGGCCTACTCCAAACTCCCACCCCCCCTCCCCCAACTCCCTATGTTGACATGTCGAATTTTAAACCTAATTAGATATGAAGTAGTTTTGTAGAGGCCCACTTATCATAATTGCAATAATGAAACAATATTTAAAAAATATTTAATTATTTCTATGAGAAACAAGAAATCCAAGTGCAACATAAACGCATACTATTTACGTCTGGAAGGAAAGACAGACATTAACCTATAAATGGGCCATATGTCTGTGCTGTTTGCCCAGCATCAGACAGTCGTCACATCGCCGTGCCTTCTCCGGCGAGAATCTCACGGAAAGTATCCAACAATATGATGTAGCCAGCGCAGACTACCGGTACAACTCTGTGCGCAAACTGGTGCGGGGCCGTGCAAACCATACAGTTGGTTTATATATCGATATGTAAACATTAGAAATCAAACTATTATGATGTTTTCGTCATAATAAGGTGATCGAAAACATAAGCAAAACAAATGCTGTCAACTCTATGAGTGGAATTTTACAAAATGGATAAAAAAATGACTTTTGACTTTTTGAAAAAAAAGGCGACTTTTTTTAATTTTTAATTTGGTCGTTATTTGAGACAAAAATCAATAAACTGAAGTGGTGAGCAGTTTATCTGAACTCTTTTTCCATAAGTGAAATAGTACCCAAGTATTTTGCTTTCAGTCATTTTCGCTTTTTTTCAGCATCCTCTTGCATTCTTAAACAGTTAAAGCAGAACGTGCATACACTGATAATACAGTCCGCGGGTACTGCCGCTGAACACAGGTTGCTTCCAAACATCCTCTGTCACCTGGTCACGTGCATTGCATACACGTCATAAATTGGAGGGTGACACCGCTCCTTATGTAGCATGTAGTACTCGGGTACTTTTTATCATTCATTCATGATGATCCACGACTTTTACTTTCCCTATCACACCACCTTCGATTTTGGCATCTTGATATCTCAGGGTGAAGGATGCATAGAAGAAGTAATTTAAGCTAACAGAAGAGTTTTAAATACTCCAGGAAAAAATACATGACACTAGTTACACAGGCTTATTTGAACATGATTATATTTAACAAAAATTATATAAATGTTCATCGATGCTCTCTGGTGTAGTGCTATGTGGTAGTGTGACTATAACACCCATGTTTTTTATAAATACGATTTTATTGATACAGAGCTAATAAAAATTGCATGTACCTGAAACATTAAACATCTACGTTGTATTCCTCTCCAGATATCCCACTCACCTGTACCTTAATTTTGATGATCCACGACGTTTAGGTTTAATTTCTGGCTACCTTCGATTTTTGACCCAATTTTTCTATATGACCTTGGGATCTCAGGGTCAAGGTCACGGTGGGAATGAGCTTGGATGGGTGGGCGCCAGGCACCTGTACCTTAATTTTGATGATCCACGACTTTTAGTTTTAATTTCTGGCTACCCTCGATTTTTGACCCCATTTTTCTGTATGACCTTGGGATCTCAGGGTCAAGGTCACGGTGGGAATGACCTTGGATGGGTGGGCGCCAGGCACCTGTATCTTAATTTTGATGATCCACGACTTTTAGTTTTAATTTCTGGCTACCCTCGATTTTTTACCTCATTTTTCTGTATGACCTTGGGATCTCAGGGTCAAGGTCACGGTGGGAATGACCTTGGATGGGTGGGCGCCAGGCACCTGTATCTTAATTTTGATGATCCACGACTTTTAGTTTTAATTTCTGGCTACCCTCGATTTTTGACCCCATTTTTCTGTATGACCTTGGGATCTCAGGGTCAAGGTCACGGTGGGAATTAGCTTGGATGGGTGGGCGCCAGGCACCTGTACCTTAATTTTGATGATCCACGACTTTTAGTATAAAAATTTTGAATAAGGAAACGGGAATAAGGAATAAGTAACTAACTTCACGGACCTCTTGTTTTGTCATATCTTGGGGGTTCCTAAATGTCTCTAAAGTGAAGCGAACAAAATGCAGTTACAAGCTACCGCAAACATCACTAAACGATGCAAAACGTGTGCAACTGAGTTACATTACATAGGCCAATGATTATAATATACAAAAAAACATATTAAAGATCGAAGTCGACAGTGACGTGTAAAGCCTATTATAAACGTCATTTTTATGGGGGAAATACTTTTTTATTAAATAATTAAAACGAACATTTAAAGGCATAAATCTAGTAAATATATAATCATCTCCACCGGTAAAAAAAATTGCTTTGAATGGTTAAATATAACTAATTAAAATTAATGTTAAATAAATAATGAAATGTATGGTTACAGATTAATTATAATTACTTGTAGTTATCAACATTTACAATTTACATTTACAATTCACAATAGCTGTTATGTCTTATTGCTTTCACTTTTTTTGCACATTGAGCTTATTTGCATTAATTATAACATAATTAATGTATTTTCATATTTCATAATTCATATGTACTTCCATTGGCAGGGGTAAACGTGAAGTTGGTGCATTGTCGGTTATGCAAACCAAGCAGTTATTTAAAAATTACATGGCCAAATGACAGGGGGTAACAGCCGAGCAATAAATCGGGATCAAATTAACATAAACATGATAAACTTACTACTATATTAAAATTACATCTGATATTTGACACCACAAACAGCTGATCTTGAACAAAAATGCGTTGAAATTCATTCCATTCTTAATCTATTGTAGTAGATGAAGAACTGGGTGAAAAATAAAATAAAAACTGTTTTATTTTCCAGGTGTAGGAAATCAAGTCAGACATGCAAAATGATGATTTGGTGCATCGTGAGGGTTTAAAGGGTTAAGATAAGATACATATTATTTTAATCCCACAGAGTAAAGTATAACATTAGCTAAAGAGCTAGTACAAGCGACGTGTAAAATAAACAGCAAAGATAACAATTAAAACAAGCAGGTTGTCTTGCAAAACGTTGATATGAAAAGTAAAAAATTGATTAAAGATTATATATAAAAATACTTATAATGTATATGAAAAATAATTATATGGCTAAAAGTTACATAAAAACCTTTTGGCACATGAAAAGTAGTTTTATAAAAAATAAATATAAGAAACCTTACAATATACATGAGAAAAGAAATGGTATGGTTAAAAGTTACAGAAGGCTGTTGACACTTATTATTAATTAAATAACTATATCACATCATTAATTTTGCTACATCTAAACTCTCAATTAAATATAAAAGTATACTCGCAGGCCATCTCAGAAAGTTTTGAGGTCTCCAGTTATTCTGAGTGTCTCTGGCAAATAATTTCTTAAATTGCGGCTGCGACTACGCTTTTCCATCAGTTTCTAAAGGTAGGTCGTGTTAAATCATTATTGCTCTGCACATTTGTCTCCCAACTTCCAGAGATGATAACTAAATATTTTGTTTTTATTTTCCTATTTGCGTGCCTACATATTCTTAAAGAGCAGTATTAGCCAATTTACAAAGTGTCAGATACAATCCCTTGAGGATATGTATCATAATTATATTTAGGTTTCTGGGGATACTTACACAGTCTGGACCCTTTGATCAACTAATCACTAAAGGTAAATGCGGAGACACCTCTTAGACACAACTCATAACTTGCCAGGATTATGTTTGTCCGTTGTGATGGCTGAGGGGGTCAAACAGGCCGAGAAGGTCATAACCTTCGACATAGACCTGTAGACTGATTTGCTTTACGTCCGCTGGTGATAAGGTGCTAAAACACAAATAACCGGTCAGGATTATATACACAGGGATGGGACAGCCGCCTCACGCTGACATAAATCTTAGAAATCTCGACACACACGAGATCTTGATCCAACATTGAAACAACCTTGGGGCAATGTTTTATGTCGGCTGGGAGAGACGGCATTACTATGTTAAACTATAACAGGAATTCCCGAACTCCGAGGCCCGGCTTTAGCCCGCTTGAGTGTCATAGACAGACATTCGGATAATTATTTTGTATTGTAGATACTAGTAACTGTATTAGTCTTCCTCATGAGCCAGAATTCTAAATGTCCAGGATATAATTAGTAAAGAACTAAGGAGACAAGTTAGATTATATCTTCAACGTGTATTCCTACCACCACCATCGCCGGTGCTTGCCAACATCAGCTATTCAATACTTGTATTGTCAGTGAATCGGGCTGCCGCACGTCTCTACACACGTACATACGATGTAGGCCTACCCACCCAATTCCAGTTCAATGTTGGGCCAGCGTCGCAGCCCATCGCTGGTTCAGTACCGGTCAATCGTCTACGAAATTGGCCCAACACTAATCCAAAACTGGGCCTGTTGTATACTTTGCGCCAGCACATCAGCAACACATGACATTCACCCAATGCTGTTTCAATGTTGAACTGCAGCCTTCGACGCTGGCCTAAAATTGAAATAGAATTGGGTGATTGTCGCGTGTTTACTGGGAGCTGCCGCATAGAACTGCGGTTGACGCTTTCATACCCCGATGCCAGAAAGGCCACTTCCCAAGTGACTCGATACATTGGCCCAATGCTGGTGTAATGATGGGTCACCGTCAAAGATGCTGGGCCAACATTATCCCAATCAAAACCCTCTAAGCTCTAATCCACAAATATAATTGTGTTTTTTTTTCTCTTAGCACTTTTTAAAAACGAAAACGTCTGCCCAAGCGACCTTAAACGTTATTTTCGACATGTTTATAAGGACATATAGAAATGTCAACCGTTTCCCACACACTGCACCACTCTTTCCCCTAAATAAAACAGAAACTTAATAGGCTCCTGGCCTACGGTCGTGCCTCCCATGTGCTAAAACTGTTTTTTATAATTTAGTTTTATGGCGGAGGGGAGGTCATGGGGACCTTTATTGACTGCGATCTCGACCACAAGGTCCAAAAAAAGTCCATAACCTTTTAATGACTGTGCGACCTCCGAGCTGAGCATGCGGACATGGAACTGAAATATTACTGATTCTATAAAAAAGCTATTTTCGACCTGATTATCCCCTGATATATTCAGATATCACAGTCCAAAGAAATGTCCCACGATTTTGTACGCGGTCAATCAGTGGCTGAAACCTGTTTCAGCCACTGGGGCTAGATCATATTCACCATGTTTACACTCTGCAGGTCTCCAAATCATGGAATCCACTGTGCCAATAAAATAAACACGATGACAGATCGCGTCTACTTTTAGCGTGACCACTTTATTGAATTACTCTGGGTTTCCTCCAGAACGATGTATCATTAATATTGGCAATTCCCGGGACTTCGCACGTTACGTACATTTACTGCTCAAATGTTTCATGCGGTATCCAGTGATGTACATGTAGACATAGCTATGGGACATCTTTATTTTATTTTAATGCTTATTGTTCATAGTGCTAAATTTCTAGATTTTATTGTTAAAAAACACCCCATTAACAAAATTATATACAATAAGACATGTTTAAAGCACACTCTGTTGTTCTAAAAAAGAAACGATTGATTTATTTTTGCAGGGAATTCACCCATCGGCATCTCTTAGAACTAAAGGCGGAGCATATTGCAAACCAAATTGAAACACCTCTGGTTTGCAAATAACAATAATTAGTGAAATGCAACTCATGGTTATCATGGTTATATCATAATATGACGGAAAGATTATGTGAGTTTATTTTTTGTAATTGTCTCTCTGGTCTGGATTCATTAACAAACTCAACAACGCAATCAATTTCCTCCTATCTCCAAGTAAACAAGTGCATCCTACATTTTATTTTTTAAAATAAACACTTTCTAGTCTTGATTGATGACGAATCTGCATTTGGATTTCCATCTTTATCAGGTTTGTCATGTTAATGATCTAGGTACTAACCACTAATGTAACCTTGTATTCCATAATAATTCAGTGAAAGGTAAGGCTCAACGTACAGACCACAATCGATTGATTGATTGATTGATTGATTGATTGATTGAATAATTGATTGATTGATTGATTGATTGATTGATTGATTGATTGATTGATTGATGGATGGATGGATGAATGGATGGATGGATGGATGGATGGATGGATGGATGGATGGATGGATGGATGGATGGATGGATGGATGAATGGTTGATGGATGGATGGATGGATGGATGGATGGATGGATGGATGGATGGATGGATGGATGAATGGATTGATTGATTGATTAATTGATTGATTGATTGATTGATTGATTGATTGATTGATTGATTGATTGATTGATTGATTGATTGATTGATTGATTGATTGATTGATTGATTGATTGATTGATTGATTGATTGATTGATTGATTGATTGATTGATTGATTGATTGATTGATTGATTGATTGATTGACATCAGTCGTTAGGGGGCATGTCGATAGTTTGAATGTGACAGAATAATATTCTAAATTCACATTTATCCCGGTTTACCACTATTTATACTGCGCTGTTACCTTTTTTTATTCGAATTATCATTTCCTCTCGATATACTGTATTTCCGGTGTACTTATCCCAGTACCCAGTTTGATTTTCAGGCAATAATTATTTAAACCTGAGATAAATATAAATGATGTTAAAGTGCATATCGAGTTGTTCAATAGTGACCATCAAATATAAATATTTAGAATCTCGAACGTGAATCACATAATTGGGATTCGAGCATAAATATGTTGTGTACCTTTGTAAAATTGCGTTTGAATTTAATTCATTCTATTTTTTATCGGGCCCACAAAATAATAAACACGCAGATATAAACAATATTTACACATCTAATAATATTGTATCAATCTTATACAAAAAAAGTTTCGTCACATTATGTGTCATATAAACAAACTATTATAGCAGGCCATTTGATGGGCTGCATTAGTAATGTTGACGTTAGAAGCCCATGAGCCGCCAGAAAGAGGACCAGTGGGAAGAGAGCACATCTGCTGTGTGTCATTCAGAACAGCACCCCACAGTGCCGTTATGAAGAGCTTATTGGAGAATACATGATCGCATATCCTAAATACAGTGTCGTTTATCTTACTCACTTAATATAACCGTGTTTTTTTCTGAAAAACATCGAAGTATTTATGTAGGTAATGGGAATTTTGGCAATGTTCATTGTAATAGTGCAGCATAGAAAAGAAAATCATTATTTATATTATATCAAAAGTGTATTATTATCCATTGGGAATGAAATTATTGGGAATGAAATGTATGTATAATTATCAGGATTTGTAAATATGTGTGCTCAAATTAAACAAAATTTTATTTTTTGACTTGCAAGCGCGCTTGAAAACGCGGTAGCTCATTAAAGTAAGTATTCATTCATAAATTGACCAGTAGTGAGTCTGTAGTGGTGAAAGTATGACGTCGTAGTTTCAGGCGTAATTTCGATCACGCATTACCATGATTACCACATGATCTCAGGCATGTCAGTTGCACACTAAAAACGTGTGGAAATGAAGAACTTAATTGACATTATAATAGTAACTTTAGATATGACTATACTACAGGCTACACACAAGTGACTAATATAAGATCACAGAATAGTTTTACCACGTTGGACATTGATGAACAGTAGACCTAATACGCAAAGAAAGAGACCCCTTTACACACATTTTGTTTTATTTATGTTTCTTATAGGCCCTATGTTAGACATGTTACGTATTCTTGAAATAGACTTTAGCCCAGGGATAGACGTAAAAGTAACATTTAGAATATGGCTAACGTCAGACATTAGTACTGAATAGGCCTACTTTTTTTTATTCTAGCGTTGGGAAAATCGTTAAAAAATGATATTATTTCTCGTTATAGGTCTACACCATACATGTACATCAGGTCTAACGTTACAGTTTCGTAGGCTATTGGGACTAATACTTATTACATGCCTACAATTAGACATATTTATACCTATATACATGGAATTATGTAATGTGAGCATTCAAAATCTTCATATTTTAAATATAAAATAAGCCATCTGTTTTTTTTTTGCTCATTAGAGCTATTACAAATAGTGGTAGTCTATATACATTTAGGCCCCTACCAATATTTCTAATAACTCTAATGCATGGACAAACAAAGACAATCATAGCTGGGTTTTTTATTATTATCATTAAATAAGAACATGTTGAAACCCACATAATATAATAACATGTAAGCTATTATAACAACCATAATGCTCTATCATTGTTTTGTAGTTCTAATTTAGTTCTAATTTTCGTCGTATTCCTGCCATGTCCATGTATGTTTATTCTGTGATGTCGTCGAACAGAAATAATTACAGTTTGTTACAGCGCTCTGGTAAGTCCCGGGGTGGTCAGTACCTGAAAATGATGTAAGCTATGATTCACGTTGAAAGTAATGTCATGATTAGATACGAAACTTCATTTATATTGCCCACTGTAATAAAGTAAATACTGGAGTACAACAGCTTTACCAATTGTGAAGTCGGGTATAAAATTATGACGTTGAAAATATGCTCCCAGCCCCAAAAAACATTATCCGGGGACAGTGGTTTTGTTTGAGAACGTTTCATGGCAATAACTAATTTAAGATCAATGGAGCTCGCAAAACTATTGACAAAAAAGTACATATTCCACGTAATATGTCATCACCATGGTAACGATCACCCTGACCATTGTCATGGTTACCGGGCGAATGACGGTATGTAATTTGCGCTTGGATTCCGCATATATGGTCTATGGTTTGACCAAGTTGAAAATGTTTTATATGCATATGACGGAGCAGCAAAGAATAATATCCATTGTGTACATATTTTTTAGATATTTTCAAAAATAATGATGCCAGTCAAAGAGTTTTAATATGAGTATTGTTCAGACACTTACAGTTGTGGGTCGCAGTAGCGAGATACAACTCCAAGTGGATGAAAATTTAAATAAATTAATTAAATTATAACAGGATAATGGTTGACATTTTGAATACAAGCTGAGGATTTCCAAATATAAATCATGCAATATTATTTTTGTGAATCCATTTCACTAGAACAGTCGTGTGTTTTGAAATACAGACTTAATCTATTTTCGCGCAGCTGATTATCCGAATATTTGTGAATCTCTCAAACTCTCAATAATTGCAACATCATTATTATTAATTTTTAAATCAATTGATTATTCAATGTTCGCTAAAAATGATCCTTATTATTCCTTTTAGACATGTTAAATAACACAAAGACACTAAAATAGACGTTATATTATTATGGTATATCTTGAGAATAGACCGATGTTAAGAGTAATGATAAAATTTAGTTTATTATTATAGTATAATTTTGCTATATTTAGTTATATGTCGGTGCTATGTTATATTATACAATAATTATGATGTTATTAGTTGTATTATGCTATATTATTTCACCAACACAGTTCACGAAGGTTTCCACAGTGGTGAGGCATTAGAGTTTATGCATTTGGTAATGTATGTCTGAACGTGGCATTGCCATTTAGCTAAAAATATGATAAATTATCCAGGTTTGCGCATCATTTTGTATCGCAGTAGGAAAATATTGGCTAGCGTACGTTTGCCAGGAATGTACACGACAAGTCATCGCAGGGTAATCTGACTGGTGCAGATGGTGTTCGTCGTAAGCCAAGAAGATCCACAGCAAGTCATCGCAGAGTAATCTGACTGGTGCGGACGGGGATCGTCGTCGGCCAGTAAGGTCCACGACAAGTCATCGCTGGATAATCTGACTGGCAGTTGGGGATCGTTGTAAGCCAGGAATGTGTTCGATTTTCTCACAACTGTCGACGACCATTGAGTCTTGTCAAATCTCTAGTAGTATTGTCAGAGTAGCCCGGCCTTAACCCTTTTAACGCGGGGACCATCTGAAATCGATCCCCGCACTGAAAGAATTGAAAGACCAATAGCATAGCCTCATACATCGGTATTCAAATGAAGCAGAAATAGCTAACCAAGACATTCATGATATTTTCAAATCAGTAAAATATTTGTACTCCATTGTTTATACAAAAAAATATTTCAGCGATGCAAGGGTTACGAGAGATCTAAATTTAGATCCTACTGAAAAAAAATGCGGATCACATTCCCATCTCCACCACATGCTTCACAATCTAGTCCTCAACGTCACAACTGAGCTTGTTGTTGGACAAGGAGCCATCCCTCACTTTACAGTACTGCGGTGCAAAACAAACAGCAGTAACTGCCTACTTTTCAATCAAGCAGTTACTGCTTTTTGCCTTTGCATCGCAGTGTAGCTGGGCGTATATCCAGTCTGGCCACGGATTATAAAACGTGGGCACGGATTGTAAACCGTGGGCACGATTTAATTTTATTTTCTCCTCCACATGTGTCCCTTTAGGGGCTCCGCACACAAAGGAAAACGACCGAAGCAATATGGTAATGCCATCTGCAACATCAAGTTGGTGGAGTCAGAATAGAGTGAATTGAGTACCAGAGACAATTTCATCCACGTGGATTACGGTACTACCAGTTTATCGCATAAGCATATGACAATTCCAAATGGAATCGTAGTCACTATATTTATTTACACATTCAATTTAAATTCATTCGTAAATAATTTATATTAATTTATTACTTCACGGTGAGCCTTATCGACCCATGTCTGCGACGGTGGCCAATATTAAACCAGCAGTGATTCAACGTCTTGTGTTTGCTGGGAAAGTGTACGTATTTCGCCATAGCAACTGAATGTCATGTGTGGATTCGGATTTGCATATCATCCCCTTGGAGTTAGAAGGTGTTAAACTATTACTTTGTAAAGTGGCAGTTTAACACCTTCTAAATCCAAGGGGACGATATGCTCGTCATATTTGGATTGGTTATAGAGAAAGGTCATCAAATTGGGCTGCTTTGTCCTTGGTTTAACCTTATACCGCTACCTGTATTCTTTCGTTTTACTGCGCCGTTTAAATCACAGTTATTCCTAACGAAATTTGTGTTTAAAGATCAAGATATACAAATGTTTGGTCCCAAAGGCGAATATGAGTAATTTGCTGTGGTGCTTTCAACAGCTGCTGCTCTGTTCCAAGCAGCTGCTGCTGTGCTCCATAAGTTGGTGCTCTCAGCAGCTGCTGCAATTGCTGCGGTGCTCCCAGCCTCATATGCAGATGCTGTAGCTTCCCATAAGCTGCTGCAGTGATCACGGTAGCTGTTGCGGGGCTCCCAGCAGCCGCTGCAGTACTCCCATAAGCAATTGCTGGGCTCCCAAGAACTGCTGCGACAAATGTTTCCATAAGCTGCTGCGTTTTTCCCAGTAGCTGAAGCAGTGCTCCTAACAACCACTTTGTTGCTCCCATAAGCCACTGCGGTGCTCCCAGCAGCTGCTGCTACGGTGATCCCTTAAGCTGCCGCGGTGCTCCTAGCAGCTACTGCGTGCTCCCATAGGTTGTTGTGGTGCTCCCAGCAGCTGAGTCGGTGCTCCCATAAGCTGTTGCGATGCTCCAGCAGCTGCTGCTGCGGTGCTCCAACACCTGCTGCGGTGCTCCCACAGCCTGCTGAAGTGTTCAGTGAGCTACTGAAATGCTCCCAACAACTGCTGTGGTAATATTGTTACAATTATTGGCAAAATCCATCCTGTTTCCCATATATAACTCTTCATGTATGAGGTATAATGCCTTAAAATGTAGTAAAATAACGACTTACCCTCGTGTGCATGGCGTGCCATAAATGCATGGGATGGCTGTAAATTCCAATACTGCAGATATCCAAAATGTTGTAAACATGCATGTCATAGGAGGCCACAATAAGAGGTATAAAATCATCATACTTAATGGAAAATATTAAAAATAGTTAATTCATGTGTAGCCGGGTGCGTGTATGGTGAACTGGAGTGATTATTACTCTGGCCAACGAGTCGACTCTTTGGCTAGATTCGTAGCGCTCAGGCATCACGATGCCAGGGTCGGTGGTTCGGTCCCCGGGCTGGGCAGTTTCAACACTGTTACAATAGCGCCCAATGTCGGTTATTCTGGCCTGTATTGTCCTAGTAGGATATTCTAGGTTTGTAGCCTACACGGTTGCAATAAAAAAGGCATGTGGTATGCAGGAAAATGAAAAAGTCAACCCATGAGTGTGTTGAATGCTGCTCGGGGACGAGCAGATATTTGAGAGGGGAGTATGAAGCCGGGTGTGTGTATGGTGGAATGGAGTGATTACTACTCTGGCCAACGAGTCGACTCTTTGGCTAGATTCGTAGCGCTCAGGCATCACGACGCCAGGGTCGGTGGTTCGATCCCCGGGCTGGCAGCTTCAACACTGTTACACATGCACTATGTAGTAATGAGTTGAGCTACAAACTATTGCAATAATGTATATGTATATCGTCGGGAACATTCCTGGCAATTACGCTGGGGTTTTTTCAACAAACGTCTTTTCATAAAAACTGTATCTCATCTGAGCAACATACTGCCACATGTTAACCCTTGTTCCACTGAGCACCACTATGTGTCCCCTTGGGTATGAAAGGGTCTCTTTTCAAAGTGTCAGATAAACTCTTTAATATCTAAGGGGACGTATAGTCCTTTTTAATTGGTTTGATCAACAGATCAAATCACTGTTATTGATTGATCTTTAGTTAGACAAATAAGAGTGTTGTTCACTCACGTGAAGTTGTTATTTAATTTAGCGCTGTATAGATTAAAGCATTGAACTTTGTATTTATTTTTCAATATTATACAACTATTTGACTTGCGGTTGGTCCTTTATGAACACTTAACGTGAATGTCTACAAGATACAAAAAATATACCAGGCCGACCTGATCAAACCTACTATTCGCTTTCAAATGGCATTTGATGGCATTTGCGAAAATGGCTTATTAACATTGGGAAGTGACCTTTTTGGTGAAGGGAACGACTTGTAAAAAAACCTGGAACACAAATCACATCTATTTTTAGAAATACAGTTCTTCTCAACAACGTTCATCAATCATGACGATGACAACACTGCCCTGCAAAGCCTAAAGGCAGTAACTGCTTACGTTTCAAGTGAACAGCTACTGTGTTTCGGCTCACCTGTAGTGTGCGGCATTCATTTTTCCCCAATATCAACCATTTTGAAGCATAATTATTAGAAGAAACAGTCGCTCCTATGTAATTTAAAGAAACACTGATGGATTTGTGGAAACGTTATACTTTTCTGGCGTTGAATAATTCTACCCTAGTGGAGATGAATATGAGTAGGACTACACAAAGCTACATAGATTGATAAAAAACGGGACGCAGATGTATTCTTGTTTTTTCAGTAGTTCTTTTATTTAAAATTCTGAAAACTATAATTTGCCATACAATTCCAAAGACTTTGTTACAATATATTCAAAGCATTAGAGTCAATCAATACTTTGTTACATTTTATAAAGACCCTCTTACATTTAATCAAGTCTTTGTTACGTGGATCATCAAGACTTCACTCTCGCTAATAGGCATCGCGTTTATTTAATGCTGGAATGGTTAGCTGGTTAGTGCAATTTCGAGATTTAAATGGTGAAAAATCTGTTGACAATATGAACAATTATCACAAAGTAGTTATATCTTTGTCTATCAGGTTGATTAACATAATTTGAAGTGATAAACATGACAAACTACGCACCCTGGCAGCTAAAACAAAACCATCATGATAGTCAATAATTAATGACATTTTTAGTTTAAAATGATCGGACTGTGAGCGATACATCCCACCAGCCGGGCCTAAACGTGGTTTGGTATGGCTACATGTAGTCTAAAATGGCTGGGGTGGTCAAAAATATTGCTCATACATAGCACTGTGTGCATTTAATATTATAATAGCTCATTCAAAAAGAACAGAATATTTATAGGATATTTGGTTTAAAAGAAACGTTTAAAACCACTACCAGTACCTAGCTAATTATTGTGCAAAGGGAAACAGCAGTAATCAGTGGTAACTGCCTAATGTTAAAGTGAACAGTTATTGCTATTTGTCGTTGCATGGCAGAGCAGAGTCCTGGTAGAAGTGCGTGATGGATCACATTCAGGTCGTGACATGACCTACTTTGACTTGAGTTGATGATGCGAGAAATTGCCGCATCGTAATACAAGGCGCATCCCACCAAAATACATGTAGAGGAGCGACCATGTGATGGTTTAATGTTGGGGCAGCGTCGCAGACGCTGGCCCAACATTAAACCATCACAGGGTCATCATCTATCAGTCATGGTATAGTGTTGAAGATTAGCGCTACCCTGTTGATCTGGCACGTAGAGAGTGAATTGTGTGGTTTAAATCTGTAAATTATTCATGGTGGAATCTAAATACTGGTTCATAGTGTGGTGAAGCAATGACCATAATGGTATTCATCAGTCTAACCCATTATCGTGTGCTTTCTGGGCTGCAGATTGATAGACACGAAAGAAAAGCTGCTGGTAAAGGGAATAGAATTGTGTCTTTATGCATGTCGTAACTTGTCTCAAACTAACGGGAATAAACGTCGAATCGTGATCTAAACGCCTGCTAATACAATTTCGAGCTGCAAAAAACAACAACACAATCATATACATCTTTCCCATGTATTTATCACAGCATATTAACGATATGCAATTATAATATTAGCTGCATACATAGGATACTCGGCATTTATGTTGCTGAGAGTAACCTTATTTTGAACTAATTAATGAATAAATGGGGGAATGAATTAATTAAGTTTCAGTGCAAATGATGTAATTATAAGCTGATAAAGAGCAACTACTCATGCTGATATTACCTAATTATACTACACATCAGTGTGATTTCTTCTTTTCTTATGACATGCTATTTTACTGCATGCACAACAAAACAGAAATAAGTACACATGGTAAAAATGTAAAGAGGTCCAGTCAACAAGAGGGAGTCTCCGCTGGTGAATGTAGACAAGTTGTCTGGCACTTTGCAGGCCAGTCTACAGGCTAATAAAACGGTGTACATGTATGTTCTAACCGCTTGTTATACCATGCACGTAAACATGAGAAACAGGCACAAAGGACGGGGCCATCCTGGGCTAAGACTAACCTTTAATTCAGTTAGCGACATTGCTTCTGCAGTACAGCCGTAAGAGAGTCCAAAAAATAAGTACTGTATTAATATTATCAAACCATAATAGCGCGGGCATCGACTTTAATTGTCAGAATCTGACGTCTGTAGACGTCAGATTCTGACGACTGAAGTCGATCTTCGAACTTTAAGAATAAACATATTTCTAATGCCCAGACCCATAATATAGGTATTCAAATTGATCGGGAAAAGCTGACTAAGACATTTAATTATGATGATTTCAAATTGAAATAAACCCTTTAGCCACCATAATTTATACGAAAATCATTCAGCGTTGTAGGGGATAATATAAGAGTGCAGATAAAAACACAGCCTGGACAAGGTAGGTTACGCCTATGTTATTCTCACCAGGGAAATATCGAGGCTTCGCTAACGTTAATGTGAAAAAAATTAAAAAAAAGAGTTAAAAAAAGACATGCCAAGCTGTTTTTCTGTGTAAATAAAGGACAGCTACTTACCAATGATAGATGAAGTGTGTTGTTTTCAGCAGGAAGTAGTGAATAATATATATACTTACAGCGGGTCCTTTATCTTCTGGTAGTCATATACTAAGCCCGCTGGGCTATGATGAAGCCTTATAATAATAAGGCTTTAAGCCATTTTCCCGTTTGACTTTGATTAATTAAAGGCGGAGGCTATTGACAGGGTGACCCTTTCAATACTGCAGTTTCAACTGTTATTGACAGGGTGACCCTGTCAATATTGCATTTAAAACTACTGCTGTCAGGGTCACTATGTCAATAACAGTTGAAAATGCAGCATTGGCAGGGTGACCCTCTCAATGCTGCACTAAGAAACACTGCTGATAAGGTCACCCTGTCAACAGTGCCCTAAAAAAACACTGCTGACAAGGTCACCCTGTCAATTGTGCATAATTAACAGGGTGACCTGTCAATAGTGCATTAGAATATGTTGCTGACATAAAAACCAATCAGGAGCTACGAAATGCAACCAATCAGATCGTCTTACATCGGTTTACCCTGTCAGCAGTGGACGCGATCATGCTATTTACAGGGTCACCCTGTCAGCAGTTGACGTCATTGTGTTATTGACAGGGTCACCCTGTCAGCAGTGGACGCGAGCATGTTATTGACAGAGTCACCCTGTCAGCAGTGGACGACATTGTGTTATTGACAGGGTCTCCCTGTCAGCAGTGGACGCGATCATGTTATTTACAGGGCAACCCTGTCAGCAGTGGACGCGAGCATGTCATTGACAGGGTCACCCTGTCAGCAGTGGACGTCATTGTGTTATTGACAGGGTCACCCTGTCAGCAGTGGACGCGATCATGTTATTGACAGGGTCACCCTGTCAGCAGTGGACGCGATCATGTTATTGACAGGGTCACCCTGTCAGCAGTGGACGCGATCATGTTATTTACAGGGTCACCCTTTCAGCAGTGGACGACATTGTGTTATTGACAGGGTCACCCTGTCAGCAGTGGACGCGATCATGTTATTGACAGGGTCACCCTGTCAGCAGTGGACGCGATCATGTTATTGACAGGGTCACCCTGTCAGCAGTGGACGCGATCATGTTATTGACAGGGTCACCCTGTCCGCAGTGGACGCGATCATGTTATTGACAGGGTCACCCTGTCAGCAGTGGACGCGATCATGTTATTTACAGGGTCACCCTTTCAGCAGTGGACGCGATCATGTTATTTACAGGGTCACCCTTTCAGCAGTGGACGACATTGTGTTATTGACAGGGTCACCCTGTCAGCAGTGGTCGCGATCATGTTATTAGCATGGTCACCCTGTCAGCAGTGGACGACATTGTGTTATTGACAGGGTCACCCTGTCAGCGGTGGACGCGATCATGTTATTTACAGGGTCACCCTGTCAGCAGTGGACGTCATTGTGTTATTTAGAGGGTCACCCTGTCAGCAGTGGACGCGATCTTGCTATTGACAGGGTCACCCTGTTAGCAGTGGACGTCATTGTGTTATTGACAGGGTCACCCTGTCAGCAGTGAGCGCGATCATGATCGTTATTGACAGGGTCATCCTGTCACCGCAGTGGACGCGATCATGTTATTTACAGGGTCACCCTGTCAGCAGTGGACGTCATTGTGTTATTGACATGGACACCCTCTCAGCAGTGGACTCGATCATGTTATTGACAGGGTCACCTTGTCAGCAGTGGACGTCATTGTGTTATTGACAGGGTCACCCTGTCAGCAGTGAACGCGATCATGATCGTTATTGACAGGGTCATCTTGTCACCGCAGCGGACGCGATCATGTTATTTACAGGGTCACCCTGTCAGCAGTGGACGTCATTGTGTTATTGACATGGTCACCCTCTCAGCAGTGGACGCGATGATGTTATTGACAGGGCAACCCTGTCAGCAGTGGACGCGATCTTGTTATTGACAGGATCATCCTGTCAGCAGTGGACGACATTGTGTTATTGACAGGGTCACCCTGTCAGCAGTGAACGCGATCATGATATTGACAGGGTCACCCTGTCAGCATTGGACGTCATTGTGTTATTGACAAGGTCACCCTCTCAGCAGTGGACGCGATGATGTTATTGACAGGGCAGCCCTGTCAGCAGTGGACGCGAGCATGTTATTGACAGGGTCACCCTGTCATCAGTGGACGACATTGTGCTATTGACAGGGTCACCCTGTCAGCAGTGGTCGTGATCATGTTATTAGCATGGTCACCCTGTCAGCAGTGGACGCGATCATGTTATTGACAGGGTCACCCTGTCAGCAGTGGACGTTATTGTGTTATTGACAGGGTCACCATGTCGGCAGTGGACGCGATCATGTTATTGACAGGGTCACACTGTCAGCAGTGGACGTCATTGTGTTATAATGTATTTTATTCGTACTCGTAGTACAGAAACAACCACACATACTATACATAATTATCATGGGACACATTATTATCAGCCCTGTCCCGGCATCATCTAGGGCGGTATCAGTGGACCAGGCATCAGTTGATCCGGTATATGTCTAGTCAAGTGGCAGTGGCGGGATTCGAACTCGCAACCTCCTACTACAATATCAGAGGCGCAAGCTCTAACCACTGCACCACCACGACCGGACGTCACCCTGTCAGCAGTGGACGTCACCCTGTCAGCAGTGGACGTGATTGTGTTATTGACAGGGTCACCCTGTCAGCAGTGGTCGTGATTGTGCTATTGACAGGGTGACCCGTCAGCAGTGGGTGTTGTTTTCTTATTGACAGGATCACCCTGTCAGCAGTGGGTGTTGATGTCTTATCGACAGGGGGACCCTGTTAGCAGTGGGTGTTGATGTCATGGGCGGCTTAGTGTGGGGTGATATAGACAGACGATTTTGAATAGCCCCTCCTTACGGTTGATTGGGGCGCAGTCCTGAACTGCGGCTCGTTGGCTTGTCAGAATGAATGCAGCCATACTGAACTTGAGCGTATTTGTCATCATACATGTATGGATGCTGCACAACCTTTGGCGATGGCCTTCTATTTGCAGCAGCAATGATCTTGCTGCAGAATACACTAGATTCTACTTGATGGCTAGATTTGTAGTTTTCCAACGTCTTATTCCACTCTTCCCAGTTTGAGAAGTAGGCATCAACCTCTATTCTCGCAGCCATTTTAACAACACGTGTGCTTTTTGTGGGAAAAAATAGTGGCTGATGTTTTGGAAACATTGATTGATTAATCATCTCCCTGTCAATTACGCGTATAATTGCTCTATTGACAGGAGTGTCCCTGTAAATAGCCACTGCGTTAATTCAATCAAATGATATTTGAGTGCCTTTTAATGTCGTTAACATTCGTAACAGCCTTTATACAAATGTAAAACCCTATTCAGGTCCCCCCGCAAAAAATCTGAAGCTAGTTTCAAGTAGAGCATATTGGCCTAGCTTATATACCAGTCATAGCTTCATAATAACTCTGAAACTTGGTTTCACGCTGCGCTGTCTGTATTTTAAACATCCGGTCCCATTTTGCTGGTGACGGTTACAAAAATTGAATAATTTTCGGGGTAAAATAGAAGATATTGAACCGTATTCGAAGTATATTCTGACGCCAGTATTGTCTGAAGGCTCTGTGACCAAGAGGAAACGTAGTTAATTATAATAATAATGTAATAATGTGAGTATTTATATGGCCCACATATCCAGCCTAGGGCTGCTCATGGCGCCTTACATCATAATATCCCTGGTCATTGGACCTGTTTCAACTCCCCGGGGAGCATACAGCACTGCAACCATGTGGCGCTAGTAACTTGCCGTACAACAATAACAGCTCTGTCCCACCAGGTACTCATCGAAGTGAAGTGAAGCACTAGAAGGTAAAGTGAAGTACTAGAAGGTAAAGTACCGTGCCCAAGAACACAACATTCATACAGCAATGTCCCAGCGTTGCGAGGGAAGATACATTATATTTAACTCCTGCACCCAGCGAGCCTTAAACTCGTGTGAGCAAACGAGCCAACGTACGACCGAACGGATCAATATAACTATTCTGTGAAACTCAATGACCATGACCTCCTTTGTTTTCACCGAGCTGGCTAATACAATGAAGTATGGAGGAGGGGTACTAAATAACCCTGTTTTCACC